>JAWWLV010000057.1:12178621-12216044 GCA_035041135.1 Platyrinchus mystaceus
CCTTTCCCTTTCCCTTTCCCTTTCCCTTTCCCTTTCCCTTTCCCTTTCCCTTTCCCTTTCCCTTTCCTCTTCCCCTTCCCCTTTCCCTTTCCCTTCCCCTTCCCCTTTTGGCTTTAGATGGAAATGGTTTATTTAATGGATTTGTCAGCTTTCCCATCCTGTCAGAAATCAGACAAACAGCCACTCAGTTATAATGGAATAAGTCTAGTGGAAGGTGTCCCTGCCCACACAGGGGGATCGGACCAAGATGATCTTCAAAGTCCTTTCCAACCCAAACAATTCCATGATTCTGTGATTCTGAGTAAGGCAAATAAGGGGTTTACATACTGATATTCTGTGAGGGAGGAAACAAACCGAGTGTCTAATCCTGCAACTCTATTCACAACAAAGCTCATATTAAGTCCTGGCTTTTCCATGAAGAAGTCATAGTCTGGCAAAGTATTAATAAATAAATAAATAATCTCATAGTTTTACAGAGCTGACGTTAATGGATGAGTAGTTTTGTGTCTCATTTGATGTACCTGGATGAGAATGTAGCCTGGAAAGTAGCTTTACCTACTGCTGAGGGGAATACTGAGGGGAATACTTGTCATCTTAGTTATTATTGTATGTATAGAGAAAAATACATGAGATAAGCTTTTGGAAGAATCAGTGACTATTTTAATGTAATGTTTCTTTGTTTTTCCAGGAACTGGACGTCTCTCTGTTATATCCTCTGGATCTGAATCAGCCTCAATCTGAAGTTAAATATTGCTGATGAATTCTCCCCTGTATCACTTGTAGGTCATTTGTTTCTTTGTTTACTGTGTTTGATTTTCATCTTGCATTGATGAAATCTTGCACAAGCTCTCTCAGGGTGGCTACCCAAGGTACCAAACTAACACAGAGGATTCTTCTCATGTCATGTAATTGCCATTTTTAAATGTAAGCAGCCATAAAAGAACACACAAGTGAGATACAACTGTCCAGTGAAAACTCCCAGCCCCCTTCACATCTATTTTTCATACCCTTCTTCCATTTTCTGTGCTGCCTGTAGTTTTGTAACCTATGATGAGAAAACTGACCTCTGCAGGTTGCCAGTTCTGGAAGAGCCCTTAAAAAATCACTTGTGTGACTAAAGATGCCACTGACCCCTTGATTCCTTTCTGACTGTACAGAACAACAGCCTCTTAATGCTGGGACACATGGAGGTTCAGTGCCCTAAATGTGACAGGAAAGAATCAGAAGACATTTTCAAGAGGGATCCTTTCCATGATGAGAGGCTGTCCATGGTCATGGAGACACAAGGCAGGAAGGAATTTCACTAAACCTGAAATGATGACTTTTTCTTTGAATCAAATGGTGAAGTTACCCTAAGAGACAAGGAGGAAAGAAGAAAGAAATAATCTCTGTGTTTCTTTCATCCACCCTGACCCCATGAACATGGCTTTTTTTTGAGTACTTTTAGAAAGTATCTGTGATTTAAAAAAAAACAACTCAAAACCAATCCACAACCAAAAAACCTACAAAAGTTGTCCACTAAGCCCCTCTACTAAAACACCTACTTTCTTGCTGTTATGCCTTTCTGCCTGCAAGATGCACCAGTCTTTTTGTTGCCTTTCCGAAGGCAGCCAGCTAAACAACTCGTGATGCTAATGGTGCAATTGTTCTCCATCAGATCTATGCTGGAGAGACAAAGCCCAGTTTTCCTGTTCTGAGGCAGCCACTGCCGTCACTCTTCTCTGTTCCAGCAGGTGGAGAAGTTCACCAGCGCGACGGAGAGGGACGGGACATAGAAGTCAGCAAACTGCAATGCCAGACCGTTCCTGATCCAGAAACCCTTTGTTTTATTTGTTTTCTTTAGAGCCCAAACCTCCCTCCCTTTTCTTCTTTTTTTTTTCTTTAAAGAAAAATGAACTGGTCAACGAATGTTTTCAATGTTTCCTCAGGGAGGAAGATGAATTTCATATCCAAGCCAGAAACACCGTTTCACAGCCCCCGAGAGTAGTCCAGGTGCAGAATTTAAGGATTAAGTGAAAGACTGAGTGATACATGAAGCAACAGATAAATTCCTTCTCTTGAAGTACCATCCTGCCTTTTGATGTAGGTTGGCTCAAACTTTGAAAGTCTGGCTCTGGGAAACTGGACCTTTCTCCTAGACATTCTGGAAGTGTCCTGTTTACTGAAGGTCTGAATCCCTTCAGCACCCACCAACATTCCTCTTGCCTCAATCCTCCTGTGCAAATCTCAGCACCTGAGAACACAACAGTTAGAATATGAAGTTTTAGGTTGTATCAAGATGAACTCTGTACTTTCAATCTAATATATTGTTTGATCTTTCCAACCCCAAATCAAAGCTATTTTTTGAAGCATTGCCATGGTGATGCACAACACAGTGTGTTGTCATTGCCAGGGCTTTTAGAGGTTTATTGAAATGCTTTTGAGCTGGGGAAAAAGATATATGTGAAATAATAGTACATTATGTTGGAGATTGATTTACAATGGGCTGCTATATGAAATATTTAATAGAATCTCTAAAATTATATCAAGACAAGTTACCAGAAAATTAAAAATACCGAAGTATATAGAGCTGCAAACATAAACAATAATGTGTGAGTACAAACAGGCCTCTCCTTCCAAAGCTCTGAAGGAAAATATGCTTGCTGGCAAATTGAGTAATTGTTTCTGAAAATTGGCAGCTACCTGGTTTCTGGGTAAGCCTTGAGTATTACCTATTCCTAAGAAACTTCTTTGGATTCACAGAGTGCTTACTATTGTGAAGCTAATAGATTTATTTTTGATGAATATATTTTCCCATTTGAATTGTGAGAGCAGTAACCTTTAGTCATCCACAGACAAGATCATTTAAATTCTAGGCTTAGTCCAGCAAAATTGCTTGATTCAGAATCTGATATGTGCATTGGCTTAATTATTTTTTGGTTGGTTTCTTTTTTTCATTGTGACTAATCTTACGTGACGATCAGATAGTGAAATTTATTTTATGTGTATGGTACATTCACCTCTGGTCTGATGAACTTATTTCTCCTCTGCTTTCCCCTGCTCTTAAAAAATAGACAGGATTGCTTTTATTGCTTTTTTAGAACAGCCTTTGTAAACATATTCTATAGATCTAATTCTATCTTCCCTGGAAACTCTGATCTGAAATCCTGACCCTATTCAGGATTTGGCAGGAATCTTTAACCGTTTAGCAGGAATCTTAATTAACAGGTAGTTCAGACTCCACTCAGTGCAAACGGGGTCAAAACCCATTCATTCCCCAGGTCAGACAAGAGTCCTACAGCTCTGCTGCTGAAATGTGGGAATTGACTGATAAATCTGTGTGTCTGCTGTGATTTAGGCTGCTAAAGTGCAGTCCATGTTATGTGGTTTACCTTGTATAGCTTTAATTTTAACATATTTTGTCATTTTCTCTCAAAAATAATTAATGCAAATAGAAACATTAAATTTACATACATCAATGACTAAGCAGTTATGCTAACCAGATTGTTAGAAACATTGATACTGCTTGAAAGGAGGTCTAATTATATACCACTTCCCATTTTGGGTGTTATTTCTGTCTGAACTGTAATGTGACTAAATTAATATTTTGATTAAGCTGATGAGTTCATTATCATTTATCTCCTTCTGATTTATTTCATTCAGAAACCTTTTAAACCTACACCGTTGCCCCACTCTGAAGAAGCCTCCCATTAAAATTCAAGCAGTACATGGCTATCCTTCCAAGGACAGAGTTACTGGAAACTGGGAGGAGGAAGAGAATGGGACATTCTGAATCCATAAGGATTTTTTAAGTCATAGTACTGAACTTTCTGAGTGAGTTTGGGCATTACTGGGGAAGTTTGTGTTATTGCTAATCAAAGCAAATCAATTCAGCTTTGCATCCAAGAAGTCCAATAAATGGATTGGACTAACAGACCTGAACTTGCCTGTGCTAACAGTCACCCTGCTTAGCTGCCTTCTCCCAGCATGTCCTTACCAAGTCCGGAAAAATTATTTTCCAAGGATCTTTGTTTTCCATTCCATGTGTCATTTCCCGAGACTGGTGCCCTGCTAATTGGTAATCACTGTTTCTCCTGAAGGAGACACCTGACAGATTCACGAGGCCGTTTCCTAAATAATGGGAGAGATTGTACAAGCCCTTTCAGGATTAATGAGAGCTCTCAGTGGTGGGCTCTTGGCACCAAAGTGGTGAGGCTGACAAGACACTCCTGCTTGGTTTTATTCTCTCTCCATCATGTGAATAGGGCTCCATGGAGTCGGTAAGGAGCACAGAATAAAGCTGAGTGCCAGAAGACTCTCCAATCCAACACAGAATCACAGAATTTTCTGAGTTCGAAGGGACCCACAAGGATCATTGAGTGCAACTCTTACACATAGTGTTTGTCTTACCTAAAGAAGTGACACAGCCTTTCACTTCCAGATCCATTTACAAGGCTCGTTAACACTTGGTTTAATAAGAAAAAATAAACATAAAAAAGAAAAAAAGGAAACACAGCAATCAAAAGAACAAGTTGGGAATTATGGGAATTGTGGCTGAGCATTAGAACTCACTCGGACACTTGTTTGAACTGTACCCAGTCCCCTCCCCGTGTTGCATAACTTCTAGCTAGAATGTAAGTACTGTGATTGTCTGTGTTCAGCTAAAGCTTTGCAGACATGGTTAAGGGTGAAAGACAGCTCTTATATGTGGTGTTTTAGGGCCATGTGGAGCTTTGTGTGCTGTGAGCTGGAGGCAGGTACACAGACAATGATGCAGTACTGTGACAGTACTGCAAATTTAAAGGACTGGCTTTACATTTTATGTTGTACTGGGTTGTTGTACTCTGTCTTAAATGCAAGCTGTGCACCAGCTCTATCTCCCTTGGCAGTCTGGATTCAAGACAAAGTAACTTAATTAAGGAAGCTCTGTGGGGAAAAGTGAAGGCTGTGGTAGCCAGAGGACAGCACAGCAAAACAGAGCATCCACTACAGCTTAATGATCAATTGTATTGCAAAAGGAATAATGGATCCAGTGACAAGTTGGAAAAAAGGCAGTTTGTATAAAGTCAAGGATCCCATGTTATGTTCAGAAGCTGGACACATCACAGTCTTGCATGAGCAGCTCATAAAAAAGGCAGTATTAGTGTTGTGTCTTTGTGCATTGTTTCATCTTTCTAACTGGGCCAAGACATTTAGTGAAACTGTGATTTTCTCCTCATTAATAATGCAAAATAGTTAAACAGTATGCAGCAGTGCTTTCAGAGGCTTTGTTGCTCTAAGAAGGACTGATCAGCCACAGTAAGAGAAAAAGGATGGTCTGATCATTTCTGTGAGTTCAGGAACTGGAGAGCTCCTGTAGATGAATCTAAAGTCCTGTTCAAGGAGCTAATTTTCCCATAAGTGGTACAAGGAGCTTTTCTATCTTGCCAGCAGTTTCCAGCATCCTGGACTCTCCAGCTCCTGCAGAGCCATCTTCAAGGAAAGCTCAGGTAGGAGTGCCTAGAGATGTGCCCATGTGTTCCACTGGGCACGTATGAACCTCCTTTTTAAGACTTTTATCTCTGTGTGTGGCACAGGATAGTGGGTCAGAGAGTTAACAAGTCTCCATTTTGCTACTTTACTTCTCTTGTCAAACTTCCTGATTCCCTGAGGCTTTTAGAGGGAGAAAGGGCCTTCTAAATTGATCTTAGTTTCAAATAGACAAAAAATCAAAAGTCCACATTCTCTCCACAATTGTTGTGGCATTATCAGAGCAATTCTAATTGCACTGATGGTACTGGAAAGAAACCTACTTCAGAGTTTCCCTACTGCAGCAGGAATTTTGAGATTATTATGATGCTGAAATTATTTTAAAAGTTAAGTACTGTAGCTGATTCAGAAGCTGGCTTAAAAAATCTATAAATCCAAACTCATTCTAATGTTAATTGCACTGAACTACATACTGGACTAATTGCAAAGCTTTTAGCTATTTTGGTTGTCCATGTACTCCTCACTTCCTTGTCCAGAAGTCCCAAATTACATATAATGAAAAAAATGAAAGCATTAAATGGTTACTGCAAGTGGTTAGATTGCAGTCTGCCATAACATCCACGTCATCAGCACAGGAAACAAAAAATGTTATTGTCTGGAAAATTTCCATTCAGACAATCACAGAATGCTTTGGTTTGGATGGGAGCTTAAAGAATATCTTGTTCCAACCCTCTGCCATGGGCAGGGACACCTTCCACTAGTCCAGGTTGCTCCAAGCCCTGTCCAACCTGACCTTGGATACTTTCAAGGATGGAGCAGTCACAGCTTCTCTGGGCAACCCGTGGCAGTGATTCATCAGCCTCTGAGTAAGTTAAGAATTTCTGCCTAGAGACTAATCTAAATCTGCCCTCTGTCAGCTTCAAGCCATTCCCCCTTGTCCTGTCACTCCATGCTCTTGTAAAAAGTCCCTCTCCAGCTCTCCTGGAGTGCCCTTATGTACTGGAAGGTACTAAAAGGTTTCCTAGAGCCTTCAAGAAGATGGTTCATCTAAGAGACATGGGGAAGGCCAAGCACTTGACTTTTAAATGAAAAGTTATTTTATCTTTAGATACTAAAAAACAAAGTGGTTTTGTGATTGTGGAAGACTTCTGACAGCTGCAGATTTACAACTGATTGTAGATTAGATAGTACAAACCCTGAGCAAAATAACAGAATTCCTTGGTTTTGGTGATTAATGTTTTAAGTACCACATCTTGATAAAACAAAGTGATGGTGAGAGAGCTTGTCACTGGAAACAAGGACAAATATTCCTCATTGCCTCTCAAAGTCCTCAAAGAAGGGAACTCATAAATGGCAAGGCCACAAAGCTATTTTTTTTGTCGAGGGCTTTGCTGATGCAGGAGAAGCTGGAAGGTTTGCAGAGCAATAGAAACATGTAACCACCTGTTCTTTCTCTGGTAAGGAATGGCTCACATTCTGCCATGGTGGAGTGTGCAAAATTCCAAAGCTCTACCAAAACTGAGCTCTGGCATGGTATGAAGAAGGTCACCCAGAGCTGGGCAGGCTGGACTGTCTGCAGCACATTTTACCTGCACTTGACAGTGCAAGTACCCACCTGGTTTTCTTGTTGTGAATGTCAATTACTTGTGCTGTGCAACAGAACTGCGTGGCTACAAATATTTCCCAATTTTTAATTTTTCCATGATTTTTGAAGTAGTGCTTGGCTTCCATCACGTTTTCACCATAATGAAAAGCAATCTACACGAATTATTTGTCTTTGCTTGTTTCTGTTTCCTACA
The DNA here is from genome assembly GCA_035041135.1 of Platyrinchus mystaceus. NCBI lineage: Eukaryota > Metazoa > Chordata > Aves > Passeriformes > Tyrannidae > Platyrinchus > Platyrinchus mystaceus. The sequence continues at coordinate 12,185,869 of JAWWLV010000057.1, forward strand.
TGCTGGTGATGGACTGTGTAATTCAGCACCAGGTGGGCACTGCCAAGTTTTTCTGTGGCTGCAGCACAACAGAAATGTTTGCCAGTGATTTATGTTCAAAGATGATAAAAGCACCCCAGCACCAGTCAGCAAGCAGAACAGTCCCTGCTGGAGGTCTGTGCTTGACTGGCTGTCCAGCATAAGCAGAATGAATGTATTTGTGCTGCTTGGCAGGTACCTGAAAACAAGCTTTCCTTGAAAACACTGTGCTATGTTACACTGTCCTTCAATAACCTCCTGCTCCTGAAACTGCTGTGAGGAAGATCTTTGCCACTGATAATAGAGGTGTTAAAATGAAAAAAACCCACTCTATCATTTTTCTTCAATAGGTCCTGAAAAGGAGAAGAAACAAGTCTTCGTGGTTCTTTTATTTCTTCTTTTTGACTATTCTATTCTGTAGTAACATCCTTACCCCTGTAGCATAGAAATGTCTTCATAAAACATGAATTCACCCCCTGGGTGAGAAGGAAATAGACTGAGAAGAAACGGAAGCCTTAAGAATTCTACTACAAAAGTGTGTATGTGTTTTCCTTCTCACTTATGATCTGCAACAGTCCCTTATGCATATTGTAACTATTTCCAGTTCTGATATGAAGTTGCTGGTCTTTGACATGAGCTATGTCATGGAATGACAAGAGATTTGACATGAGCTGCACCCTCAATGATGGATTTGGAAACAGTTGTGCTTTCCAAATAAGATATAACCCATTGGAACCACAGCTGTCGGGGGGAGTTCATAGAATCGTTGAATTCTTGAGCTTGGAAAAGACCTTTAAGACCATCGAATCTGACTATAAGCCTAACACTGCCAAGTCCACCTCTACCCATCAAAGACAATCAAAAGCCTTGAGAAGAGGCAGTAAAATGGTTAATTCTACAGTTTCTGAAGGTATTAGAGAGACCTGTTGCTTTGGGCCTCTCCACTGGCTCCACAACAGGAATTCTGCAGCTCTTCTTGAAGTGAGCTACCTTGAACCCTTGTGGAAAACTGATAATAAGTTGTGCTGATCCTAACTGATCAGTTTACCAAGCAGTGTCATTAGGAGTGTTGCAAAATACTCACCTGCCCAGTGAAACCCACAAAAATCCACCTTCCCCCTCCAAACCTCTGAATGCAACTCTTCCCTTTGTTCTGGCAAGTTGGAACAAGTTATTGAGAAAAACGGGTCTCTCAGAACAAGTTCAGCATGAAATATTTGCCATATGTGGCACAGGCCTTCGTCTCCTAACTTACCAAGGTCCTGGAGGTCAGATCCTGTGCATCCACTGACAGTCCTGCTGGTCTCCCCATTTTACACTGCTCTCAAACATTAGTGGTTGTAGCAGTAAACACAAAGTCCTGCGGCATTGTTCATTTTAAAAAGTGCCACATAATTTAGGAAAAAGTGTATGAAGCCTGCTTTTGTCTACAGAAATAGCAGTATCACTCCAGTCTTTCTTCCTTGTGTTATCTGGAGGAAAAACCCCATTCCCTTTCCAGTGCATTATGGCAAACTTTTAAGTGACAGCATGTCTGAGGTGAGAATGTTATCAGGTTGGTACAGTCAGAATAAATTAGAGTGAGCTTGGCTGACCTCTTGCTGTTCAGAAACACCACTGAGAGCCTCCCAGCTGTTTTTTTGCTTTGCAGGAGCACCCCAGAGAGAGGATGATCATCTATTGTCAAAAGTGACACATTTTCTAACAAGAACAGTAGAATTAGAGGCACGAATGTGGAATTATGGCAGCATGTTATAAATGAGAGCATCCAGGAGACAACAATGCACAAATCTGCTTCCTGGACAAAGTGCAGGAAAGGTACAATTGGCATGAACCAAAAGAATAAAAGTAGCATGAAAAGAAATAATGGATGAGTATAAGAAATGCTGATGCATTGAAAATGTCTGTTCTCTCATTCATTCTCCATGCACACGTCCTTCAACTTACTTGGCAATCAGCTGCTGGCAGTTTAATTTAATTTGGAGAAAGCAGGTGTAAATATTTACATTTTGTCAGCCAAACCCAGTACAGATTATAGGGAAATGGGCCACTGGGAATGTTGTGTCTTCTGTTTGATCTCACTCCTGCTGCTCAGTGTTCCTGGGAGGGCTCTTCTGCCAGGGAGGCTTCCAGGAGCAGCCTGAGCCCTCTGGGAAGGACACTGGCAGATTTTGGGAGTGGTGATGTTTTCAGAGGTGAACTTGCTCTTTTAGATGAAGTTGATCACTTCTGAAAAATCTGTCTCAGCAAAGCCTAAATGTCAAATCTCCTGATACTGTAGTGTCATCAATTTTGAATCATGGCACCTTAGATTTATGTGTCTCTTCCTGAACTCTTGCTCCTGTCTTTTGCTTTCTTGCAGTTTGAGAGTTGCAAGGAGTTAAACGATGCAAGTCCTGGTCACCACTGGAATTTCCTTTTCCTCTTGGATCTTGCTGTGCTGCTCCAAGCAGGCGGAGTGAGAAGGCAGGCAGTGAATTACCTCACTCTGGAGCAGCACAGGTCAGTCCCAAATTCAGGCCAAGGAGCAGCCACAGATTGAGTTTTCAGAACTACATTGTTGAACCAGATCTTTTGGAAGCGGGATGGAGACGTCCCAACAGCGAGGGACAAGAGCACTGACCATTTTTCGGGGGGGGGGGGGGGGATTTTTTCCCTTGATTAATAATTCACCCTATGGAATTTAAGTGACATTTGCAAGCATTTTTGTTGCTGCTGTTGAAGGTTACTGAAGTCTGAAGCTGGCCAGTGTAACAAGTCAGGGCTGGAAGCATTTGCTCATAGAGACTAGAAAAGCCCCTGCCAGTATCTCACAGTGTGGTGTCAAGAAAGCCTTAATTTTCATGTGCTTGACAGCAAGAGGTAATTGATTTGTAATTTATCTTGGGTTTGTTTTGTTTTGTTAATAAGAAATTTCTCTAATTGTCATTTAATGTGTGCTGTTCCACCTAATGCTTAACTTTTTCCACTTGAATGACTCTTCCCATAGTGGTGCCTGTATAAAACTGAGATTTTTGTCAAAGCAAGATTCTTGATAGCTCCATAATCTTGCTCCCTTGAAAGAAAGCAATTATTCAACCAAAATATATACACTTTTGTTATTATGTCAGTGTATCCACTTCCTGCTGGGTATTAAACTGTATTATTCCTGGAGTCTGAACTGGGAATATGATTAATAACTGGTTCTGATACATAAGATAGCAAATGAAGTCACAGTAATAGTAATTTTTCATTTGAATCACAGACAAATTGGCTGTTTTGCAGTACTTGTCTATAGCAATTATATGTTGTTTTGCTTCCTAATGCTGATTTCCTTCCACAGTTTATTAGCATGAATGTCAGGGAAACACTGGCATACTGTTTTTGTCTATAAACACTTGTGGCCAGGTGGAGAAGGCAGCTCTGCCTGAACTGCTGATTAGATCTGTTTGAATCCAGGCACTCCTGCAAAACAGAGCTTTTGCCAAGTGTCTCCTGCTCCTGCCTCTGGAGTGGCAGAACAAGCTGCTCTCAGCCCCAACCTGTCCGTGGTGACCATCTGTGAATGGCCTGGTTTGGTAATCTGGGGACAAGATGTGCAAACCTTCTGCAGATGGAGCGTGTTCCCAAAGCCAACTCATCCTCTGGCTGGCACAATTCCCCTTGTTTAACTTGAACTGCAGGTTTGGGCTCTGCTTTGGAGTGGTGCCAAGCTGCTCTGAAGGCTTTCACTTATTTGTTATTCCAAAACAGGATCTTGTTCAGAAATGTTCAGAAATCTGACCTGCTGAGTTAGATTTGCAATCAAACTTTTGATAGATCTGCACAAGAATTTCTTCCCAATATTCCATCTAAATTTACTCTCTCTGTTTGAAACCGTTCCCCCTTGTCCTGTCACTACATGTCATTGTAATATACATATATACATATAAAAATATATAAACATATATAACTCATGATGACAGTAAAGTTCTTAACAGGCTGCTATTTTTTCCTGTGAGCTACTAACAGTAGGATGTGAAAATACACATTTTAGCTACTTAGACCCCATAAATGTACCGCCAAAGTGGGTTTGATTACACAGGTGCTGACACACTGTGCTGTTGAATTCACAATGGAAACAGAGTTTTGAAGTTTATTTATTCCAGCATTAACGTGATCATGTTAAAAGTTTTTTTTGAACAATTACATATTTCATCCTAGCAATTTCTCAATAAGATATGGCTTGTTTCTAGACTTTTCTCCCTTGCAGAAATTACTTTTTGCTTTTAACACATGCTCACTGATTATGCAGATGGCTTAATGATCTTATATTCATTGCTATTTCAATGTGAGAACTATATTCTTAGTTAATTCCATCTTTCCTTTATTCAGAATATCTGATTGCTCCATGTCCTTTGATGTGGTGGTTTTGATCATGCAGAGCTTTCACTCACCATTTACAGAGCTGTCTTAATGTACTTTCTCTTCAGGAAAAGTAATGTGTTACATGTTCTGCTCTTACCAGCTTCCAATAAAGCAATAAAGGGGGTAGTATACCAGTGATTTAATTTTCTAAATAGCAATATTTGTGCATATGCCAAGGAAGTTATTTGCCTTTTCTGAATAGCAGTTATACAACAAATTGCAAGTAATTATCACATTAGAAGGAAAGTATTACTTCAGTATATCTGAATAATTTTTCATTAAGGAGAACCACCAAAGGGACAGCATTTAAGAAAACAAAACACAAAACTGTCACATAGGTTCAACTATCCCAGAAAATTCTGTTCCCTGAGCTGTCTCTTGGCTGTTACAGTCTGGAAAATACTGTTCCCTGAACTAAATCTCCTTCCTGCCAACTTGGCTGCCTTCAGGATTTGACTTTAATAAAGACATGGTCCCCTTCATCTTTTCTGATATCTTCCCTTCAAAGATGAAAACTCAGAAGGAGCAAGTTTTGTTGCTAAACAAGAAATCCTGTTCCTTTAGGAGGAGGCAGGGAAGGACACAAAAGATTCTTCTGCCCGTGGTACCACATTCTGGTCTGTAAATCACCAAAAAGGGGAGAACAAAGCCTTGAATTCCAGTTTTTATTAAGCAAAGCAACCAAAGGTGCCCAGTAGGATATTCAACACCTCTTCACATATTGCTTTTCAGATAATAATTGAGCTGGGTTGGAATATTTCTCATACATTCAGACTGTCAGTAATGTAACAGCTCTTAGATTCTGGTAAGGAGCTGCACTTAGGTCAAGAAATGATATTTAAAATCTACCATATCTGAAGACTAATTAGTTCCATTTTGAGAGGGGAACATTGATTTTCACTGTACTTGTGTTACCACAGAGAGTTTAGATACAGACTCGAAGAACATTTTTATTTGGCCTTGGTTGCTTTAAATGTCTGTATTTTGTAGGCTTTAAACTTTAAAGGATGTTATTGGCTGATTTGTCATTTAACCCTTACAAGTACAGTTTGTTTTCAGCTAATACAAATAAAGAATGGCAAAATAGAGAGGCCAAAGCCACAGTGCAAAATTTTTGCATATTTTTGGAGGTTTTCTCTTTCTGTCCTTTTGAGAATGAGCACAGGTTGGGACTAATTCCCAACAAACCAGCTGGAAGCTGTTGTTTCTGGATAAAATAATATAAATTTTTCTTGCTAGCAGAGCAGGGTGGAGGTAAGTGTTCCCTTGTCTCATTTCTGTGTTTGCCTTTGGAAATAACTGAGCCTGTTAAGTGCGGCTGGTGCAGCTTTTTGTTATCTTGATAGAAGAGAAAAAAACCCACTTAACAATAAGAAATCATAGTGAAATGTCAGTACTTAGTGACCTGCAAAATAAAAGTCCAGAGGTGGTACAAATCAAACCTAAACCACGTTAAATTAATATTATATGGGAGAAGAAAACAATGAATTTGAACTCTGAGAACATCATGTTTTTCTACTTGGTGTATTAATTTTTAAGAACACTTTTTAGCAACTTATGTGTGCCTTATTGATCCCCTGTATCCATGTATGCCTGGTTTAATTTCAATAGATTTTGTAACAACTTACTGCCCACTTGTAGAAATTCTGGAAAAAAAAAAATAGAAGTACTATCTTTTTTCTCTTGATAAAAGTCAGTGTCTGATGATAATTTGCTTTTGTTTCCAACATAATTCCCATTTTTCTAGCTTTTGATTTAAATTTTAGGGTTTTGTAGTTATTAACTTTGTAACAGAATTGGTGGCATATCTGGTTTACACTTTTAAGAGACTTCTTTAACAACAAAAAAATATGTGCATTTTGGGCAACAACAATATGATAGACATATCAAATTGCATGTCAGATGGTCCCTAATGGGGCTAAATTCTATGAATCAGTGATGGAAACGATGTTTACACTGTTATTACACCCACAAGTCCACTTGTACATGTTCTCAGTTGTAAAGGATTTCAGTTTCAACTTCTCTTGCTCAGTTAAAAGCAAAATGCCCACATTTTTGGATCTAAGTGCAGGTAGCAGAAGAGAACAATTGCTCATTAGTAAAAGCTTGTTATTATTGAAATATGCAACTGTCCCTTTGTCTACAAATACAAACACTTCCTAACCTCTCTGTGCATTTTTCTGCTTCTTCTCATTTTAACCAAATTTTTGATTTAGTGAATGATCCACTGGGGGGTCTTAATGACTGATTGCATTTGCCTGAGTTGGTTTTAAATGTTCACTTCTGTACTATCCAAAGTATATTTGCCTATAGGAAGCTGTTCAGAGTTGCCCCTGTGCACACACTTGCTTTTTTTGCATGAATAGTAAGGACCCATCAGCATATGAACTGTAGCTACACAGTTGTAGGGTTATTTATGGAAATCCAAGTTCATCCAGTTGTATACATGGATTATTGATTTTGTTTGTTTGTTTGTTTAGGCTTCATCCTGTGAAGTTCCCAGTTGTTACACCTGCCATAAAACATGGAAGTAATGTCAAGTAGTACTTAGGGAATGAGGGGAATTATTTGTCTGCTGAGTATCATTTGAGACACTGCATAGGGTTGGAAGCACTGTGGCATGGCTGGCAAGGGGACACAAAATAGCAAGGAAATGACCAAAACAGCATCTTCTAGTCAGATTTTGTTTGTGACTGCCTGCTGTGACAGATGTGACAGGGAGCAGTATGGTGTCCCTGCAAGATTAAACAAACTTGAGAGAGAAACGTTGATTTTAGAGAATTTTGTTGAGTCTGTTAAAAGAAAATCTATTTTAAGACTGAACCTGAGATTAGCTCAGTTGGTCAGAGCACGGTGCTGATAACACCAAGGCTGAGGGTTTGATCCCTGTGTGGGCCATTCAGAGTTGGACTTGATGATCCTTGTGTGTCCCTTCCAGCTTAGAATATCCTGTGATTCTGCTTTGGTACCCTGATGGACACTGTCCTTCTTTGCTGTTTCCTTCCCCTGGAACTGAATGTTCAGCTCACTGCATAATGCAGGAGTTGACATTCTCCCCGTTTAGTGTTTTTAAGTAGCCCCTGCTGTCATGATTTTGGTGCTGAGATAGACGCTTGTGTCCTTCAGAAGAAATAGATAGTCTGTTATGTAAACATAAAAGATAATGCAGAACACTTTATTATGACAGTAGTGCAGTGCTTGGTTTAATTTTTGTACATCAAGTTGTATATGCAAACCATGAGTTGCTTTCTTAAAGGTAAGTTTACTGCCTGCCTCATGTTTGGTCCTGCCTCCCGATTTGTTTTAACAGAATTTTTGAATTCCCAAGTCTACCTTAATTGCTTGCATGCAGAGAAATTTGAAAATGAAAGATTATTTACTGTCCATGTACCATTTCAGAACTTGAAATTACAAGTCCTTGATTTAGAGCACATTTCCAAGTACATGCTGTACAATTTTAAGATTACTAAAGGCAAATCTGTTCACAAGTATCTTATAATTGACTGCTACCAAGAACAAGGCAATAAAAAGCTTCAAGGACAAGGTCTGGTGTTTTGCCAGAATGAAGAATAAGCTCAGCCTCACTTTGAGAGACAAGTGGTCTGTGAAGTTCTTTGTTCTTAAAGGCTGAAGGAGTAACAGGTAGGCTTTGTGAAACCAGATAGGAACAATGATGAAGTCTGTTCTTATTAGCTGTGGGCTCTTGGTTTCATAGTTAATGGTTCTTGTCTGCTAAACAGCACCAAAGATACTCATCCTCAGGTCTTTCCCTCTCTTGTGTCCCAAACATCACCACATGCATCCAGTAGCTGTTTTACACAGCTGTTCAGACTTTGTTTCCCATCCAGCTTTCTCTTGCCTCTCTTTTTTGCCTTGTGGTTTTTTTGAGGTTTTGATCCTGGTGGGGATGAAACTCTGAATTGCATTGATTCATGGAATTAGCTCGTGGCATGTTGGGACTCCTGCCTGTGGGCAGTGCTGTAGAACCATAGAATAGTTTGGGTTGGAAGGGACCTTTAAAGCTCATCTCATCCCACCCCCTGCCATGGGCAGAGACACCCTCCACTATCCCAGGTTGCTCCAAGCCCCATCCAGCCTGGTCGTGGACACTTCCAGGGATGTGGCAGCCACAGCTTCTCTGGGCAACCTGTGCCAGGACCTCACCACCCTCACAGGGAACAATTCCTTCCCAATATCCTATTTAACTCTCCTCTTTGTCAGTGTGAAGCCATTCCCCCTTGTCCTGTCACTCCAGGTCTCCCAGTGTTTGGACAATTGTGGAAGCAGATTTTCGCTAATATCTCAGAGGTGAAGGCATAACTGTAAGAGATTGAGATGCCTCTGCCTGATCCTTTCCATGATTTCATAAAAATTCAACTTTGTAAATTTTTCACTATTTCCTTTCAAGTGTGGGAAGGTCAAGGTCTACAAGGTTGGATAGAAATTCAGTCTTTCACTGAGGTAAAGATAAAAAGACTCCTTATTCCCCAAACAAGTTATTTTGAAAAAGTTATGCTCCTCTACTTTTTCCTCAACATTAAATTTTGTGTGACTGCTTTACCTTTACAAAACAATTGGGTACAAAACATTTAACATGCTAAGTTTTAGCAGTCCCTGTCGGCTCCCTCTGTAGCTGAGGAAGAAAGTGGTTCCTGGCCTGGATGTGGTGCAGCAGTGGCCTAATTTGACTTTGATAGTGAGTAGAAGAGCCTCATCTTCTCCAGTGACTGCTGAAAGGAACTTCCTTGCCTGCAGCGTTACCCTTTGGGAGCATTCCTCACTGTGCAAGAAGGTATTATGAAACCAGAAAATGACTTAAATACACTTAGAGCTGAAGAAGTCCTGAGATGACCCTCAGCTGCATGAGAGTGGCAGAGGAAATACTCCTTAATGCACTTATTCTGAATCACACTTGGAGGCTTTTCTCAGCTTGCACTCAAGCCTTGCAAACACTGCTGCCAAACTCTGTTAAGATGCAATAGGAACCCCTAATGAAATGAGTGCTAACAGGCTCTGGCTGCCTTTTCTCATCACAGGAAATAACTGGTTAGAGTGATTCTCCCAGCTGCACCTTTTCACTGCTCAGATTATCAGCTCAGTGTAATGGCCCCTCTGGGGGAGGTTGTTTCTGTGGCACAGCTTCTTTGGAGAGGGGCTGCAATTGCCACTCAGCCACTTGGATAATGTGGGATTGCATTGACTGAGCAAACTGGAAGGGGAACATGTGTAGCAGCTCTCTAGTTGTTCTGCCTCACCTCCAGTTTCTTGCACCACTGTGAATATGTAGATCTAAAGAAACATTCATTTCTCAGGATGTTTGTCTGTCTGTGCTTAAATGTCAATTCAAGCTAAATTAGTGAGTTTAAATAGCTGGAAGAGTTTCTGATTCAATGTGTGGCTGTTTATTTCAAAAAAAAAACCCCCAAGTTTTCATCCTGTTAATTTAAAACATATTCACTGTTACATTGATAAATACCTGGTTATAATATTTATATGTTAATAAAGAGTAGTCTCAAGTCCATCATGTTTTGACTCTGGCTTTGTAATTCAATTGCAGCATACCCCAAAAATGCATCCTTGACATAGAAGTGATTATATCAGTCATGTCTTGAAAGTGTTGAGCTGCCTGTTCTCCCCTTTGCAGTGAATCAGGACTGCTCTGTATATTTTATTTTTTTTCTCTAGAATGTTCATTTTTGGCCTTGAATCAGTAATAGATACAGAACAAACCCAAACTGCTTCAGTAGGGCTCGAAGGTGAATTCTGACTGTGTTACTCATGGAGACAGTTTGAGCAATAGAATTATGGATTTCCTAAGTAAATCTCACTTGAGCAGTGCCTTTGTTTACAATCACAGGAGATAAATAGCTTCAAATCAAAACTGTGTGTTTTCATAAACAAATGAAAAATATAAAACAAGACAAAGGAACTTTGGAAATTCATAACAGCTTAGGGCAGGTACTTAACTGTGAGACTATGAAGGTTTCAGATTATTTATTTTACCCGATAATAAATATATTTCCATCACCATCCCAGAATAAGCAGGTATGTCCTTTTCTTGTGCACAGTCATCTGAGTAAAAACAGCAAGTAGATCTACTTTTCATTAGTGTTTTCAGAATGTGTGAATATTATATAAATTCATCCTAACTCTTTAAAGTCCTGGTCTTCCTGATAAAGTATCTACCCCTGGACTCCTGCCCCACCAACCAGTACATTGTCCAAATACCAAATTTACATGTTCCAGTTTTTATGGTTTCCGTTTCAGAGGCATTTCTAACTTGCCTATGATATCCAATTCTCTCCACATCAGGCAGATTTAGGGCTACTTGGTATAATACTAAATTAGTGAGTGGGATGGAACTGGGTTTTTATTGAAATCAGCCTGTGTTAAGACCTCACCCAGTGACTTTAGGTTGACTCTAACAGGTGTATATTGTGAGAGTGATGAATGAGCAGAGCCCTGTGCTACAATTTAAAATGCTTTTGAAATATATAATGACTGGGATGAAAAACAAGAAGATGTTTATTTTCCAAGCGGATTTGAAGCATCAAAAGTGATGTTTTTCTCTTTGCAGTGAATCTGATAGAGCTTATTTCCATTCATCAGTGTAACATCTGACTTGAGCAGTGACCCCATTACCTGCCAGCCCAAGAAAGAACACAATGAAATGTGAGGCTGTGATACTGCACCACTGCCAGCACAGTGGCTTCCCCTTGGAAAGTGGGTTCACCTGTGGCTCTGGCCTTAAGAATCTGCTTTAACTTCCCTCTCAGTGCCTCTACCCACTTAATGTACATTTTTAACTGAACCACTTAAAAACAAGGCTGCATTTTTAATTTTTTAAGCTTTAACTTTCAAAACTGAGCAGAACAGCACCATTCGAACATTCTTCACAGAGATATACATGGACAGGAATTGAATTTTGATGAGTCTTTGCAGAGTTCTTTGAAATGTGTTTCTTTCCTCTGCCTTCCACCTGAAAGTGGATTGATCAAGGGCACTGTGTTACAGTTTCATTAAAAAAATACATCTGTGCCTGTACCCAGAGCTCTCCTGAAGAGGGAACACCAGAGAGCCCTGCTGTGGCTCAGTTTCTAGTTTCTAGTGAGATGTGCAGGCTGTGTGAGTGTCTCTGCTCTGCACCCTCTAAACCCACTGAATGCTGTCCAGATTTCTATGCCGTACTTAGAAGGGATAAAATAGAATAGAATGGTTTGGGTTGAAAGGAACCTTAAAGCTCATCCCATTTCACCATGGCAGGGACACCTTCCACTAAACAGGTTGCTCCAAGCCCCATCCAACCTGGGCTTGGACACTTCCAGGGATGGGGCAGCCACAGCTTCTCTGGGCAACCTGTGCCAGGGCCTCCCCACCCTTACAAGGAACAATGTCTTATTAATATACAATCTAACTCTACTCTCTGTCAGTTTGAAGACATGAATCATCTTAAATCAACAAGTCTGAGTGCCTGTGCTATTGGATGGTGGGGACAGGAAGGAACACGCTGTTGTGGAAGAGTTGCATTTGCTGTACCCGTGCTGGGTGTCTCAGTGCCCAGGTCACCTGCTTTCTCTTGTACTATCTCAGAGGTTTGGAGCTGAGATTGGGCTGGGTTGCCCAGCAAAGTGGTTTCCAGTGAAGCTGTATTCCTTAGTGGATTCCTTCAAAATCTCCTGAATGGTTTAAGTACAGCCAGCAAACCCTGGTCCCAAACTAGGCATCAACAAATAGAAGCATCTTATTTCAGTGAAGAGGTAATGAAGCTATTTGTACTAATGGCCCTAATAATGACCTTGTTTGAAAGCAGCATTCTGTGCCTGGACTTTGTTATTAGCCCATTAAGACAAATGTTGTCAATTATAAAATATTTAGACACATTGATGGGAAAATTGCCTGTGTAGTGCTGAATTTAATATGAAAGAAACAGAATATGCTGTGTTGAGTTGACTTAGCAGGATAACTCATGCTTCTGTGAATTCAAATATTTGTCTTAAATATATGAGGATTTTCTAACAAGTCTTTGAGCAAATACTAATCCTACAGTGCCTGTGAACTGTCTGATTTTCTTGCAGAAAAACTGAATCAATAAATCCATATTAATGACACATTTAGATGAAAAAGATCTTATCTCAGCCTGCCATTTCTTAGATCATCTAGGCATATATCTTGTTCAGCCCAACACTGTTATCAAGGAAGAAACATTTCTTATTATGAACAGCTTATGTGTTGGTTTAATAGTAACAACTCTAGTAGTGGTCACATTTCACTGCAGTTCTAATCAGGGGCAGATTCTTAGGTAGAAATGTTTCTCTGGTTACCAGCCCTGGTCAGGAGCTGCTCCCCTGTACCTGCATCTGTTGTGATGTCCTTGTTCTGCTGTATGGACACATCTATGGAGTCACTGCTGGGAAATGATACTGGTTTGGGCTCTGCCAGTGCTTCTGTATCTCTTGGATGGATCCTGACTGCTGTCCCTGAGGACTGAGGGCATTTCCAGTTTCAGGATTCCTTTCTCATCCAAGTGTCAAGGTCTGTCCCTCTGATTGCAGGGATATTTCCTTAGGGTGCAGTCCTGTTCTTCCCTCCAATTCCATGTTACACCTGGAGCTGGAGCTGTGAGTGTTCATTCAATAACTCCTGTTGGGGGTTCAGTCCCATGGAACTGCCTCTTTCCCTTCCCAGGCTTGGGATGGAAACCCTCCTGGCTCTGTGCAGAACTCTGCACCGTGGATTTCCAAAGTATGAGTTAGAGCTGAGAATCTGGAACTGGGGCTGGAAAAACCCACCACCCATCTCTGTGGATAACCTGTGGAGAGGGTGGTGACAGAAAGGGTGAGAGATCTTTGGGGGATTTTACAGATTCTCTTCCCAACATGTTTGCATGTGGGAGTGAGAAATCTGGATTGTTTGCTCATTTTTGTGTAGCTCTGTGGACAGCGTAGAATTCAAGGCCAGATTGGACGGGGTTTTGAGGAACCTGGGTAGTGGAACGTGTCCCTGTCTGTGGCAGGGGGGTGGAACTAGATGGGCTTTAAGGTCCCTTCCAACCCAAAATATTCCCTGATTCTATGAATTAAGAGGTTTTTGCCCAGTGTTAGACTCAATTTCTAGTTTTGTAAGCCAGCCCACAGACTAGTTTGACATGATGTGGTGCTCTGATAGAAGCAAACATGGTTCTAAGTGATCTCTTCAGATTGTTTTATTCAGCACATGGATCTTTTGCTTAAAGGCAAAGCACAGTATGAATCGGTCTTGTTTAAATCGCTTTTAAAAGAGAAATAAGTAGGACATCAGGTGCAATAAAAGCTAAATACACAATAACCTGAGCAGAATATCATGGCAAACCATGCTTCAGAGTATAAAGATACAGAACAATGACAACAGGTAGAGATTTTTTACAACAAATACAGTCTTTCCACACCATGAAAGGCCAGTTGAGTGGTTTTCTGAGCTGATTTCATCTTAATGTGCCACATCAGGTGTTGCAAAGTGTACAGGCTGAGCTAACAAAACAGATCCTGGTACTGCTAAACTGTGTGAGGCACAGGTAAGGCTGAAAGCATTCTTTGCCAGTTGTTGGGATTTTCTCTAATTTTTACCTGAAATTGGGGAGAATTTTCATTTGTGCCTGTTCTGCTCCACAGTGATGTTGGTGTTTTTATTTTTGTTTTTATTTTTGTGTGTTTTGGTTTTGTTTGTTTTGAGTTTTGTTTGTTTGGGGTTTTGTTGTTGTTATTGTTCAGCCTTTTTAAAATTTAGGGTGATGAGATTAGGTAATCATTGGAACAGAGGGAGATTTGGGAGGGGGGATGTCTGGAGGATGTGATTGTGGGAGGAAATGAGAACTCAGAGAATTTAGGGTGTAATCAGAGGGAAGGGAAATAGGGAACATGAGGTTGGTTAGTGCTGATGGGAAGAGTGTGGCAAGAGCACAGGGAAAGATGGCTCTTGGCTCCTTGGCCATAGGATTGGGGTGTTGGGTTGCTCCCTATGTAGGTTGTAGGATGCTGAGAATCAAACACAGGCCACTACTTGCAAAGTGTGAAATGTGACTCTCCACAGCAGCCAGAGCTGGATCTGGAGCCAGTGGCAGGGAAACACCATCAGCCTGGGTGGTACCAGGACCAGTGTGTGAGTGCAGAACTGCAGGCAGAATAGGTGGGGAAGCTCTGGGCTGGATTAACTGTTTCTGACCTGACAGAGAGAGCCCCAGAAATAACTCTGATAATAGTAACAACTGAGCAACTCCACTCAAATGAAATAGATGGGGTAATAAAAAAATAGTCTTAAGTCAGATGAGATCTTTTAGATGTTTGAAAACATTAGACAACCCTGAGGGGTTTGGAATACTGCCTCTCCTAAAAGCAAGGTACCAGAAAGGTGCTAAATAGATTTTAGAATGGCTCAGAGTTTTCTTAGCCTGGCACTAGTGCCTGTACCTGTTGCACACAAACTGCATCAGCCTTTGCTCAGTTACAATGTGCTATTTGAAGGTCACTGACATGGTTTATTCCTACAAAAAGCAGAGGCACAGACTGAATTACTGCAGCTGAAGGTGAGTGCTTTACATGCCACTGACTTGTGCACAGAGTTTGGAAATGACTGCAAACAGCATGTTGCTTCCTTGTTCCCAGTGCAGGAGTGTCCATCCCCCAGTATCCACCCCCTGAGTTCAGGGGAAAGCTTAAGTAAGAAGAGACTGACCCATGACATTAATTTCTCATTGTATAGAAGTCTTATCTGTTATAAACATCTTTTTTCTTCAGGTACTGAATTTAGCCAGGTGGACATTTCTAATGACTCCACACAGCTTTTACATAAAGCTAGATTCAAATTATTTTGCATTTTAGCTATTCCTGATGGTCAGATCTGTGGGTTTCATTAGTGAGGGTTTATCAAGAGGAGATTTCTGTGACTTCTTATGAACAGACCAAATACTACATTTATCAGTGCATTCTAGCTTAAAAAAATAATTACATATTCAAGGATATAATACTCCTATATCACAATAAAGAATGTAAAAGCCTTCATAGGATTCAATCCTATCAGGCAGCTGTTTAAATCACACTGTCACTGATACTGTGATTCCTTTTCACTTGGCTGATCTCAGTGCAAGAGAAACATTTACTTTCACCATTCCAAAATTGTATCTGGGTAGCTTTATGGCAAACAGCATAAATATCCGTCTGTTCTTTCACTAAAAGGTGGAGGCATGGGAGTAGGTGTGGAACAATGTTGTTACCTGTTGGGCTTTTGAATACCTTCTCAAAGAAGTAACTAATGGAATCTTTTAGAAACCACTGACTTGGTGGTGGTGGCACAAAGATAAAGCAACAGGCACAAATGAATGGTAGAGAGAATATTATTTCAGTCTCTAGAAGGTAGTATTCCCTTTCAGGATTTGTTTTTTTTCCAGTAAGTTTCTTAAGCTATTTTTAAGCCACTCTGGATTTTTTTCTCTTATAACTATTTAAAAAATTTCCTATAATTCAGTTGAAACTGTTTCTCATTCTGAAAAGTATGAAACAAGGCATCCTGTAGAAGGCATTTTTCTTTCCTGCACCCTTTCTTCAGGCACTGCATTAAAAGTGAGCTGCTGTGTATCTTGATAATACATACATACATATGCATACACCTATTGTGAGCATTTTCCACCCAAAGCCAGATGTTTACAGCATGCACTGTCCCACACTCATGCCATAACAGCAACACACTATTTCTTTGAAAGTCTTTCTCATCTCCAGACTCCGGAAAGCATAAATGAGTGGGTCAATCACCGAGTTGCACATTATCAACACCAGGTAAGTGTTGAAGTGTGAGGTGTAGCAGATGCAGTATGGGTTCATCGGGCAAGAAATGATGAGGATGAGGTGGAGGAAGAAAGGTGCCCAGCAGACAATGAAGACACCCAGCAATATGGTGATGGTGACAGCTCCCTTCATGCAGGTCCTCTGGTAGGGCACCCCTTCCACGGGCAGGGCTGCGATTCGCTTCACGTGCAGGCGGGCGAACAGGAACATGTGGACATAGAGGGAGGCCATGAGGAAGAGCATGGTAAAGAACATGGTGATGAGACACACAATGACAGTTTTGCTCTCTGAGTAGGCAATGAATATGATGCCACAGATGATACAAGCAATCCAAATGACCACAATCAAGGTTAAAGCTTTCTTCACAGTCATGATGCTGTGGTAACGGAGAGCATAGAAAATAGTTATGTACCTGTCAATGGCTATAACCAAGAGGTTGCAAATTGAGGCTACCAGAGAAATACAAATCATTGAGTCAAAAACATTGTCCATGTGCTGGATGAAGTGGTCATCAATGATCAAGTAGCCGTTGCTCAGGATTGCAATCATGACGGTCTCCAGGGCGTTTGACATGCTCACCAACATATCTGCCACAGCCAAGCTACAAAGGAAGAAATACATGGGAGAATGTAGGTTTCCATTCTTCAGCACTGCAAGAATGACAAGGATGTTTTCCAGGAGGCTGATGATCCCTAAAGTCAAGAAGACCTCGGCTTTTATGAACACCTGCTCACAAAATCCTTCGCCACTTCTGTTGTTCAGGGTTGAGTCGTTGAAGTCTTCGGTGACATTAAGCAGCACAGGCTGAAATGAAAATGCAGAGTGTGTGGTATTCATTGTCAGCAAAGGAGTAGAATTCACAACTGATTATGGACCTGATAGAGCACAGGTTAAAAAGAGAAAAAAGGGAAGAAAAAAAAAGAAAAAGGAAAACAAGTCCTTCCAAGCTGCTGCTGTGCATAGGGGGTGGAATCAAACAGGACTTTTCTTTGGTCACTTTTACAAATGGAAACTTAAAAAAATATGCATTTACAGTGAGTTTTATGTCAGTCACACACTGCTTTTTCCTGTGTAAGTAAGTGAGCTTCAAGCCTTGCAGGCATCAAACAGTTTTCTCTGCAGGGAAAAATCGGCAGCAGCACATTGCTTGTTTTAGCTCTCCTGGTGATTAAAAGTAGGGAGTTTTCCCGTCTGCTGGGGCAGGTTTGTTACCATCGTGTTGCAGCTCAGCATCTGTTGCTATTTCAGTGGCAAGAAAGGAAAAGAGAACTAAGGGATTTATACGTGCACGAAAGAAAAAACAACTCCTACTTCATCCTCCGTGCAGAGCATTGGCCATTCCAGAGCGAGCACCTTTGTGACTGACAGCCACAAGCACCTGGTGCAGCATCCCCAGCACATCCGAAACTGTCTGGCGCCCTCTGCAGATACCGAACAGGAGCGATTGGCTTGAAAATTCCTCTGAAAATGGGGATTTTCATCTAGCAAAACTTCATGCCTGTTCTGGGCATTCGGGTCCTGCCCGGGGGAGGGATGGACCGTCCACGCACCTTTGGGCACTTGCACTGGAAGACACATCTCTGCTGGAGAAATGAAACAAATTTCCATGTGCCTTTCCTTTCTTTCCTCTTTCAAAAGGAATCTTTCTCCCCAGCCACTGCTTTGGTCACAGGATCCCACTGTGACTGGTCTTAACTGGAGTTGTACTGATTTAAATCTATGAAGGATGAGGGAGATTTTCATTTATCATTAAGTATAAAGTAGATTTTCCTTCCACTTTATTAATTCTATATCTCTGGTGAATTTTCTTAGTTTGGTTTTTTGGTGGCACCTGCTGATGTTTGAATACCTCACAACTCATGCTTTTGAGAAGTATTTTAGAGTCAAAGCCATACAATATCACTTATACGAATATTTGAGGCTTCTCTTACAGCTCAAAAAGTCACAAATCTTTTCCAGTTTCCTTTTGAGCCCACAGAATTACTATAATGCACCCATAATTCAATAGCAAGAGGCAACAAATCTCAAATTCAACCTCCATATGATAGTTTTACAAGGACAAGATTCAGTGCAGTAGTTTTAAGTTGAATAAATAGCTGGGAACTTGCTCATCAAGATGTACAGTTAATGTTTTAAAGATCTTAATTGGTCTCTCCCTAAATTCACAGTGGTATATTTTAAAGCAGATATCTTAAAAAAATATAGCAGCAAGCTGTCTGCCCCATACCACTAATCCCATGGCAGGGAAAAGATATTCCATCTGTCCAAGTGTCTGGATTTAAGCCTTGAGCAGCTATCTCTGTTTTGAGCCTCAGTTCCTGGTTTCCAGCTTTTTTTCAGCTGATGGAGTATACTCAAGATAGTGATTTTTAGACATAATAACTATCACTGCCCTTGGAAATGTTGTTTTGCAGCTAAGCAGGAGCCCATCTTTGCAAGATTGGGCAGGTGTCCCTCCCTGCCAGCTCTGTCCTCGCGTGCTCCCTTTTGAAGTGGCAGGTGGAGGCTGTGTCCTCCCAGGGCAAGGACAGGATCCAAAGGCTCCCATCCATGCAGGAGAGCTCTCCCTGCAGGGATAACATCCTTCTGGGCTTGGCTCTGGACTACCTGTTGATGGAGGGGCACTTAGGTTTGAGGCACCCACATATACACCAATTTACAGGAGTGCTTTGCCATTTACATTCCAGTCCTGTGCTCCCTATCTGGACAGCCTCAGCAACATACTCTGTTAGTCCTGTAAATGTCCACTCCAGAATGCTCCATCCTTGATGCCACACTGTTTCAAAAGACTACTACAGATTTTCCCAGCTTTACTGAGAGTAGGAAGTCATTAAATGTGTTGCATCATAAATTTCTGAATATATCTGACAGCAGGAATCAAGCTACCATTTGCTCTGAGATGCAATTTGAAGTGGAAATTGAATGTTATATACCAATATGGATTAATGGCACTATCAGCTTTGCCATTAAATGCTAAAAATAGTGGGGTAGAGCCTCATGTATCTGATAGCAAACTCAAACTGACTCTGAGATTTTTGCAGAAATGGGAAAAAGTTGCTTCTGCACAAAAGACAGCAACATGTGAGCCCTTATTTTCAAAAGGAATAAGGGGGTTTCTCTGCTCTGCATTGGAAAACTCACATGATCTGAAATGTCACAATATATTTGCTATCTATATAACCCTCAGCTGTCAGTTCCTGCCTCATTGCCAGAGATACAGCGAGTGACTGTGACTATTGCAGTGCCAAACAGGCAATTTGCTCTCACACCCACCACAGTGTGGCAGTGGATTTGTGTCCTGGATATTGCTACACTGCATCTGAGGAATAACAAATCACTAAAATGCACTAAAATGATGTTACACATTCATGTCCTCGATCTCCCAGATGGTGAAGTCCACTTGTCTTGGGTAGGGGAGCAGAGCTGTAACAGGGCAATCCAGGGCATATTAAATGAAATGGTGACTTGGTTTAGGTCCTCCCTTCACCAGGACCTGGTGAAGAGAAGATTGGAGAGTTGGGGTGTGAGATGTCTGTGTGTACTCCCCCAGTTATGCCTTGTGTGGAGCCCCGTCCACCTCTTCTCCCAGTGCCTCAAGGGGAAAATGTGCAGCCTTGGATGTGTCAGGGCTGTTGTCAGTGCAGATCCGGGATGGAACTCCTGCAGGTTGAGTGGGACCAGTCAAGGTTTTGGGTCTCTGGGCTTTGCTGAATCGTGGTGAGTCAGTAAGCTCGTGGTACTTCAGAATGTTTCCTTACAACTTTGTTAATGTACGTGAAGTGCCATCTTCTATTTTAAATCAGTGACTAAAATACTCTTCTCACCTCTTGTCTTGGGCTCAGCAGTCCATGACTAATGTTCCTGCCCTCAGCCTTCTCTCCAAGTGTTGTGAGAGTACATTTATTTGACGCCAAGAGCAGTGTCCTATTTCAGCTGTGCTCTTGTTTATTCCCTGCACTCAAAATATAAACTCACTGTTGAAAATACTGACATAGCCTTTTAATCCCATGGTGTGCTGAATGACAGAAGTCCTTGGTCACTGTCCCTGTAGTTGTTACCAATTCTTTAACTTGGAGGGTTCAACTGAGGAAAACACCCTTCTCTGCTTTTATAAGCAATAATTTAAAACCCCATGAAAATGAAATTTTTTAGCATCTTGAAGGCCAAATTGCAAAAATGACCAATGAATTTCATTAAGAAAATATCTCACTAGTTGTGGAGACATTTCAACACAATCAGCACCAGCATTTTCTTAGAACCATATAGTGGTTTGGGTTGGAAGGGACCTCAAAGCTCATCTCATTCCACCCCCTGCCATGGGCATTTGACAATATTTAGTGGCCTTTTCCTTTTAGATTGAGTTCAGAGCAAAATGGATCTTTCCTGTTCTGTATTCTGGGCTACTGATTGGAGCTCTTGCCAGGAAAGTGCAAGATCTAATTTCCATTCCCTTTTTTTACCTGAAAAGATGAGACAGTTTATCTTTTCATATATCATCAGCACAAGCCTGGATTTGTCAGGGGTTTGCCCTGTAATTTCAGTGCTCTGTGAACTAGCAAACCATTCCTTTATCAGCATCCTCTAATACACCCTTGCCATCATATTTGCTTATCTGCCAAGGCCAGGGCTGTTATTTGCTATCTGAGGCTTCCAAACTTAAAATTATTATCTAGTCCAAGAATCTGGTACTGAAAATTATGTGTGCTTCATATTGAGCAGATGGACCTTTAGAAGAATCATAAGAGCCCTTAAAAAAATGTCAGGACAACCCACCCCAAGACCACATAGATGAAATGATTTAAATGTGGAAATTATTGGGATGTCTCTTATTGAGGATGCTTTTGTTCATGTTCTTCCCTAAAATAACTCTTTAAGGAAAAAAAAAGCTGTAAATAAGAGGATATTAGCACATTTATGTAATATTGTCTGTCATGAAGGCAAAGATTTAGTTGTTTCAGCTACCAGCAGAAATGACCAATTTTCTGGGGTCAAACCTTCTGTCATGTTTTACAAAGCAGTTAATATTGTAAAGCTTCTTTTTTTTTAGTGCTGTTATTACTTAGTTGGTTCTTCATTAGTGAAACTATTTAATCTTCAGGGAAATGTAAAGTAAAAGTGATATTTACTGCTAAATGTGGATAATGGAGTTTTCTCAGAAAATTCCCTTGTGAGGTTGTTGAATGAAAAATCTTGTTTAACACTTGACATGAGATTAAGCTGATAATGGCTGATAAATGCATATCACTTTCCTTTATTTTCACTCTTTTTCCACAAGAGTTTGTGGCAGATAAAATTGGAAATTTTGAAGGAAATTAGAGGATGGTTGCTCCCATGTGGTTGCTCCCACGCAGCAGGTAGTTAATACTCTCCTGTTGTTCTAAGTAGCCAAAAAATTGAGTGAAAAACTCTTGAAGACATCTGCTGTTTTATTTTGTATAAAAAAAAGACTTAACAGATTGAATATTTAATCTCAGCAAAGCAAAATGTGCTGGTTTTGAATTCTGTGCACATTTCACGAGTGCCCATTACATTCCAGGCTTTGATTTGGAATATCTGTAAACATGTGCTTGAATTCATCATCTGGGCACTCCAGGATGGTTGCTTTGCTCTCTGCTGACCTGCAGAGTTATTTGGTGCTGAAGAGCTGCCTTAGTAGAGTTTAAGTTTTTGATAATAGAACACTTGACAAATGCAATAAATGATATTTCAGATCTGCTTCACCAAATGACTTTTAAACCATGAACCGCTGGAGTATTGACTTAGTTCAAGAAAAAAACCTATTTACTATTTTTCACTGAAAACATGGAGGTATCACTAGTTATACTAAATAGCAGAAATGCAGTTTGGGATGTTTTGGAGATTCTAAAACTCCAAAAAACCTGCAAGTAAGAGCCTCACAAAAACCTGGCTTGTGATGAAACTGATGTAAACACTGAGGTGATTAAGTGCTGTCTACTAAAATGCTGTGTTTTCGTTCAGCGTCTTACAGTAACAAAGTCACAAACTATAGAATCACTTGCAATATCAGGTATCAGATGCAATATTGAAAAGGTTTCAATGTTCTTCCAAGAAATTGTGGTTCGTACCTCTCACATAGCTAATGACATTATTTTATGACCTAAGACAAGATCTGACATCAGCTGGGCCTGTGGAAGTTATGTGTGTAGCAGATTGCTGGAAGAGATTTTCAGATTGGAAGAGTAGATCCTCACCTGATACAACCAGCTGAAACCCTGATGAAGCCAAGCACTAGGAGTTTGCATCATTTAAGATGTTACCCACCGAATTTTCCTTCAACCCTGGCTAGAGGAAAAAGCACCAGTGAGGAGCCAGCCTGGCAGACTGAGTGAGGAGAAGGGACCCATGATGATGATTGAAATGAGGGAGCTTTCAGATGAGTATTTCTATGATTTCAGCCAGTTAACAGGTTATTTTAAACAGACTCAACTTTTGGACATTATCTACAATTTTCCTTCTCATCCCTAGGTAAAAGGAGACAAAGCAGACCTGATTGCAAAACACTTACCAGCACCTGCAGGTGCTTTGTCATATTCAAGGGATTTTAAGTGCTTTAGACTAATAATACTCAGTATCAGTTTTGTTCTCTCATTTACAAAGTGAAAGACAAGCAGACGTGATTGAGCCAGCTGCCTTATTCAGCTTCACCAATGCCAAAAATCCCTGGAATATCTTCCTCATTTCCTTGGAAGCCCTTGTCTTTATAAATCTCATTGCCCTGTGGTGCTGGGGCTGAGCAGAGGGTGCATTTAGCCTTTTAAAGCCTGATGCTGCTGACTGACCTCACTCCTGGCACTACAGAGAACTGTAAGACTTCGGAGACTGGCAAGCTTTCAAGATGATTTTCCTGAGCTGTCAGATGCTGTGGGTGGATGGATATTGGGACAAATTGTTCTGCTGATGCTTAGAGTGTCTCAATTTGTTGCTGTACTTGCAGCCCAGTGTTGCTTTCTCCCAGACAAAATAGTCGTATGAGAGAGACAGAAAAAAAATCCCACAAACGGAAAATTGATGAAGCTTTTTTCTCCCTGGTGCTGCCACTTACATGGCAGAGATGGGTTGTTTGCAGTGCCAGTCACCAGCCACTCCCAGACCAGAGAAGGGCAATGGGTCCAGAGAGTAAATCAGGCTGAGGGAGCTGTGGGGCCTCAGCCTGGAGAAAAGGAGCCTTGGGGGGAACTTCTCTCTCTCCTCAACTCCCTGAAAAGAAGGGGTAGCTGAGGGGGGGTCGGGCTCTGCAACCAGGGAACAAGGGACAGGACAAGACGAAATGGCCTCAAGCTGTGCCAGGGGAGGTTCAGGCTGGACATCAGGAGGAATTTCTTGCTGGAAAGGGTGGTCAGGCATTGGAAGGGGCTGCCCAGGGAGGTGGTGGAGTTCCCATCCCTGGAGGTGTCCAAGGAATGACTGGACGTGGCACTCAGTGCTCTGGGCTTGGGGACAAGGTGAGGATCAGTCAAAATTTGGACTCAATAACCTTGGAGTCATTTTCCAGCCTTAATAATTCTGTGAGATTGTGAAGTACTTGGTTGTCATCCATGTTTCAGTGTATGGGATTTTCCTGAAATAGGCAGAAAAAGCCCTGGGATGGGTGATTTCTCCCAGCTGCTCTTTCGAAAACAGTGATAGGAGCTGTCAGAATTTATCCTTTAATTTTAATTTCTAGTTAGGTCTAACTTCTGCCTTTCTATTTTTGTTCAAGGATTTCCTGTTCTACTGCTTTTGTGTTTGGAAGATACTGTTCTACAGTTAAAAAAACATAAAAGAAATTCAATTCCACTGCTTTTATCTGCATTTCTTTTTGCAAATAACTTCCAGAACAGAGCAAAGCAATCTTAACTTGTTATGGTTTGGGGATAACTGGTAATAGCAAAAAACCCTCCTAAACAAACCACACATACACAGTCATACTGCTGCCTTGCAAAATGTTGCCCTTCAATAGTAAAATGGGACTTTAATGCTCTTCAGGATTAGAGAGGTTTCAGAGGTTTTCTAGACTTTGAAATTTGAAATATGAGCCCATTGTTTTGAGTAATGTCAAACTACAGACTGTTAATAGGGAATATTTTCTGTCAGAAATAGAATCTTCTTGATTTGGATAACAAAATAGATTTGGAAAGCAAATATGATTCATGTAATGTTGTACCCACTTACTATAGAAAACAGAAGGGATGACTAGTTATTCATACTATTCTTCTTCCTTCTTATTTTTTTTCTTTTTCTGCAGCTCAAGTACACAAGGCTATTTACATGTCTTTGTATTTAGTAGTACTCTCTAGTTAGGTGTTTCTGAATAGCATATTTTCCTATTTAACATAAGAGAACAAGTGGATATTTAGGGTTTTGTTTGTACTGAATACTGACAAGAAAAGGTGTTGTGATGAAAAGGTTACACCTGTCACTCATCTTGAACAACTTCTGACAGCAGAAATAAGAAAATTGCAGATGAATTCACCAAGGCTACTTCTGTGACTGCTTAGAAACTTCCCAAAATGTTTTGTCACCTTGCTTTTCTACGCCAGGTGCCAGAACCTTAAACCAACCAAGCCTGACCTCAGGACCTCTCTCATTCACAGAAGAATTTTGTGTCACTGCTTCACTAACTTTTGCAGAGTGAACCTTCAAAACCCTCCTGGCTTCCCCTGATTCCTGTTTTTCTGAACCTGTGCTTTATTATTCTCTTTGTTTTCTGGACTGGTTGTTACTAATTAATTTATACATATACATAATAAGTGTGTCTAAATACAATGCATAAGAATAACATTACTAAGGGTTTTCTTTACGTGAGTCAATGCTGCTGCTCCTCCTCCAAGCCATGCCAGCTGGTGTGGAAGGTCTGGAGAGACTCTCTGCTAACAGGGTGTCTGGAGATCTGTCACTGCTATAAATTTACCCCCTGCCTAGTGGGTTGTTGTTTCTTCACTGGCTAATTAAATGTCAAGGCATAAAATACTGCTTTTACCATTTCACAGTGGAAATCTGAGATTCGATGCCTTATTCCTATATCTCAATTACAAGATACTTTTCCCCCCCCAAATATAGTTCTCCTTTCTCTTTCACTCCAGGGAAAGCAGAGCAGGAAGTTCATCATCTGGGATTCTGAGCATCACGTTGTCTCCTCCATAGATGAACAGGTATTTTTTCTTGCAATCTCTTCCTTCAGTTTCCCCATGAAGTGGGAAGTGATAACTGAACACAGCCAAGCCCTGCAGATGTCCCTCTGCTCTCTCCATTGCTTAGCAAATAGCCTGATGATGGCTAACTTACTGACACTGAGCCTGGAATTTCAAAAAGCTCTTAGTAACAACCTGCCACTGGCAAACATTGGTGGCTTAGGTTTCCTAATAGCAGCTATGGCTGATAATACAGAAGAGAGTGCAGCTGAGTGCTCCCTACATTGTAAAATAGGGGATAATGATGAATAACTCCTGAAGGGAAAATCACCAGGGCTTGATTTAGCCCATTTCAGTGTTTAGTTGCTGCTGCAGCCCAGGGCTGTGCCCTCAGGCCTCTTCCCTTGGGGATGCTCTTCCAGAGACTGTGCCAGAAGGGGCTGCTCAAAGGCAAGTTTTATTTCCATGAATTTCCCCATTTGAACACCAATTTTGTCAATCATTTTTAAAGCCAGCATCTAAGGGCTGGGCTGTGTTCTCAGTGTTGTGATGTGTCATAGCCCCCACTTCAGAAACTATGGCCCTGCAAATGTGTTTGTTCAAGTTTTGGTGACTCACTGCCTTGATTGAGCTTTAAATTACACCACTGAGTGCATAAAGGGTGAGGATTTTGGTGACTGCTTGCTCACTGTTTGCAACATTCCTGACTGGCACAACTGGACATCTGCAAGTGTAGCTTCAGCCAGCAACATCCCTTACCTGAGACACAGAGGTGGTGTGGGGAAGACTTTGGCAATATTCTTACCTTGGCTCTTGCTGCCCAAGATTGAAAACAGAGGAGGGGGCTGTTGTGGAGCTGTCCCAGTCCAGGATGCCATGACCAGAATGAAATGGGGGGAAGCTGAGGAGGCAGCCCTAAAATGCCATCTTTTTTAACATTAGCTTTTGTCAAAACAAAAATATCTGTTTTGACTGATGAAAGGTTCAAAGTTTTAAAAGGAGGTTGTGGGAGAAGAGGTCACAGAGCTCTTTCCAGGATGAAAAGGCCATCCTGGAGTGCAGAGGAACCTGAATCCTCTGACCCCCCTGGGCCTCATTAAAGGATGCTGTAGCTGTGTTTCACAGCTTTCAGAAGAGTGATCCAACCTACCCTCAGAGCCCTCAGGGTTGCTTTGGCTCTCACTTTGATTTCACAGCCAATTTCTTGCTATTTCAAACCTTTCAGCACTTGCTGCTTGCCTCTGCTGAGCCCCAGCCATTCCCAGGAGCTGGTGGACACGCTGGACACAGTCAGTGAAGCGTTTGTCATACTCTTTCTCATCTCATTTAAACCCTCATATATGGCTCTTCAATTTTATACTGCTTTGATGGTGCACTTTTTAATAGCCTGAAATTCAGGTAGTGTCTGGTGCCATCTTGTGTCACAGCAGAGTAGATAAAGAGCTGTCACTTTTTACCCTGGAATAGTGTGGCTTTAACTTTCTTAACTTTCGTGTCAGTGGGTGCAACACCAGTATTAACAGGGGGAGACCACCAGAGATATTCAGAGGACGAGACTTTTGCATGAAATACGTTTTAAGCAGTTGAAAAAATGAGTTAAAATAAGAATTGGTGTAGTGTCACCAGCTTGAGCAAAGCTTTCTTGACTCAAAGGCACAGGCTGTAGGGAAAGTGGGAGTGATCTGGGCTGCCTTAAGGCTGTTGAGCTTCAACTAAACCTGAGAGGAACTTTTCACTGCTTGGGTTTGTTACTTCATCATAATTTTACAAAGTTTTCCCTGTCAGGGTTGGCTCACCACTTTCAGGCAAGTGATTTTACCTCTGTGCTGCCAGATTGGACGGGGGTTGGAGCAACCTGATCTGGTGGAAGGTGTCCCTGCCCACAGCATGGGGTTGGAACAAGATGGTCTTTAAGATCTGTCCCAACCCAGGCCATTCTATGATTCTATGATTTCCTTTATTACTGTTTGTTGCACACAGTGGGAAGTTCAAAGGAAATTGCTCAGGTAGATGAAAAACTGTTATTTTTAGAAACACGTGGGTTGTTTCTTTTCTTTCCTTGATGGTGACAATGAACCACTATCAAAGGCAGAAAACTGCTGGAAACATTTTGTAGTTCAAAATTCAGCAGCTAAGTAGTTTGTGCATCACCAGTTCACAGAAGAACAACTAATAGCTCACTGCTAATTACTGATTTCCTTTATTTCTGTATCAAGCTGCCACTGTGCTTTGCAGCTGTATTGTACAAAAAAAGTGAAGAATGAGAAAAGAATATTTGCTTTTATAAAAGAAGCCAAAAAATGACACCTCCATCAACTAGGCATCGTGTACCAACTTCTTCATTTTAATGAGTAGATATATTATCTCTACCTCCTTGTTCCTACTTTATTTTTTCCTTTTCTGGATTCTTCCCCTATTCACCAAAGTGGGCACGTTGAATGGGTTCAAAAATTAACTCATATTGCCTTAAAAGTTTTGAAACCCGCATTTTGTGAGAAAATATTTCTTTTATGGTATTTCTGATGAAACATATGGAAAATTTAAGTTTGCCACATGTCCAGCCAGCATGGCTTACATGGGCTTTCCACTGCACAGCTCCAGTGCCACCTTTCCCTGGATATCCAAGTGTCCTGCTGGGTTGGACATGCTGCCACTGTCCTGTCCAAGCCACCTCATTCCCTCCTCTCTCCCTTGGGATTCATTTCATAATCACAGCTATAAATTAAATAGTAAAAATAAGGTGAAATTGAGAATTGAGGTGAAGTTCTCCCTCTTGACCCTGCCAGGAAAGGCTGGACCAGGTTTTGGATAGGAGCCTGATTTCAATAGGAATAACTGAACATAAACTGTTCATTTTTTGTATTGAAATGTATTATTTCTGCTTCCGGTTAAAAAAAAAAAAATTGCAGAGACATAGAACAAGCTAAGTTGGGTGGAGCTGTGTACCTTGGGAAAGATTAATGGGCGAGAATACTGCAAAACCAGGCAGAATTTGTGAGAGGATTGTATGCTGAGCATCACTAGATGTCACCCTCGACCTGAATTTAGCTTCACAGACTCACTTGCTTGTCAGAAATTTTAATTTTAAATTACTCATCCTCTGTTTACTACTCCCAGTCTTTTTTCCCCCTTGCACTTAGTGCACAGGGGATTACCCAGTTCAGTGGAGCATAAACTGTTGTGCATCAATATTTTGCTGATTTCTTTAAAATAGCAACTAAAATAAAATTATTGAGAGCTCCTAAACCATGAAATTTCCATGGCAGGAGGAATGAGCTCATGGGAGGAAGGAAGGATGGATAGATGGAGTTGCAGACAGACAGGTGGAAGAAGGCCAGTGCTTAGCCAGCTAATAACCATAAAGATTTAAGGTAAAGAGCAAACCCAGCATCCTACAGGTGAGTTTCCTCTCTGCTGGTCTCCTGTGCACCAGGAGTGTCTCAGCCTGGCGTCTCTTGTCCCTGTGAGACCCAGGCTGAGCTGAAGAGATTGTTGCAGTTCAAGGCACAGACACTCATTTGGTCCCTAAGCAGCACATATAAGTCCTTTCTCATACCAGCCCTTAATGTGAGGATGTTTATTATCCAGTATCTCAGTCAGTTCCTTGATTAACCTGGTCTAAGAAGTGATATTCAAAATTGCAATGTGCTTCCTTTGGAGTGGATGCTCTACCCCTTCTAGGCCTTTCAGCCTTTTCTTCCTCTTGTTAGAAAAACAAACTGTTTTCTCTTTATTACTCATCTATTTCCCCCCAGTGTTTGTTTTTTCCTGATTTACCCCCAGCATGTCTCCCCTCATTCCTTTCTGCTGATCAGCACCCTTGGTATGCTGGGTGGTGCAAAGTCAAACCCCACTTCATGTGATGGAGTCATGAGGAGCTCTGCCTTCCTCTCTTTTTCAGCACCATTCCACAGAAAAAAAAGAAAGAACTCTTTTATAAAACAGGTTTTAGGCAGTAATTTTCAGGTGAAACAAGTTTTCAGTGAAAGGCTTTGTTTTTTCAACTCTAAAACACTTTCTGAGAGCATTCCAGCCCTGCTGGAACATTCATGCTTGAATGAGAGGCAAAAATGTTTCTATGAGGTTAATGCTTTATTTATTTATTTAAACAATAATTTCATTCAACTCTCGTTTTTTAACCTGAAATTACCTATTTCATGATGTCCTTTTCTTAGGTATGAAAATACTTAGGAAAATTCTTTAATAAATTGAAAGAGACACAAACATTTTTTTCACTTTTGCCTATTAAACACATATTTAGATTTATTAAAAACATACTGGCCTTTGGAATTTTTTTTAGTTTAACTTGCACAAAAAGCACCAAACAATGAGTTTGCACAGGGTTGGCCACAATATGCTATTGGAAAACTCCTGGGGATTTAGCATTTCAGAAAACAGGTAGGGAAGTCCCTAATTTCTGGCATGTGAAGTCACTCCCAGGGCTGAGATAACACAAAGCAGGAGGCTGGCACAGAGGGACACACCTTGTGGCTGGAAGGAAGTTTGGAAAAAGGCATTTCAGAATTTCTGTTAGTAAATCTGAGACAAGTCAGTCTTTTTAGCCTAAAACCCAGGAGGCTGAAAGAACTGGGATTGTTCAGCCTGGAGAAGAGAAGCTTTGGGGTGACCTAATTGTGCCTTTGCAGTGCCTGAAGGAGCTACAAAAAAGATGGAGAGAGACTTCTTCCAAGGGCCTGGAGTGACAGGACAAGGGGGAATGACTTCAAACTGACAGAGAGGAGGGTTAGATGGGATATTGGGAAGAAATTCTCCCCTGTGAGGGTGGTGAGGCCCTGGCACAGGTTGCCCAGAGAAGCTGTGGCTGCCC
>JAWWLV010000057.1:12216144-12243604 GCA_035041135.1 Platyrinchus mystaceus
GCTTGGAGCAACCTGGGCTAGTGGAAGGTGTCCCTGCCCATGGCAGGGGGTGGAATGAGATGGTAGGAATGAGAGGTCTCTTCCAACCCAAACCAATCTGTGACTCCATGAGAGCAGGTCAGGAGGACCCAGGTGGGAGTGTGACCAGCCTGGGGGGTCGTGACCGGTCAGTGATGGGCAGCAGCAGTTTCAGAGGGGTCGGGACAAGGCAAGGCACAGGCAAAAGGCCCTTGGCTGCAAACACACCTTGTGCAAGTATTAAAGAAGAGGAAAAAGTAGCTACAAAGTCATGTCTGACACCAGCTTCATTCCCTATTGTCAGAGTTCATGTTTTGCTGAAGCAAAATGTGCACTGCTGGTACAACACATTCCCCTCGTGCGTGGGTCAGACAATGCACAAAGTGCTCTTGTTCTTCCACAATGATTTCAAAACCTTTTCCCCCATGCTTTGCATCTTTGTGATGTGGTTTATTGAGGAGAGTATTTTATTTCAGTTTATTCCAGCAGTGAATTTTCCCATGTGTTTGTTCCAGCACATGAGACTGGCATATGTTTGGATCGATTAACTGAGAGGAGAAAAAGAAAATTACACTCCAGCCTTTATTAAAGGGAGGTGTAATTAACGACTTCAGATTAATTGAAAATGTTTGCTCTAAGAGTAGCAATTGAGCTCTATCCTGATTAGCTGCTTTCTCTCAGGCTTTGTAACCTTGCAGAACGTGCTGTTCAGGAGGCAGTGGAGGGGAAAAGACCACATAATATCTCTGCAGAACCTTTATAAAAGAAACCTGTCATTTTCCCAGTCTGAAATGTTCTGTGCTGCTATAGTCACATTATAGAAAGGAGTTTCTTGGGATTGTTTAATTTAAAAAGAAAATCATGGTTCCTTGAGGGCTGAGGACTCTATGGGGGAATAGGCTAGTACCAGAAATATGATTCTGAGTGAATTAGTTGCTATTTTATTTTAACCAAATGACTTGAGATAGGTGTCAAAGAAACATGTTTCCCATGATTTCTTTTTTCAGTTTAGTAAAAAATATCCATCCTCTCACGCTGGACATAGAATAGTCAGTATTGAGAGCATTGAAAGACAATCTTTATTAAATATTCCTACAGAAGATCTGGGCTTAGTCAGGCCCTGTTACATTATTGGCCTGTGTTAACATTGTTTCAAAGAATAGGACTGACTTTTAATCAGTTAAAAGGATTAAAACCTGTTTATATTAGCACATATTGACCTTCCATTTAATTTCTTTTGCCTTAAGTAATCTGAGGGAGTTAATTCCTAGTCCTTTCTCTCCCACTTGTTTGCTATTGGGGTCTCTCTTGGGTCCATTTGGTTCATTGAGTTTAAAGTGACTTTTGACTGTGGGGCTGCCAGAACCAGCCCTGTGGCACAGCTGTGAGGTCTGTGTCTGGGATGTTGGCAACCTGCTACAAGGTGAATGTGTTGGCCAACTCTGCACTGAGATGTTTTCCTCAGCTTGTCTCTGCCTTCCAGCCTGAATGTGCCTCTTTTGGCAGGTAAATCAGTCCAGCTCCTCAGTGGGGGTCCATAACTACCTCAGCTGAAGGAGCAGGTGGGATTTATAGCTGTTGGTGTGCTGGGCTGAGCCAGGGATCACCCTCAGCCCAGAGTGGTCCACTGGCACCTCTTCTGCATTGAACTTCTCAACTTCCTGTGTTTCTATTAAAAAGCTGCCTCTAGACCAGCAGAGGAAGGAGACCCGTCATCAAACCCAAATGTTTCAATTCCTGTCACTTCTGAAAACCTGTGCTTTGCAGGAGATACTTCACAGCTTTGGATTTTCCCTTTTGCCTCCATTTGGAGGAGAAGAAAAGTCAAAATATGAAGAGACCACCTTCCAGCCAGGTCTATTCAGAACTTTTAGTCTCCAAATTGATTTCAGTATGGTTTTGTGATGTAATAGAAGCCACCATAGATCAGTGGGGAAACTGAGGTATATTTTCCCTGTAGCTGCTGAACAATTTTTGCCACAGCCAGGGTTAGATTTCAGGAATGTCTTACTGGTAATTCCCTCTTCTAATCACTGGACCCTCTCCTCCAGCACAGATAGCAAAGGCAAAGTTTAAAATGCTCTTTGTCTTTCAGGAGTCTTGTACATTAAGCTGCAGGTGCCTTTGTGCTTTCATCCAATATGAACATATTCATGCTGGAGTTTGAAGACATGTTAAAGATTGTTGCTGTGCATAAAAACACTGCTGGGAAAATTGAGCGCTGTATTTGCAGTTCCTCAGGCAAACTTCATTACATTTAGCACAAAATTTGTTTGGGCAACTAACATGTTGGGTGTTCAGATAGATTCAATGTACAGTAATAAATCATATTTTCAATATTCATGGCTTGGTGATTTCAGGAAGTCCCTAGAAGATAAATATCAGTTCAGGAAAAGCAAACAAACAACTTCTACATTTTTCTGTCTTTTCACAGAGCTGCCATAAGGAAGCAAAGCATCATTATTGTTTCTTTCAGTTCTCAGCATAAAAGGAAGTAACACTTAATAAAAGCCATTGGCTGCAAGCTTTCATAAGAGAGAGAAGCAGAGAGAGAGAACGAGCAGTGTGGTGTGGAAAAGCAGGTGTGATTCATGAATAAACCGTACTTTGCAAACCCGTAGGATACTGATGAAACAAATAGAATTTTCACAGACATGGATAATACAAGAACACAAGACACTTTTTCACAGGTAAAGGCAGAAACTGTTATGGCTTGTGTGAAAGTGCTATTTGCTGTGTGTAACTGGAGAAGGCATTTCAGAACCTGAAAATGACTTTGTAGTTTACTGGCAAGGAATTTGCAGTAGATTGTTTGATGTAATTGATTATTATGTGATGTGAGCTCAGATTGGTCGAATACTTCAGAAGGTGTTTGCAGAAGATGTGTATGAGACAATATTTTTCTGTGCTTTATTCTTGAGAAAGTTGAAACTTTTGAGGTTTTCCTGATACTAAAAGAGGGACAAAGAGATAAAATCAGTCATTCTATTGCCATGCTAGAGAGGATTTATTAATACTATATATTGTCCATGTTAAAAATTTCCATTAAGTAATTGGAGGGGAGAAAAAAGTGGTTTATATTATAGGCAAAAGCAGTCTTTTGATAATCATAGTGTAATCTGAAGTGATTGATATGCCAGAATTGAATATCTATCAGTTTGCAGCACTATTGGATTTGTCTGAGTGCCTGCCAGATACAGTCTTGTAGCATTCTACTTGTTTCAATACTTGGGTGTTTGGAAGTCTGTTATCTGGAGATCTGAGTAGTGGAAAACTCCTCTCTAAGTCTAACTAAGACAGCTGATGGGATGTGTTGGCAGAGGTTCCCTGGTGTGTGACCTGGAGGAAAGAGTAATTAGGAAAAAGGATGATTGTGATGCACCTGGGCTGAGAAGGTGATGGAGGGGTCTGAATTATCCTGGGCAGACACCAAGGGTGGGGGCTGGGGAGGATCCAGCCCTGTTTGCATGATTCCCCTTCTTCCCTGAGTATGGAATGTCCATTGGACAGATTTTCTAGGCAAGGCTCTGGACAAACCCAGAGCAATCGAAGGGAGAAAATAAGTTTCTCCTATTTATTGCTCTTCAGTTTGTCAAGGAGGAGGAAGGGACAGGTGGCTGCCTTTGGTTACCTCCACACAATATGAACCTCCTTGGCCTTGGAAGGTTTGTGCAGGGCAGGGTAACAGGTGATCCAAACACTGAGTCCTTGAGCCTGGCAGAAATGAATTGCTGCACCTGAAGCAACAATACCTGAAGTGTTATAAAATTTCAGGTCCCATCTGGCTCTGTTCAGTGTAATGAAGTGCTGAGTTTCTGGGATCTATTTGGAGAAGCTGTTGATGACAGTGGTGTTGGAAAGGCACAAATCCAGCCTGGGAGTGTTTTCCCTTTCTTTGCTGTCTGCAGCCTGTGTGTTTATTGCTTGGCACCAACACACAGGCACGAGTGGCAGTGATGAATCATTGCTCTTATTTCTCACCTCAGGTACTGCTGGGGAGGTTGGGGACAGCACAGATGTGGAATTAACCAAATATTTGCTACCAGAAAGGGCTTTACATGAATGAGAATCTGAAAACAGAAAACCACAACCAGATGGTGCCACTTCTCACTCTCTTTCACTCCCCAAGGCCTGCAACAAAGCACATGTACAAAGCTCAGGTTGTACAATCACTAAAACATTTGCAAAGCTAAACTGTGCCTGAGAAAAATGTCTGTTTTAAACTTTTTGTGGACTCCTTTCAGAACTTGACTGTATGTCTTCCTGAGGTTTTTCATGTAAGTCTTCTGAGAGCTAGGAAGATCAAGGTGCAAGGTGGAATGGCTGTCAGATCTTTTGCTTTCCACCTTGCCTTACTTTAATCAACTACTTTAAAGTACTTTATCCCCATGGCTTTCCCCTACAATTTTCATTAGACTTTTTTGTTAAAGGCCACCTCTCTTAGGTGATTGATTTTTTTTCCCCCCCAATTTTTATTTCCCTGATCTCTTCCAAGGTACCTTAAAGCAGATTTTCACTGTATCCTTATCAAGGGATCAATTCCATTTAAATAAGGCCAAATGATCCCATATCTTCAGATATGTATATTCATGAACGTGAACCCAGCCTTGGGAACAGCTCTTGTGGCCTTTGAGATGGGCTATTTTTGAAGGACTACAAACCAGAAACATGATGCTCTGCTGATCTCTTGGGGCTTCTGATGGTTTGACTGTCCAGAATCTGCTCCTTGCAGTTAACATCAAATGTCAACCAGTGCATAGGACTTGAGACAGTTCAGCTCCCTTGGACCTCCTGGCTATCTGTGGGTTCTGCAGTGAGAAATGGGTGAGAAATGCTCTATCAGTGCATGTTACTTTGAGGCTGCAGCTGTACTTAAAGCCAGGATCACTTGTAGTCAGGCTAAAACACCAATATGAGCATTCTGTGTGGGAATCAGAGATCACCTTTCCTTGATCCACCTAAAACCACCTCAAAACTTGGGAATGTGTTTCTTTTAGATTGAAAGGCCCAGGGAGGCTGCTCTGAATTTTCATGTTTGCTGCTTAGCAGGAAGTGGCCCATTAACCAAAGAGGGTCAGAAATGCCTGTGGGACAGGGATAAAGCACATCCTGAGGTATGTCTTCCTCAGGCAAAGGTGAAGCCCCTCAGTTAAATTTCCTGCCACTGAGCCATTTGGAGCTCCATCTGTCCTGTTTCATCCTCAATATTGTTCAAGTTCCTGAAACTGGGAGCACAATGAATATTGCCAACCTTTTTTTTTTCAATAGAAATTATTGCCTGAGTTTAAGGAAGGACTTTAAAACTCATCTTAAATAGATGTCCAGAGAACTGATTCTGAGGAATCTGAACCTTTTTTTAAAATGTAGTGTCTTTTTGTAGGCAAGTATTCAAAACATAACATTTATACAGACAAGGATCATACTCTGCCCAATCTGTTGGAGATTGAGAAAGAGAAATAGCACATTTTTACCTAAATATTTTGCTAGGATGATTTATTAACAAACCAGAATGCTGGGAAAAGAAAAAGTTAGGTCAGAGATGATACATGAGCAGGTGGATGCTCGTTGGGGATTTTCCATGAGCTCTCAGACCGTGTTTTGATCAGAGCATAATGAAAGGTTTGTTCATTAAATGTTCCATCTAATTAATGTAAAATTCATGGAGACCCTGGATCCTCAGTCAAACGTGCATGAAATCAGTGTTACATTCTCTGTGTTGCACTTCACACATTTTGCTTAGCAGCTGTTAACTAAAATGATCTAATAAACCTCGAGTATAATGAAGTGAGTCTTGTTCAACATTTCATAATTTTATCAGCCTGGTTTTTGCTTGATATGAATCTTTCTTTTACAAGACATTAGGGCACAAGATGAGATTGTAAGCCTGTGAGCAGAAAGATGCATGTTTTCCTCCAAAATGATTAGATGTTGCTCTTAAATAGTTCAAGATTAATTTGACTATCACGCTAATAAACAAATATGATAATCCTCAATTGTTCTTATCACTGTGGATTATTTTAATTACTGTGGCTAAAGGCACAGAACCTTATTATTTTAGTAACTAACTGAAATATTTCTATGTGAGCCACCTTCTTTATTCTATTTCAGTGTATGTTGTAGCACAGCATTTAAATTATACCTTGATATATGTGCCTGCAGGCTATGCTTGCCCCAGCCTTCTCTGGGCTCTGAAATCCAATCCTTCCTCTCTTCAACTGCAAATCCCGTTTTTCCAAAGCTCTGATTATTCTCATTGTCCTGAGCTGGACTCCTCCAACTCTTTTCTGGGGGCACCGAAGACTTCACACCCTATTCCAGCAGAATCCTTTCTCAGTGTTGAGTGCTGCAGGATGACTCGTGTTTTGGCTGTGCCGCTGCCTGGAACCTCCCTGAGGGATATTCTCTTTTATTCCAACAGCAGGACGTTGGTAACTGGTGTCACTTTGCAAGCTGCTCTAACTACTGGGTCTTTTTCTGCAGAAAATATGTGATTCAGCCAGTGCTTGTGAAGGTGGTAATTCCTGCTGAACATCAGGATTTTTTTCCCCCTGCTTGCTGAATTATATATTATTGCCTCTCTCATTTGTCAAGGTTGTTTTGGATTTGAATCCCCCTTGCAACCTGCCTGCAATTCTTTTCCACCTTAGTGTCAAAGTGTGTGAATTTAACAACCAAAATCTCCAGTCAACCACTGGATCACTAATGAAAAACTGAGTAGTACAAAGCAGAGTCAGTCTCCTGTGCAACACCACTCAATCTATCCTCTGAGTTTCCACAGTGAAACTCCAGTAATTACTTTCTGAGTGTCATTTCCTGACAAGTTCTCAGCTCTGCTGGAGCTGGAGTGTCCATGCTGGTCTGTTAAGTGGTGATTGAGGGAGAATTTGAAGTGTTTGCTTCATGTGAGATGTATAAAATGTCAGTTTTTCAGGGGGATATGTTAAGGCTTTGAGATTCTTCAATATGGTGATATTTACAATACTAAAAGTAGGTGAAGTAGTTGGTATTGTACACTGTGCTGTGGGCACCAGTTTACATTTTAAGTTCCTAAATATTTTCGAGAATAGCTCTTCGAGATTTCTTTATGTTGTTATAATCACTCTATACCTTTATACCAATAAGAAATGAATTACAGGAAAATATCTTCAGGCTCCTCCAGCTCCCAATGGAAGTGACAGAATTTCCAGTGTTTTCAAGGAAATCAAGCTACTGTTTGATGAACACCTTCTTCTGTGGATAAATGTTGACAGATAGTATTCAGCCAGATATAGTCCTGAACAAATAATGCAAAACATTATTACAGATGGTTAATTTATGTGATGAATAGCAGCTCTGCTCGACAAATAACATTAGTCTATCTCTAGGACTGGCTACAAAAGATGGTATTGCCACATCAAAATATCCCATCAGTCACCTGTATTGATATTTCATGTAAATGGCAAGTGAAGACCTTTCAGATACCCAGTCATAGGGAACAGCCACTCTCCCCTAAATAAATGGGAGCACTCAGTGCACTCTGGGCCAAGTTCAAACCTGATGAAAGTGAATATATTAGGAGATGAAAGTTGGTAACACCAAGCTGGAACTTTAAGATAATCCAAGTCGTGTCCATTGTCGTTAAAATCACTTCAACAAGCAGGCAGAGTTCAGCATAATCCATTTTAAAATACGTCAGTGCCTTTGATTGAACAAAAAATAAAAAGTGTTTTCTTTGAAAGCACATCTTGGAAAAGGAAGTTGCTACTCTAAATTTCATCACAGGTCAACCACTGCATTACATCCCAACACTTATTTTTAAGTTTCTCTACTCTACTTGCTCTGCAGAAAGTGTTGTGCACTGTAGCTGGGAGGCACTGAGTCAACAGAAAATCCCAAGGAGGCTTTACCTCAAAGACATTTTATCCTGCTGTTCTGGATAGAAACCAAAATCTTCTCTTATTGAAAGCTGTATTAAAAAAACAGACTCCAAAATGAATGCAAATATGATCTGGTGCTGGCTAAAACATGTGAGGTGTGTATGTTAATCCAGGATATTTCTGGCTGTGTGGACAACTCTAGCATTCAGATTTATGCCCAGAAGTTCATGAGATCTCTGTAAAGCAACATGTAGCCACTACTTGACCTTTTTGAGCCCCCTTGCAGCACTGACCCAAGAAGGGCTAAAAGGGAGATTCTGTGGAGCACAGAGTGTGAGGAACAGGCTCCCTCAGTCCAGCCCTCCCTTCTGGGCCCTGCACAGGCGGGAACTGCTGGATCTCTTGCACCTTGCAGCGAGCAGATGAGGATGTTCAACACTGTTAATGTTTAATCAGGACAAGTGTAAGGAATCCTTAACAGCGAAAAGCTTCACTAGACTTGAATAAAAATCACTCCTCATTTGTACAGGGAGCAGGATTTCTGCATGGCTTGGTTTTGTTGTCACAGGAAATGATAGAGCTGGGTGCACATTAGCTATGATTTTCTCCTAAGTAAAGCTGAAATAATGTCTCAGTGAGCTGTGCCGGTGTTTGCAATAACTGTGATCCTATGCAGAGCTGACTGACAGCCACAGCTCTGGCTTTACATCTCCATGGGTGCACGTGCACACATTCCAGGAGTATTTTTGCATTAGATTGCTGTCATATTATGATGATTCAGGCAGGCTGGTCCACAGAATAAGAATAAGCTGAGTAAAAGCCGTGTAGCTCAGATTCTTCTGTAGGTAGTGAAGGGAAAGAGTCATTAGATAACAAGGCAGGTTGAATTGCCCCCTGGAGAAGCCCAGGTGTCTCAGGTGATTGCACAGGAGTCACAGCCATCCTGTGGCCACCCGGGGGGTGTGAACCAGTGTGTATTAAAGGCTGAGAGTCAGAAAGAAGAGGCAGAGGAACACGTTTTCTGTCTCATCCTTGAGCAGTTACCCACGTCCTGCTTTCCACTGTCTTGCTCAATCAACTGTGAATGGCTCAGATGATGTTGCTGTAACCCTTCTTTCTTGATTTAGGCCCAGGAAGGTCAGGGGACCTTTGTGGAGTCATTACAGTGATGTTTCCACAGCGTGGAGACTACATGCAAAACCTTCCAGGATGTCCTCTGAGAGCTCCTGTGAGACTGTGCTGGGTCAATGGAGAGGGGCAGGAAACCCTGGAAGGACTCATGTGCAGTGCTGTGTTGGCAGCTGCCCAAGAATAAGCCAGAAATCTCCTATCTCACCAGTAAACACATTTCATATCATGTCTAGGCCAAAAATATAAAAACCTCACCTCTCATTCCAGAGAATGTCTGGAGCACCACACTCTTCCTTCAATTGTGAATGTTGATTTTTCTTTCGAACCACTTGTGTGGCTGTGCTGAATTTTGGGTGGGTGATGAAAATGTAATCTGTGTTAAACAAGCTGCTTTAACCTGGGAGGTAAATGAATGCATCATTAACACAGTCTCATGAATTTCCTTAATGTGTCTGCTTTATAATAGAAGTATTTAATTTTTTTCTAAGTTTTGTGATCCAACCTTGTTTAAAAACATTCTGCTTGGGTGCCCCAGTCACATTCTATCAGGCAACACAGCACAGACTGACTTAGTGGCATTTCAGTGGATAATATGATAATTTTTTTTTTTCCTTTTAAGAAAAAAATATAACCAAAACAAACACAAGAATGAACACTACAAAAATTGTGTCATGCTGAGAGAAAAGCCCCACAGATATACAGTGATAAAGGTCAGGATCTGTTACTCAAGTCTTGTTTGCAAGTGAAAATATCATGTTAACATGTGACTGTCAAAAACCTAAGTAAGCCAGACTTCTGACAAATAATTTTGACAGTTCTCATAACCTGAAAAGTGCCTTTTTTGCTTCTCTTGTCTTTTGAAATGTTTCCTTCCTGCTTACAGATATGCAGAGAGAAAGAAAGTTAACAGAGGTAGTAAAACAACAGGGTGCTGTTAAAAATAACCTCCCCCAAGCATTGACTTGTGTGCTCCCTGGGGAATGGACTCAGTTCACAACTAACCTCCCTGAATTTGAAATACATAGAATTATTTGTTTCTCTCCTGTAAACATTGTTTTCTTCATACATTATTAAGCAAATTAAGAGATATTCCCTATTGCTTTCATATCTTGGGCAGAATTTTATTCTAGTCTAAAGGAGACCTTGGTGAAGGTAAGGAGAATGAAGAGTTGAGTACTACATAGAGCCAAACATGCCTTCCTTTCTGCAATTTTTTTAAAGAGAAAAATATATTGAAAATTAAATTTGAAAAAAATGGTCATCCTGCTGCAAAAATCTTTGAACTCTTCTCCATGCAAAAAGGCCTAACAGGCAAAAACACTCTACAACTTCCTCTCAAGAGCTGCTATTCTGAATAAATAGGATCTTTCATTTTAAAGCTGGCAGAACTTAGCCTTAAGGAAACTATATTTTTCAATTCAAATATATCCATACACTTGTTTACTCACCCAGAGTCTAGTCAGTGGGGAATTATCTTGTTAAGATCTAATCCTACACGATGCAAGTGAGGTTGTAAATATATGGCCGTTTAAAATTCAAATACTTAGTGTGGGGGTCACTGTAGGAACCTCCTGTGCCTCTGCAAGTGTGAATGAATTATCAGGCTGCTTTCATTCTTCCCTCACTGTTCACATTACTGTTTGCAGCTGGGAGCTATGCCATAAGTTACCTTTATATTAGCATTGAAAATTCCGAGGCTTTAAAACCAAAATATTTCTTTTACTCACAGTTGTATTTGTGGGCTGTAAAAACAGTGGGTCTGATGGTCAGAAACTGGTTCAGATTTTAGAAATTTGGTAGGTTGAAGCGTGGTTGGCTGTTTAGCAGAGGATGCTCCACCTGTGGAGAGACATAGGCATAGGCAAAGCAGGGGCAGGTCCCACGTGAGCTCCAGCTCCTTCCCAAGCCTCCTGCCCCTCCTCTTGCTCCTGCACAGCCTGGGGTGGGCTGTTTGCCTGGATGTCCACATGGAAGAGTTTGAAAAGGATGATTTGAAAGAAAGGCTTTACTGCAGTAACTCCTCTCCTGGTGGTGAAGTCATTCTCCCAGGGGAAGGGAACACTGGATGTTGTAGCTAATTGAGTAGTGGAGCTATTGGACAAAACATCACAAGTTTTTGAGCTCTGGTGATAAAACCTACACACTCCTTTCCAATTCCCAGTTCTGCTGCTGTTGAGGAATGGATATCACACACGGGAGCTCTTTGGTCTGTCTCAAAGGAAGGTTTATTCCTGCTACAAAGTCTGCAGAAGAGCTTTGCCAGTGGTGTAACAGCAGTAGCTCTGGGTCTCTGGTGACTCCACCTGCCTTTTTTCTTTGCTTGATTCCTGTTTGCCGTTGCAATCCCCACCTGGTTCTGTCAAGAGTGACAGAAATTTGTGTGTAAGCTGATTGGCAGCACATGAAGCTGTTTTGGTAAAAGAAAGGGGAAGTGTAACACGGCTTGTTAACGTGGTTCACTAAGTTCATGTGACAGCTGCTCCTCCTGCTACCAACAACAATTTGCCCCCTCTTCACCCTGAAAATTTCAAAATGCTCCTGATTTCTCTCAGGTTATCTTGTATACAGGACTTCACACTCCTG
Organism: Platyrinchus mystaceus; assembly: GCA_035041135.1. Classification (NCBI taxonomy): domain Eukaryota; kingdom Metazoa; phylum Chordata; class Aves; order Passeriformes; family Tyrannidae; genus Platyrinchus; species Platyrinchus mystaceus. Next base: position 12,227,733 of record JAWWLV010000057.1, read on the forward strand.
GTAAGACACAGGAGAGCATGCAAAATTGATGTTTCTGCTTCTTGCCAGACTCTCTAACTGAAAAAGGTTTCCCCCTGGCAGTTTTATCTCCAGATATTACCACCCCATCCCCTAAAATTGTAAAAAACCCTGTATATTTGCTGTCTTGTGGACTTTTACCAGGTTTCAAAGGGAGATTCTATTTGCTGGACAGATTGTCAATAGAACATAAAATACGAATTAAATCGTAATTTTATGGCAGACACTGGAGCTGTAACTGTCACGAGCCCTCTGTGTCCTCTACAGCCCGATGAAAAAGCTGTCTCTAAAAACATTTGATTGACTTTTTTATTTTCCAGTTAAGCCAGGAAAAGATCCTCAAAATTATGAACATGGTGAAAAATAAAGAAGTGAGCATTGAGGGGGCTCTGCATTTGGCACAGAAAGAGGTGTATGCTGAGAAGGTAAGGTCACTCCTCTGATCTATTTTGCAAGATATTCAAATGTATGAGGATTAGGAGGCATGTCTGGTTTGTTTTCAAAGATACAATCCCAGCTTGTGCAACCACATGCACTCAAGTTTCTAACAAAATAGGACAGGTACTATAGGCTAATGACACCTATGTTCCTATAGAAAGGATATTCCATGTAGATGCTCCAAGAGGGGCAGGGACACCTTCCACCATCCCAGGTTGCTCAGAGCTCTTTCCAACCTGGCCTTGAACACTTCCAGGGATGGGGCAGCCAAAACTTCTCTGTTCCAGGGCCTCACCATGCTCATAATGAAGAATTTCTTCCTAATATCCCATCTAACCCCACTCTCTGTCAGTTTGAAGCCATTCCCCCTTGTCCTGTCACTCCATGCCCTTGCAAATAGTCTCTCTCCATCTTTGTTAATGTGATTTTAAAAGGCTGGGAGGATGTTGCCACATATCTCCATCTGGAATTCTTCTCCAAAGCCTCCAGAGCTGTTTAAACACTGTCTACTGAGAGACATTTCACCTGAGAATGTGTTTAGATTTGGGTGGACAAACATTAGCCCAATGCTGGATGTATTGCTGATCTTTGTTCTGTTTTTCAGGATTTCCAGGATTTATTAATTGGATCACAGTTTAACTTCATTATCTACAAGCACAAACACTATCGGTGGCAGAAGCGAATTTTGCAGGTAACTTGGAAAATTGTCCCTTTTGGAGCAATACATAAAAATACATTATGCCTAAGTTGCTGGGTAAATGTTAGGAGACAGCTTAAAAACATCTTGTGGTTCAGCAGCCCATCAGAGAGGTATAAGATGGGGAAAAAAAAATCTCTACTTTTTACACCAGAAGTATTCTGGGGGTGATATCTGACATTCCCTGTACTGAGGCCCCTGGGAGGGCTGTGGAAGGGACCTGATGATCTAAGAGGTTATTTCACCACTGCAAACATGAGTTGTCCCCAAGGTGATGGATGATAATGGGCTCTGCCTGGGACTTGTTCTTATTAACTACCAAGAGTAAGTGCATACAAGTGATGTAAATACACCTAAATATCTGTGCCTTTTGACAGGACATCACTTCCATTGCACCCTCTAAAACCTTGGGAAGAAATGTTCCTGGGATACTCAGAAGGTGGTGCATTTGGCAGACTGTGCAGTTTGTCTCTGGTTACTCTACCCTGTGAATCATTTTTTTGATATCATGAACCCTTAAGGCTTTATTGACTTGCATGATATTAAAGCAAACTTGTGTTGACAACACCTGATGGTGATTTGATTTCATGAAGTCAGGGACAAAGGGTTCATGTTGTTTCCAGGAACCTGGATTTCACTGAATTTTCCTGGAATTTGACAAAATTTAAAAATGAGCCAGTCCAAATTATACATGCTAGAGGGTATTTTTTATTTACTACATCTGAACTGTAAAAAGTATAATCTCCTTATTTCCCTCAACATCCACTGTGTTTTGGAATTAAAAGATTATTTTTTTAGACATAAAACTGATGGAAAAAAATGGAGAGAGCTGTAGTAGATGTGGAAGTTATCAGTCTAGGAATCTGGAGTCATTTAATTTCAGTTCTCTAGTTACCAGCAGCCTTCAAAAGTCAGAGATAATAATGAGAATGGTTCTGCTGTGAAGGTTTCCAGCTATAAACAGAAGGCAGGGAAAGGCCACAGTGTGGGCATTTGGTTGTCATGGTCTGCACATACAAGTTTTTAACCCTGCAAATATAGATTGTGCAGTGGAAGAAGAATGATATCATCTTGAAGCAAACAATTTTTAATTGTTATAGCTGTTAAACTGCAATAAATATTTTTATTGGCTATTATTACTCCCTTCATCTATTTGTACACGTATATATGTATATATTTCAGAGTTATAAATTGATGTATATTCATCAAAAGAGACAGGGAAACAGCTACAATGAATATCTGTTTGTTTTGTAACTAAAGCAAATATTGTACAGTAGCTCGATGACGGAATGTCATTTTTTTATCCTATTTATTCTGAGCTGGTCCTTTCCCTAAATGCCTTTGCGTGGTGATATTGGGATGTTTTCTTTGCCTTTCAATGACAAGAAGCGACGGAATCAAGTAATGAAGAATCTTCTATTCCAGATTGATTTCAACACAAGGACCATTTTTAACATTGAAAAAGGAATTATTAAGAAACAGTTCCCTTTCTCTCAAGTCAAAGCCTGTGAAGACACTGAAAGGAGGCGCTTCAGCATTGTGTTTCATGGGCGACAAGATTATGAGCTGGAAGCTGTGTCTCTTGATGATAAAAGGAAGGTAAGTTTTTACAGTGCCACAGACAGATTGCTATAAATAACAGTTGATGTGCTGGTGGTAGCCAGCAGGTCCCAATCATTGTTATGCTGTGCTTTGTGCAAGCAAAAAAAGAAGGAATGTCTTTATTCCATGTCTGTTTGTGCACAGAACAAAGGGAATGGGAGTTCAAGATAAAGTTTGGCCTTAGGATTTGGGCACAGTTCACTAGGATTGGAGATGTAAAGCCAGTTCAAGACATGATATGAAAGTGGATGCAGTTCTGCAACTACACCTTGAATGTTACCCCTCAGAGAGTGTATGAAAACAAGAAAAAAACCCTGATGATGTGCACAGTTGAATCTTAATTGAAACTTTCTAAGCACTTTTTATTCTCTGTATAAGGTATTTCTTAAAATGCCTGCTTTTAAGAATGAACAAGGTCATCCTGATGCTGTGAAAAGAAGACTTAGTAATTCATCTTTTACTATCAAAAGAAACTAAAATGACACAATCAGCAGAGGAAGGAAGGCTAGGTACAACTAATTGCTTAATTAAATGATTCAGTGTTGCAAGATTTTGTATGAGCTGTTCACTTTGAGATTTCAGCTCCTTTTGAGTTCTACTGAAACATGAGAAACTAAAGTCACGAGATTTTCAACTGAATGCAGGTGTCCAGGGGAGGGCAGCTCTTGGAGTTTGTGTCATTGAAGACACCTGCACAATTTAGGCTGAGGTACAAACTTTAAACCTCATGGAAGAATTTGCATCCAAACTTCTGCTGTGACTCATTTTTAGGGGGCTTTTTTTTTTTTTTTTTTTCCAGAAGGATTAATTCCCTGTGAAACTCAGCAATTCACCCCATATTTAGAAACCTTTCTTCCAGTTGAGCAGAACTTCGTGGTTGATTAGCTTAATTTTCAAAACAGATTATTAAGCAGAAGGGCTCAAAGAGGAGCATGTATTTAATAATAAGAACATCATTGTACAGCACAAAGAGCTCTTTAAATTCACACCCACCTTAATCTGTAATATTTTCTACTGTATCCAAACCTTCATTTTTTACTGGGTTTGTCTGAGGTTTTCAGCTAAATCAATCAGGTGCTGCTTGGGTTTGACTGATCTGAACAGACACTTTGTCCTAGATTGCTTTGTGTATGAGTTAAAAAAGTAAAGTTTTACAGTAATCCCTCCAAAATAAACTTGTATAATTGTATTCTTACACTGACGGGTTTAGAATTGTAGGCATAAAGCCAAATTGCAGTTAAGTAGTTTAGCATCAATTATTTATTTTATGTTCATTTATTTTACCTATTTGGCTGCAGCTTAGAGTGTTTTCTGTCATCTTTATATTTGAAAAATCCAACTATTGATGTCTTTTTCAAGGGAATTAACATGGAAAATATTCTCTCTCTGCTGCCACTTTTTATCTAGATAATATACCTCCTGAGCAGAGTTTTACAGAGCAATTCATACAAGAGACCAGTGGAGTCCTGCTCTGGGAGACCTGCAGAATGTGATGTGATACATGAAGGGCTGCTGGATTTGCAGCAAAACACTTTTGCATCCACTGAATGGGTGAAGTATGAACGCTGGGCTGTGGGTTTTGTTAAAATTTCTGATAAATGCATTAAGACTTTAATTTGCTGATAATAAGTTAATTGTTTAATTGCTTTTGAAAATTAAAAGGTGGATGGCAAATCTGCATGAGATGGAAACTTTGAAATGAACTTTCAGTGCAACTTTCTAACAAACCAAAGTTCTGGTGTGTGCTGGAGCCTGCTGGGTCCATTAGCAACACAAATCTGTAACAGTGGTGGTGCTCAGAGGGGTTTTAATGGTGGGACTTTATGTTTATGTCTTTAGTTTTCCCTCCATTCTCAGTAACAAGGACAAGGAGAGACTGGAGAAGTATAGGAGTCCTGCTAAACATTGACTCACATTGGCCAAATGGCTGCCCCAAAATTCATCATTCCTTCTCATAATGTTCTGAACTCCCCTCCTGGAGGGTGACCAGCCATGGGGGCCTGATGGGATGGTGGGTTTGGAGATGGGAATCATTATCCAGTAGGAAATGGACTGTCATCACCATTTCAACCCCTAAACCATCCCAGATCAGCACAACTTCTGCTTGTTCTGTTGCTGAACTAGTGAATCAGCCCCAATGGTTTTACATAGTTTGCCCACCATTCCATAGACAAACCACCCTTCCCTGAGCCAGCTCCTAAAACACCTGGGAATTGCTTATGCTATCAACGGAGACAAAGAGAGGGGGGAAAAAATTCTGTCTAGCAAAAACTAATGAAAAAAAGTTAACATTGTAATTACCTGCACGGGCAATTATCTCAACACCCTGCACAGAAAATGATTTTAATTGTTTTTAAAAGGCTATGCCTGTATGTCTTGTAAACACGATCCTCAAGTGTGTCCAGTATTTATTACCTTGCAACACTTAACAAGTTTGTTAACAAACAAAAATTGATTTTTATTTATCTTGTGAAGCAAAGCCCTTGTTTTTTTTCTTTATATTAATTCTCTTTTTTCCCATTTTTTTTTTGGCAAAGTAAGTAATGGTGGAAGCATCTGGAGATCCGATTAAACTATAAGTCTCTGCCTTTAAGAAAGGAGAGATCAATATAACTGCCAGCTCCATTAAACAATTCTTATCACTTTGACTGTTTATGTGGGAATAGATGCAATTTATATTTTATGTTTAACTCTTCTGGAACAGCTAAACTTATTTAAATTCCTCATTGAACACCTTAATCAACCAGCCACACCTTGAGGAGAGAGTGGAGGAAGAGGAAGGTTTGATAGAACTGTCAGAATGACAAAGAAAGGCAGAAATCCTCAAGAAAAATGAGAACACAAAATAAGAATAAAACCCATATACAGGAAAGCCCTGCCTGCTGCTGAATGGGGGACCTTTATTTTGAGCAGCAGAACAGAATCCTAGAGGGGAGACTAAAGCAGAAGCTTCTGCTGTAATACAAGCTGTGTATGGTCAAGGCAATGTTTTTCCAGGATTAATTTATCATTTAAATAGGTTTTACCCAAATTTTGGCACAGTAATTTCTGATGGAAGCCCTTGAGCCTCATCCCTTTCCTGCCAAGTGACTCGTGGGACCAGCATGAGTTCCCATGGAGTAACAGGATTTCCAAGAGGGAGGGATATTGGACTGTATGACTGAGAACTAAATTTGGTGACTTATTTATAGCTTGGGGGCAGTGAAACCTGGAAGACACAGAAGCTCTGAAGCCTTGTCATATGATGCACTGCTCAGACACACAGTGGGTTCCTTTAAAAGCTCATAGTCCAAATGATCCACCTTCCCAAACAAACAAGAGGAATAAGTGGAGTGGGAGGGACAGAGCGTGGCTAAAAAATTAACAGGATTTGGGTGGCTTTTAATTGATGGTCAGATCTCAGTTTTAGCTCTCCTGGGGCATGGCAGGCTGTTCACAGTTGCTGTCAGTTTACTCACGTGTCAGATGAGAATAAGAAGCCCTCAAATAAGAATAAGAATATCTCAAAGGTTTTATGCTTTAGCACTGATACTTTTTGCCTGTTCCAGGGAAGATGCTGTAAAAATGTGGAGATTTATTGATTTTATAAAGTGCCTTAACAAAAGCAAGGCTTGTGTAACTAAGTAGTCAATGAAGAACGAGCTGTATGTCCATTCCTTGTCCCTCAGGTACTTGGTGCAACTACGTGAAGGAGAATTGACTTTATATTGCATAGGTCTGGGAGGAAAGGACAGGACTGCAGACCCTGGAGCAAACACAATTCATCTGTCAGGTGGTGATGTGAGTGTCAGCAAGGAGAATGGATGCAGCACCTTTTCAGTTCAGACCAAAGATCACAATTATTTGTAAGTATAGTTGGGAATTAATAATTTATTAAAGCAGAAGTACTGAAAACAAGGTCAAGCAGCGGAGGATCTCAGTGTCTCAGAATAAAATAACAATATTGGAGAAATGAGGCCATCAGAATTATATAGATTCCTGCTCACATTGCTCTGCAGTGATTTGATGAGGATTTTCAGGAGAAATCAAAGTACCACATCATGGAACTGAGAAGATAAGTTGAAATACTGCCCACAGCAACTTGTCCAGTTGTCATGTCAGGAGCCAGGGAAGAGAAGGTGCACATTCAGCTTGGTAGAAGAGATGTATGAGCAGGTTCTGCTTGTGCAACAAGCTCAGCAAGGTGTAACAAGTTCACCTTCCCCCAGGGTGGAGAGGAGGAATCATGAGGTAACTCCGCCACAAAGTCAATATATGGCAAAACTTCAGCTCTCTAACATTAAACACATAAGCAAGTAACTCTGCCTGAAAAGGTCAGTCAGCAGCACTGGCCTACTTTGACAAGTAAAGCTGCTGAACATAATTCTGCTTAAATCAGAACTATCTGTGGCTGTGTTAGTCAGCATGTTATTTACACTGCCTCATGTTTATATATGACATTCTTAAATTTCAGGTTTCGAATACCCTTTACTGTCCAAAACAGCAGGCCAGAGGATGTTGGCAAGCTCCAGAATGAATGGGTGTCTCTCCTAGAAAGGTACTGTCAGATGGGCCAGGAGGCCTCCCTGCCTCAGGAGAGATCTCAAGGATGCACCTCCCCTGAAGCTGATTATGAGGAATTTATTGTACCTCTGAATGAACAGAAAGAGGAGACTTTGCACTTTGGTGTGAGTTCTGCAAGAACCAGTCTGAACAAGTCTCCAAGCCCCCAGACAAAGCCTGCAGAGGGGGGAGCAGCCCCAGCATCAGCATCTCTTCCACTTCCCATAAGTAGGGCAGAGGTACCACCAGCCCCTCCTGCCCTTCCACAGCCCTGCAGCCTCTCTCCAGCAGCAAAGAGAACCAAAGCCTTTCACTGGGATGTTGTTCCTTGTGATAAGGTGAGGATGAAACTGATGGTGGCTGTTAAAGAAAAAAAATATTATGTATTGTATTACATCTATAGTTTTAAAAGTACAGCTGTGCCGCAAAATGACCTGCATGCCCTTCTCTGTGTTTGGATGGAACAAAGTGCCTCTGTTCTGGCTTTCTGTTTACCCTGTGTCACTCCTATATTTTTAGATTCACAAATCTGTCTGGGGATCATGTGACCCATGCAAGAAGAAAATTGATGTATCCAGACTCTGTGAACAGTTCCAGATCCAGGACACAGCAGTATTTTCGGGCAATGAGCCTTCAGTGAATCAGCACATCATGTTAGACCGAAAAGTCGCACATAACTTCAGTAAGTGTGTTAATAAGAACTGTGTCCTCCTCTCTGAGCTGGGCTGAACACTGCAAACATTCTCTGTTTATGCTTCCTGCCATTCAACAGGCAATGAGACAAACTTCTGGATCAGGTTTTAATTCAATGCCCCTCTAGTAATTTATAAAAGAAGACCTCATGGCTGAGTTGCTCCAAATGTGGTCCTTAACGATGTAGACGTGAAGCCCAAAAGCTTCTTCTCTTCTTGTACAAAACATGTGGATGTGCCATGTTGTTGTGTTAGGGCAGATGTGAAATCATGTATGTGACCTGTGAAATCAATGTAAGACTGACTTCAAAGCCTTTTCAGATTTTGTGGGTTGTTCAGGTGAAGAAAAGTCAAGGAGCAGGTTGGGAGCCAGAAGTTTGAGTGCTGTGCTCAGTCTCTCGCCTGCATTGAGGTCAAGAAATTCGTGTAGGTGGGTTGGTATAAGAGGCCTTTGAGGTAGCCACAAGCCAGGTTTCAGGAATTCTTGGCCTTTTTCTGGCTGAGGGCTCGGGCTGTGAATGACTGCCTTGAACAGGATCCTTCCCTCTCATATCCCAGGTAGGATTCTACCAAAGACCTGACCTAGAACAGTCTTTCACAGCTAATGAAGGAGTTCAACATATAGTTCTGCTCTTCCTAATAAAATGATGTAAAGGTCTTTCCATCCCTTTAATGAGAAGTGGTAGATATTAAAGGAACAAGAGTAATTGTTCTTCAAAGTCCACTCTGATTTCTGTTACAGAGGTGGCTTTCCAAAAAAGTTCTATAACCTAGAGATGTTTTAAGAAGTGTTACATGTGTAAAGAATTTAGGGCAGTTAATTTTGAAGTTTTAATGATTTCTTCTCTATGAATATTAATAAGAAAGAATGTATTTTGGAGATCCTGTAAAGTTTTAATTGGGAACTTTAAATGGGGATAACTTGGAATTATTGCATCCCTTGACTAACAATTTGAAGGGTTAAAAGGAAGAGAGTGATAAGGAAGTGCTGTTGCAGATAAGAGGATCTTGTAATAGCACTTTTATCTACTGAATTATTGGAGTTTCTTTGAGGAAATGTCTTTCTTTTGGTTTGCAAATAGCACCATTCCTCCTTTTGATCCAGTTCCTCTTATGACTATTTTTTCAGTGGGACGTTCTACATCCGTTTCTTAATCTTATCCTTAAAGTTCCATCAGTGAGATTTTTGACATATGCTTATTGTAATGGATGTTACTTAGATCAAAAGTTAATTTGATCCTGAGAATTCTGATTAATCTTCCTGCAAGTGCTGCAAATTGCAGTTCTTAAATTAATGAATAAAAGTATGAAACTCCAAAATTGCCAGCCAGTTAAAGTTTCTTGAGAATTTGAGGGGGTTTCTGAGCACAAGAGAGAAATGAGAGTTCTCAGAGTAGATCTACACACTAAATTCGAGTCCAATGTGTGAGAAAAACACAAATAAAAGCTAAGTTATCTTGTGGGTTCTTGTAGACATACAAGGTTCTTCTGCCATACAGAGAACAGGTATCAGTAAGAAACAAGAAAAACATCCTCAGATTTCCAATGCAAAGTTTTGGGAGACAATCTAATGTATATGTTAAAGCAAGAAGGTCAGATCTAATGGGTGAAAAAGTGATTTAGAAGTCGAAATACCAACCTCTGCGTCTTGATTAGTGTCTGTTTCTCTGTGTCAGACTCAGTTTTCCACATATTATCTGTATTTTGCCTGGGAAAATACTTTGACAAAGACTGATGACTAGAATGTTTTCAGTGTCTTCATGTCAGTTACTGAAAATGTTCAAGACAATTTTAAATGTTTTGTAGACAGGTTGTGAAGATTTTAAAATCGACATTTTACTGTGAGTTATTCACTGTTATGGTGATTCCCCACAACTGAAGAGACACAGGTTTAGAAGGCATGGGGAAGCAATAGATATGAGGCATAAAAAGCACAAGAAGGGAAAAAAGGAAAGTTTTGCCAGGCTTAGCACTAAAGCACAGATCTTAGAACAAAATTCAAAGGGTGTAGAGTGTGCCAGAGGAAGAATAAATGGTCTATACTCCACTGGCCAATAGTCTCTAGAACCATTACCAGCTGCTCTGGGCCACAGCAAGTTCCTCTAAACTGAAAAACTCTGTTCCTTTATAGAACTGAATTAAAAGGAAGGTAAATCGTACAATTCCTTCCCAAATTCTCCTTCACAATCCCCTTATGCTCCTCAGAGGAGTTCTGGTGTAGCAGAGGCTCCAGGGCAAGACTTGTGCCAACAACGGGAAGCATTTAAAGATTTTCCCTTTCTCTGCTGCTGCCCTTTGTTCACTTCTTGTGATTCCTTTTTTTACCTCTATCCTTCAGTATCAATGAGGGAGACATTAATTAATTAATTAATTAAACTGGCAAGACAAAGTGATCTTTTTGGGAGCAACATCCTTACAAATTTTTACTTGCCTAAATAATGACCTTCACCTCTTTGGGGAAGAGGCATTTATTTGCATTTTCCTGTCATAATGCATGTTATGAGCCAGCCCTGTATCAGCACAGAAGTCTTAAACATTACAAAAACTCTTCATTAGATTTTAGGATTTTAGGAAGAAGTGAGCACTTCTGTTTCCCAGTTTGCCTTCATTTTGGGAGTAAGTTTTCCTGCTGGAAATTAAACAAAGCAAGTAAACAAAATCAAAACAACTGGAAGATGTAACTCCTTTAACCTTCAAAATATTATGCCAACATATTGTACTGTTATTTGGAAAAAAAATCATTTAAGCTGTTGAGCTGAGTACAAGAGAAATATATATGAGCAAGTATTGAGTACCTTCCCAAAATGGTATCTTGATAGTTCTGTCTTAAGCATTGACTGTCTTACGAAAAAAAATTGGTTTTCCTTGACCACTGTTATGTAAATTTAAAGAAAATGTGAAGACTGAGTTATTGCTTTAATGACAGCAACTACTAAATGTTTTGGGGGTTTTTCTTCCTGTTTGTTTGTTATAGGTTTTTTCTTTCCTTCTTTCCTTTTTTTTTTTTTTTTTTTAATTTATTTTAAATCTGGGTGCTTTTCCTTCCAAGTAATCTAAGAATCTTTTTCCTCCAGACATTTTTCTTAAAAGTTTCCGTATCAAACCAAGTGAGCTGAAAGAAAAACTGTACATCATCCATGAAGAGAGCGGTGGACTCACAGATGAGCAGATTACAGCACTAAGGAGGTAATTTTGGGGGTTCAATTGCTTGTTTATGTTATATGGCACCTTTTGGGGAAGGCAGAACCTTCTGCAAATAATGTGAAGTTCAGGGACGGACTGAGACATTGGATTTATCCTGACTGTGGATATCAAATTATACACAGAAATCAGTCCTTGCAACTGAGATTTTTGAGTACAACCCCAAAATATCACGTTTCCCTATGTTTGTAGGAAAGGGGGTTGCAAAGTGATGGCAAATCCACCATGATTTTGTGAACTAGTTACAAAGAGCAGAGTTAGGAAAATAATAAGTTGTGTCAGTGAGCAGGTGTTAACTTGAGGAGGCTTTACAACATCTCTTACTACAGCTTTACAACCTATTGTGGGATGAGAAATGAAAGATTTAAAACTGTTTTGGAGACAAGGAAGGCAGACAAGTGGTAAAGGAGCTCTATGAGGTGATGGGATGTTAAGAATATCAGATGTTAAGAATATCTCAGAGTGACAGAGATTTGTGGGTTTAAAGCAGAATGCAAATTTCTGTATATGTAGCAAAACTGAACAGATTTCAGGATTGTAATCAAACTATATGAAATTCATAAGAACGGCATAGTATCTTTTTGAATAGTTTAAGACATAGAAAGAAAGAAAAGAAGTGGGATCCTAGAGTAGTATCTGTTATACATTCCAGGCCCCATGTGCTACTTGTGCCACTTTAATCAACATATTCACACATGAAAACATGATGTGAAATTGTTTCTTGCTTCAAATGAGAAAAGATTTGAGTGTTTTGCTAAAGTGAGCTGGGAAAAAGATGAGGCAGACAAAGAAAATGAGGAAGTAAATAATTGATGTTTCTATTTCTCATGGAATCCGTTTAACTTTGGCCTTAAAATCCTGATCCAAATCAGTACATCAGCAGTAATTTTAAAGTCTGCAGGATCATGTGTGTACTTAGGAAGTGTTGTGAGCAGGAAGAAGAGGCAGGTAACATAGAATTAATGTAATTCTGTGACATGGCTTGTGCAGAGCTTGCCTCAAGTGTGAAGAGACATGGGCAGGATGTTGAATATTTACATGTTTTTTATGTCCCAGTGTTCTGGAGGACGTTTCCTTGCTGGGCCCGTGCTTTGCCAGTTATACCCCACACTGGTGCACGATTACGAGCTGGGGAAAGGTGCATGGCCCCTCTGAGGGTGATGGAGCTCAAAAACTGATCTGAAAGGCTCCTTCAAAAAAAGAAACACCTTCCTGCAGCGCTGCAGGTTCAGTCCAGGATCTCCATGCTGCTGAAACCGGTGTGACACCACTGAGATCCCTGATTTACAGCTCTGGGCTCCTTGCCATCAGACAATGATAGCAATAATGATGGCAATGAAGCTTGAAAGATCCTATTTCTTTCCTTGAAGTCTTTCTTTGAGAGCAATAATGCTGAGGAAATCTCTCTAGCAATGGAATGTGTAAGAGATATTGGATATTGTATTTGCTGTGTTATATAGTTTCAAGGATTCAAGCTACGGGTTCAAGGATTCTGTCCCTGGGATTCTTATTTATTGCCAAAATCTAGGAATGCATGTACAAATCTTGCAGTGAAAGGGAGATCATTTTTACCTCCCCCCCAGCAGTTTTAAGTGTGAGTGAAACAGCTGAGATGCATCTCAGAATTAAGGCTCAGATTCCCAAGTGGAAAATCACAGGAACAGACAGACATTCTCATGGAACATCAGCACTCCCAAGTCTCTCTGGTACAAAGCACTGTGGTGGATTTAGCAGGACACTTAACACTTTTGAAGACCTTTCCTATTGATTTAGGTGTCATTTAGGTGTCAATTTTACCTTTGAAAACTGTGGCCTCCTGTCAATGGAGAACCTATGGTCAGGACAGGAGTCCAAACAGGATTGTCCAGGGCTGGAAAATCCCTCTCTCTGCAAATTTTTCCTGTCAGACTGTCTGAGCCTGAGCAGGAAACTGAAATTATACCATTGTAGAATGAAAAATATTTAAAGTCAAACCCAAGATTACATTTTCAAGACTGTGACCAGTGAGCAGAATATTCTGCTCATGTATCCAGTGGTGGGATATTATTAGAAACTTTAGGACTTAATTTGATAAGGAAAACTTTCCATAATTCTCTGAATGATTCTTTATCCTGATGTCTTAAAATCAATAGTAAAGCACTCCTTGTCTCTCTAAACTTAATTTTTTCAGAGCAATGGGATTTTTTTCATTGTGCAAATTTCATCAGAGTTGAATTCATGTACAAGGATATTTATGGAATGCATTCACATATCCTTGTGCTTCCTTTTCCATGGCTTCCATTGTTCACTGCTTTAAGCTTTAAACATCATAGATAATCTGCTGGTTTCATTTTATATACATAATACATCTAAACAATTGTATGGAATATCAGACATTCGATTAAATGAAGATATTTGCTGTCAGCTTTTAAAAATATGCTCTTTGATTTTGCTTAAAAAGTCAAACTTTTTTCAGTGATAAACACCCTTTCATTTGCCAACAGTTAACTTATTTTTAAATGAGAATTCAAGTATTTCTTGATGACAAAGGGTGACAAAAGTACTATTTTGTAATCTGCTTTAATATAGATTTAATAATTCAAACCCCAACAAGTATGGAATTGAAATGTCAAATTACTGGCAACAGAAAAAAAAAAAAATCCTACTTTTTGTCCTGTATTTAACACACTAAAATATTTGCTTTTTTTTTAATCTCTGAATAAATTTCCTTACTTTTAATGAAAATGTAGAGCTATCCCCATGAATGTTTAATCACACTTGCTACAAATTTAGTAGTTTTTTTGATGAGAAAAAAAAGAGAAGATAGACCTGAATACTTATTTAAGATTCTTTACACTCCTTCTCATATGTTTGCTATAACATCGATTTCATTTTGCTGAAGATATGCTGTGAATTCCCATAGTGAGCACTCAGACAGGCAGGAAGATCTCCAAAGGAGAACTGTGGTGATGTTTGTTTTTCCAAGTGGAGTCAATATTTGAAGACATCAATTTTCTAAAAATCTGTGGCCCTGGAGTTCTGACCCTGGAGAATATTCTGTGGCCTCGTGCAGAAGGGAGGAAGTTGTGGATCTGTGTAATGTGCTGTCATTATTTAAGCAAGTAAAAACCCCTGCAAAAATAATGGTAAAGAAGATGACTGTTCCCAGGCACATGGAAGGATTGCTGGGATGTCTCTGCAGGGCCAGGAGTTGGACTGGATCATCCTTGTGGGCCTCTTCCAGCTCAGGATATTCTGTGATTCTGTGATAACAGAGATGAGAAATGGATCTGGGATGTGATGCAGCACTTAGAGAGACAGAAATGCCTTGGGCCACTCCTATTTCATGGGCAATTAAAAGAGTTTTAGAGGTAGAAGTCAGTCAGACTGTGGACTGCATTGGTTAATCAGTAACAGGAGACTGTTCTGCTTCCATGCTAATTTTTCAAAGAAGTCAGTGCTAGAGATAAAGTGAGCCAGCATGGCCTAAACTCCTCAGAAAGTGTGTATTGTTTCTATGTGCTTTGGAAAGGTTGTTCATCCCATCAATGAAAACAAGGCACGTGTGTGTCAAGCACAGAATTAATGAACCTCTTTAGAAATTAAGGCCTAAACTCCTCTGTCACATGGTTTTACCTTTTCTAAAATGTTCTGTGTCATTGTAAATCACCTGTAGATCTGCAGGAACACTACTGACTGTTATTTTCAAGCCTTAGGTACGTACAAGCATTTCCAGGTATGCAGATGTACCTGCAGATTTTTTGCTTTCCGTCACATAGTTGGTTCAAACATTTATGAAGTTCCATTGATTAAAGAATTAATATGCAACACATAAACCACACTAGATGTAAGAAATTCCAGTGCATGAAATGGAATGATTGTTTTATGTTACAACAGTACAGAATGCAGAGGAAGAGGACGTTCAGCTTTAATTTCTGTTTTACAGATACATGCCAACAGCAAAAGATACGGAAAGGTACCAGTCATTCAAGGGGTTGTGTTCAGAGCTGCACGTGGTTGACCAGTTTATGTTAGAGGTAAGAGGCATTAAAAGACACCACATGCCATTTCTAGGGTATTCTCTGAGGTAAAACCACTGTTGTTTGGAACTTAAATTTACAATCTCACCCAGAATCAGCATAAGAGGATTATTCTGATAAATAATCAGAAGAGAGCTCTATGGATTCCTTTGCTTCTCCAAGTCACACCCCCTCCCCTTCCTCCAAAGTAGGAGCTGATTTATTCTGAGCTGGGTTTCCAAAATATACAAGCAGAAAATTGTGTGTAATTAAACATTCTTGTTCACAAGAAAGGAGTGTCATTGATTTTAATGATGTCTGGCCCTACCAGCATATTTGAATTTGCATATGCAAATGTGCACATATAGGTTTGTGCCATAGTACATCCACAGACCTTGAATAAAATTAATAAATGAGCACAGAAATTAGGAAAACTATGGTGTAGCTGAATTGCTTAATAAATTACAATGGGTATATGCATGTTTTTGTATAAACATGAGTTTTGATTCCTTTTCTGTTCAATTCTGTGCAGATGTGTAAAATCCCTCACTTAGGCCAGAGGTTGGATCTCCTGCTTACTGTTCGTGAGCTCCCTGAGAGCATGAGAGATTTGGAGCCTGTGAGTAACATGAGTCCTTCACAGTGTGTTTGTCATCAAAGTCTACCACTTTGATAATAGAGAGC
>JAWWLV010000057.1:12243704-12254119 GCA_035041135.1 Platyrinchus mystaceus
GATTTGGAGCCTGTGAGTAACATGAGTCCTTCACAGTGTGTTTGTCATCAAAGTCTACCACTTTGATAATAGAGAGCCAAATAACCTTAATGCAGATCATTTTTTTTCTAATACGTGCATTTAATATCGTCCTTATTCCACCAAGATTCAAGATGCAGTTGTTAATGGGCCTGGCAATGGAATAGACTTCCACAAAAGCAGGAGAAAAGAACAGGAAAGAATTTTCAAGTTTTTTATTTAGTGGTGTTAACCTTTCCTCATTCTTTGACCAGTGAGAAGTGAATTTCACCATTAAAATTGAATTTCCTTTGTGGGGAGATCCTTGCACAAGCTGAAAGAATCAAGCTATGTCTTTTAGAGATAGAGCAAGTTTATTTGACCAGCATCTC
Organism: Platyrinchus mystaceus; assembly: GCA_035041135.1. Taxonomy (NCBI): domain Eukaryota; kingdom Metazoa; phylum Chordata; class Aves; order Passeriformes; family Tyrannidae; genus Platyrinchus; species Platyrinchus mystaceus. The sequence goes on from JAWWLV010000057.1 coordinate 12,244,094, forward strand.
ACAGAGAATTTCCTCTGTTCAGAAGACTGAAGGAGACTGTTCCTCCTAAGGATTGCAGGACTGAACTAAAATATCAGGAACCAGAGCTCAAGTCCCTCTCTGCCTTTTTTCAGGATGACCTAAAGATGGGGGGAGGCAAATAAACAGTCTCATGACTGGACCTTCCTGTTCCAAGGCACTGCCTTCCCTGCCAGGTTTTGTCTATGCTTTGGTTCAAAACAAGTATTTTGACACGATTCTGTTTCTATGAAAATATTTCAGAGGTTTTGCTCTCCTTCTGCATGGGAATGAAAACAAAATCTGAAAGTTCTGCAAGACCAAATGGTTACCCTTTGTCTGGCTGTGATTAAAATCATAGTACCAGAGCACAAAGCTCAGAAGAGGAGCAGATGGAAAACATGGGAGATGCCCAGATTTCTGACCCTGCCTGGTGCACTGCTACACCTTTGCTGTCTCCCACTGAAGCCAAATACTTGAATATTTAGAAGTTATTATATGTACTGTTTGATTTGACTGATATTTAATCTTCATTCAATGTTCACTAATCAGTTGTCTAAGTATTTTCTTACTTATGCTCACTAACACCTGCTTTTAAACCATAGAATATACACCTAAAATTCTATGGGACAGCCTGAATATTGGCTTTCAGCCTCCTCTGGCCCTGAGATGTGCTATAAATGTTTTAACAACAGCTTTCAGCTCTCCCATGTGTTTCCACCTTTCCCTGTTTTTAAGTTTGTGTGTTGGTGACTGATGAAAAGAGGTGTGGTGCTAAAAAAATATAAATTTCCTAGTGGGAAACAAAACCACCTCTTGTGTCCATAGCCCTAGAAGGGAGGGGGCTTCCCTCGGAAAACAGAATTATATTGAGTTTGATTACAGGAAATTATTATTCTTCCTTGTGGGGAAACTGTGCTAAGAATTTTGATAACAGTTTTCAGCTGGTATAAACAGGAGGGAGGGAGGGGGAGGCTGGAGAGCCCCACGCTGAGCTCCAGGCTTTACTTCCCCTGGTACCTGACATTTGGTGCAATCTGGTCCATTCAAACAACAAAACACTTCTGCAGAGGCATTTTAAGAGATGAGGTTGAAGTCATTTTGGCAGCCAGAGAGGATGTGACCTCCTTTTGGGCAGAGTAACTGTGCCAACACAGCTTTGTCTTGGTGGGAGAGTTTTAGCTGGTCCTTCCTGAAAACCCCTGGCCTGTTTCCTTGAGGGAGTTGAGTAGGAAGATGTCATTGGTAAGGTGTGACTTGCTTCAGGTGGGGACAGTGAGGCTTTGGCACAGGGACCCCACGGATTTACCCACATTTTCAGTCTGAACTGAAGGAAGATCTGTGTGTCTTTCAGCTGATAAACCAGAAGATCCAAGCCAGTAAACAGCTGCAATCCAGCCAGAAGTTTGTTGCTGTCTTGGAGTACATTTTAGCCATTGGGAACCATCTAAATGAGAAGGCTGGAAAAGAGGTGGCGAAAGGATTTCGATTGTCGTCTTTGGCCAAAGTGAGTGAATATTTTCTTGCCATTAAAAATCTTGTTTAACATTATATTCTTTAATGTCTGTGATAAAAAGATGCATTTCCCCATTTCAGACAGCAGCACTGGCTGGGTTGGGGCTTGGTGGCCTTCAAGTACCTGAAAGGGAGCTACAAGAAAGATGGAGAGAGACTTCTTCCAAGGGCCTGGACTAACGGGACAAGGGGAAATGGCTTCACACTGACAGAGAGTAGGGTTAGATGGGATATTAGGAAGAAATTCTTCCCTGTGAGGGTGGTGAGGCTCTGGTGGAGAGGTTGGTCCCTTACAACCCAAACCATTCTATGATTCCATGAATCTAAGTGTCTTTTGCAACAAGTGGTACATGGCCATTTTAAGATAAAGTTTCAAAAGCAGAATTTAAACAAATTAATAAATTGAAAGGGAGTGAAATTTCCTGCAATGCTTTTAACCCCCCATCATTGCTCTGCTGGATGATTTAATAGAAGATGAAGGTGGGAGTTGTGATCTTCACTCTTTCCTGACAGATCTGCTGTACAACAAGCATCATCTAGTTCTTAATTCTCTAATTGTCCCTCCACTGACCTAATACTTGTGTGACATTAGTCTGAGTTTTTCATTAGTTTTAAGCAACCTGCTTTCCACTCTTCATCAGAATTTGCCATCAGAAAATACTGCTGCTGTAAGTAGGTTTTTTTTCCCCTTCCTCCATCCAGCAGTTGCAGAGCATAATATTCTTATCCTAAAAAGTAAGAAACAGATACAAATTTCCTAGGCTGCCTTATGCCTTTAATAGTATTGTAAAATTATGCCTCATCTGTAAATAGAAGAGAGAAGGATTTTTATTTTGTTTGTATAAGATATCTTTCCCATCTGGAGACTTTAATATATGAGTGAATGATTTATAAATCTAGTGACAGTTCTGAAGCACAACTTGCAACCTTTTTTTTTAATTTTTTTTTATATATAATGCCTGTAATACCACATCTATCACAATGAAAAATGCCTACAAAATCATTTTCTGCCACAGAGCATCTTCCCAGATTCAATTAAGGAACTTTGCTCTCTTCATGAATGCAGCACACTGCTTCTAAGTGGAAAGGAATAATGACTATAGTTGTTTGGAGGTCCAAAATCTCAATTAGGAGACCTTAACTATAAAAAGATCTGTGTGAATAAGACGCAGAAGAACAGGAAGGTCAAGGGATATGAAAGTAGAAATCTGATCTTAATCAAGAATGTGTGTGAAATGGCAGATTGAAAAGGAGAAGTTTAATTTTGTTGTTTTCTATTCTTGTTAAATTTACCTGGGAACTATCAACAGCCCTGCTGTTCCTTTTTTTATTTTTTTTTTTTAAGGTGTAACAGCTCAGCCTGTCAGTCATTGCTCTGCTTTATTTGCAGTTACCTCTGTTGAGGGGTAAAGAGAGGACGTTCACTTTGCTTCACGCCCTTGTGGAACAGATCCTCTTACATGAGCCTGATCTGGCCACGTTTTCGCAGGAATTGACAGAATTTGAAGCTGTTCCTGATGGTAAGAGGAGGGAAGGGGGAAAAATAACCAATCAATAAAAAAGGAAGTCCTTCAACTTCTGTGGAAACTCCCATCCTCATGATATGAATGATATTTGTTAAAGTGTTTTTCCCCCTCTCTTCCTTTCCAGCTTCCGTGAAGGGCCTCAGTGCTGAAGTTGATGGTATGTAAATGTGGTCTCTACCTTCAGAGAAGGGTTTTCATACATTGTGCAGTCATTTGGAACAGGCTTTCATTGCACTTCTGTAGTTTGTAAAGAGAGGTAAAGGTTCAAAACGTTGAGGTGAAGTGTTGCTATGGCGATACTTAAGTTGTCATGTTACCTAGAAGAATTAAAAAAAAAAAGAAATATTAAAATGTCCAGGTGGTTTAAGAATGTAAAGAAAAAAAAAAATTAGACTGCCCATGGTAAATAGAATTTATCATAAAGTAGAAATGTTAAGTGGTACATCAAAGTTACAGCTGTAGCAGATTCCCTGGGAGCTGGGAATGCACTAGGAGAAAAATTCCTGCAGCTCAGTCCTGGACTTCAAGAACTTCTTTGAACCAAACTGGTTTCCTTCTCTAGAAAGGAGTCCAACACCAGCGAAGTTGAGAGGGGGGAACAGAATAAGGTTGTTCAAATGTAAGATAGGTTTGGGGAGATATTTACAACTCACCATTGAACAGTGCCATGAGATGCCAGTAAGCTCAATGGATTTCAGACTGAACTCTTGAAAGCTGACAGGAATGGTGTCTGAGTGGATGCCAATGACTTGTATTATCTGGAAAGTTTATAAAAATCTATCTTTTGAAGGTGTGGAATGTGTGTTGACCGTAACTACAGACCAATATATCCCATTCCAGCCTTTGATAGCATATCTGTATCTGTATGTCAGGCTTTGGGTTGAAAAACCCTCGCGCCCCTTCTGCTGGGCTTTGGGAGTCAGCCAGGCATGTATCTTGAGGCTACTGAAGTGTGTTTTATTCTGCTCCCAAAAAACCCAATCAACTTTTTAGGAGGCATAAGTAACTAAAAATAACACTACCTACCTTCAATCACTTGTGATCTTCAGAGACAATGTTGGTAGCAATTCAAAATCATGAAATATTTTAAAGACAGTTTTGGAAAGTCATGGGTAATATGGTAAAACGGGCATGGAACCAGAAGCCACTTGTCAGTGGAAGTGATTCATGGGAGCTGGAGGAGATTCACTGGCCTCTTCCCTTCCTGGATTCCTGATGGGCCCAGCTTAGTCACTCCTCTGGGTCCCGTTCACCAGAGCAGAGAGGGAAGGAGATGGCCCAAATGCTGCTGCACCAGCCTTTCTCACCGTGTCCTTCAGGGCACATCCTGGAGCTCTTCTGCTGCAAGTCCTGCATGAGCACAGGGGGAAGATGCCACCCTAGAACCTGGGTCAGTTCAGCACCAAGCCCCCAAAGCCAAGGCTTTATCCTCTTTCCCCCCATTTCCCAGTGTGGGAGCTCCCAGGGTAGCAACCCAATGTTGTGCTCGGTGCCAACTGACAACATTTCTCACTGTTGCACAGAAGAGAATTTTTGTTCTTTTATCTTCAAAGGAACCCCAAACTTTCGACACAAACCCATAGGTTTGAACATTGTTATTTTTATGGCTAATCCCAATGCCCAGAGCTAGGAAAGGTCAGATTTATGACTGCTGCATTGCCAGGCTATCGACCTCTTCATTATTCTGCAGCAATGTGATGTGATCACATAGTACTTTTTCCATAATAAAATGCCCCTTTCGGGGCTTCTACTTCAAAATAGAAAGTTAATATTCCTGTATGAACATATTACAGGCCCATATTTTCTTAAATTTTCCTTGTGTTGTAAATTAGACATTTGCAGTCCTTTGGTGACATCTGCATGCTGGTGAAATTCCCCCTTTTCCTTCTCTTTTGTTAGTTTTAAGAAAAGAATTGGAAAACATTATTCAGTGCAGGAGGCTTATTAAACCCAAGACAATCAAGGCAACACCCCAGGAGTTACAGTTCTGCAAGGAACTAAAGGTAAAGTTACCACAACCTTCTTGTGAGCTGGAGGTGAATGATGAGTAACCTGTTAGTTTGTCTGAGACCTGCTCTGACAACAGAATCAGGAGCATTTGAGGGAAAGTGGCTTTTTATTCCCCTCTGACAGTGTCTTATACTATAAGTTGCAGCATGGGAAGGGTTTTCAGAGTTTCTGCATCTCTGGCTTTTGCTTCACCAGATAAATGGGATGGAGTGGATGAGGAACAGGAGGCCCCATAGTGGCCCATGACAAGCACTGTGGAATAATATGAATTTTTGAGCATATATGAATTTGTAATGATTTCTTCTGCCTTCAGATAGAAGGGGAGATAGCGCAGGCAATCATAGAATCATTTAGATTGGAAAAGACCTTTGAGAGCATTGAGTCTACCCCTAAACCTAACACTGCCAAGGCCACCACTAAACCATGTCCCCAGGTCTCCCACCTGCACATCTTTTGAATCCCTCCAGGGATGGTGGCTCTACCATTTCCCTGGGAAGCCTGTTCCAATGCTTGATAACCCCTTCAGTGAAGACATTTTCCCTAATATCCAATTTCAACCTTCCCTGGTGCAACTTGAAGCTGTTTCCTCTTGTACTTTGTTAAAGAGGCCATCCAAGAAACACCATCCAAGGCCATGCCTAATTTGTGATTATAGGTTGATCTAAATTTATTCTGCCCTTGTCAGTGACAGAACAAGATGGGTTGGAGGACACAAGGGAGAGGAAGCTGAGCAGGTTGTTGGAAGCCCAGCTTTGGCCAGGAGTCAGAAGAGGGGTTGATAGCTCAGGTACAGAGAATTAATAACTCAAGAGCACAGTTGTGCTGGTTGTGAACTGGGCTAATGCCAGTTCAGGGGTTCCCCACTCTGGTGTGGACACGTCCATCTCTGCTGTCCCAGATATCTCTGTGCTGAGCTTCCCTGGGCAGTGCCAGCATCTGCTCAATCCACGTGTCTCCTTCTCCTTTGGAACAGCTTGACGGGTGCTTCTTCAGTACATATTCAGCTGTCAAAAATATATATGTTACAAAGGAACCATAATTAAGAAATTTAACTCCAGAACTTAAGTTTCTAAGGTCCTATTTCTGCCTCCTTAAGAACCAGCAACTGGGAGCATTTGCTTCACATGCAGAAAGGCCAAATGTGGTGGAAATTAGAACCTTCTGATGCTTATCTAGTTCTGCCAGTTTTAATAGATTTAGGTAATGTCATTGGATAATACAGTTAAAATTCTCTAACCTTGATGTATGTTCTTTTTTTTTTCATCTTTGATGTCTTAATACTTGCAAGGATATGTGTGTGCTTGATGTAGGCTTCTCTTTTGTGAAATGTGAAATTTTTGTGACATGAAAAATTTGACTTGAATTATCTTGTTTTCACTGCTGTTTAGTTCCTGATTTAATATTATGCTCCTCTAGCAAATTAAGAAGTTTTATTTTATTACAGGATTTAATTCAGAAATATGAAGGGGATCTATCCCAGCTGTCAAAAAGATGTGATGAAATGAAGAAGCTTTATAGCAACGTACTGGTACATATCATATTAAAATGCAATGAAAATAAACCTACATTTCTTTTAGAAAAGGGGGGAGGGAGGGAAGAAAGAAGTGGAAAGAAACACAAGAAATTCCCATGTGCTTGATAGTTATACAGTCTATAGAAAGAGAAACAACCACCCCCATCTAACAGTGGTCAGAGGCTTTGAGGAAGGGGGTTTGCTGAAATGCAGTGCTGACCTCTGAAAGTGGAATAATGTTCTGGGATTGGGACATGACTTTAAGTACCAGGAGGAACATTTGAGACTCCTTTTGCATCTCGAGAGGATTTCGTTTTCCAGGTAGCTGGACATTTCCTCAACCTTTAAGCCAGCTCCTTTTTGCCTTCCTTTCCCTGTTATTCACTAAATAACTTTTTTGATGGATTTCTCTTCCTTAGAATGAATTTTTTTTTCTTCTGAGCAGTGTTATTGCCAAGCAGATCCTTTGCATGTTTATAAAGCAGCAACAAATATAAAGCAATTATAAAATAGAATGGGTGACCAAAGACCAACTTATCATCCCAACAGCACTAGGAAGGTACAGTCCAGCTCACCTGGAATAGCTGATCTGGAATTGTGGTGGAGTAGCCATGGAAGTCATGTTGCACATAACCCAAAACTCCACAGGCCTACCTTGATGTTTTTATATCCTGCTTATGCAATCAACAGTGACCTTGGCATGTGATATTTCTATGGGATGAGCAATAAATTGGGGATAACTGCCTGTGGCATAGCTGTGGGCTATCAGCTCCTCACAGATGGTCATTAGCCCCAGGAAATGCCTCTCTCATTACTGTTTAACTGATGGCACACCATGGACCAGATGTGCCAGAGATGAAGGGCTTGGAGCACTCAGGAGGTGCAATTAGGAACATATAGGCAAAACTATTAATCACATGTCAGTGCTTAATGTTAAAGTTTTTGTGACTGGATTGTATTTGAGTGGTTTTGGTGCTGTCTTTCTGATTTCCAGGCAGAGGGTTTGCTCCTAAGAGCTATTAGATGGTGTCTAGGTGAACAGGTTTAGGGAATGTATTGCAGCTGCAATTTGAAGTCCTGAAATACAACTTCATTGCTGTCCTGCCTTGGGAGAGCTGATCCCACAATTACAGGGGAGCTCTCAATTACAGCCAAAATCAGAACTTGGAGTCTCTTTTTGATGAAGCCTTCGGAGCATGTTCTTTGGATTTCATAGAATCACAGAATGGTTTGGGTTGGGAGGACCTTAAAGCTCATCCAGTCCCACCCCCTGCCATGGGCAGGGACACCTTCCACTAGCCCAGGTTGCTCCAAGCCCCGTCCAACCTGGCCTTGGACACTTCCAGGGATGGGGCAGCCACAGCTTCTCTGAGCAACCTGTACCAGGGCCTCCCCACCCTCACAGAGAGGAATTTATTAACTTTTTTTTGCCAATATCATTCACACCTTTTTAAAAAGCTTTCTATCTGTCCACCTTTTTCAGGTGACAGAAAGAAGAGAACAGGGAAAGGCTCTTTGATAAATTACTTTCTCTCCCGAAAATGTTTGCTACCATATGAAGAATTTTAGTTTGTTTGCAAAGCAAAATGACAGAAAAGGGAAACTTTTTGGCCTGCCATGAAATCTAAACCATATTTAGGATTTCAGTTCCCTAGAGATTTCAGACAGCTTAAAGTTTTCTTCCTTCTTCTCTTCCTCTTCTTCCTTTTTATATTAATATTAACAGTAATGAAGGTATTTAACTATTACTTGCTTTTTAATATTTCATTGGGATCCTGGACATGGTTTAGATTACTTGGATATACTAATATTAAATATTTTTGGTTTTCAAATTTACAGGTAAAATTTGGGGAGCCACAAGACCTGGACTCCCAGGAACTCTTTGGATGGATATCTTCCTTCATTAGTGAGTTCAGGAAGGCCTGTGCTGAAGTCACACCATAAGGAGAACACAGATCTTATAGAGAGGTGAGGGAAAGAGGAGTCCAGGAAACAAGGTTTATTTGGTTTGTTTCTTGCTGATAAAAAGCACATAACCAGTATCTGTACAGCAGAACACCCTGATTTTGAGAGACATTCAGTTAATGTGTAATTTGTAAGTGGTATTTGATCTGTAGAATCCCAGATCACTTAAGAGCCTCTCTCTTAGTTTTTCTGATGTACAAGTTATTATACCTTGATATTCCTGTATATTTAGAAAGGAAGCACGTCTGACATTTTATAACTTCTCTTTTCAATCTTCTCCTTTGATACCCACTCTTCTGACTCAGTTTTGACCATTATTTTCAATGAGTAAGTTTCTGTATGGTGATCTAATTTCTAAAATAATACTTTCCCAAGTTTAATAATGAAATGGGGAGCTGTTACCCACAGAGGAGAATATTTAACAAAAATTCTTGTTTGTTTTTCTGCTGTTAAAGCATTGCAGCCTCAGTATGGAATGGAGAAAGTATCTGCCTGGGTGTTTTGTTTTGTAGTACAATAAAATAGTGCTTTTTGTGGCTAATGTCATGTATTGGGTTAAAATGTTACAGAAATCAATCAATATGTGAGATTTGCATTTGCAGGAAGACAAAAATGTCAGAGAAGCAAGATAAAAAGGTGTCACACAGCATCTAAGTAATGGATATGGGAGGTAATTATCCACAGTTTTCAAAAGAGAAAATACTTCTCTTTCATTTGTTGGCTTTTACATGTTTTTAATTAGAATAATTATCTAGAGCTCAAATAAATGAGAGGAAAACGAGGCCTCTAAATGCAAATACAAAATGGATGTGTTTAACATTAAAAGCAGAAAATAGCTTAAAAGGTCATTGAAAAAAATCTGGTATTTTCTCTACCAGTTCTGCAAACAGTGTTTGAGAAAAAGTGTTTTACCTGATTTATTTCTGGTTTGACTGCCCATGTCTCTCAGTGTTTAGGCTTTGATGGAAATGCTGAACACTCTCCCTGACTTCAGTGCTAAAAGGAGTTGGGGCTAATCTGTCTGAAAGGGTTAGATGCACTTACATCTAAAAATTGCATTATTACAGCTCTCTCCAAGCTGGCAGATAACATTGCTCCATATCCAGCATGTCCTTGGCTGTTCCAGGTGGGACCACTGAATGTCCAGGAGTTTAGGAAAAGGGCCAGGAAGGAGCTGGGCACCCACCAGTTGGGTGCTGCAATACACAGATCCTTAGTGCTGGTGTCAGACAGGTAAAGGACAATCACCAGGAGTGCAGAGACACTTGAACACTGGAAAGTGGAGACAGATGAAGCCCAAGATTTTCTTTTCTTGGCCTCAGTGCTTCAAAGAGCAGCACAGGCTGCAGTTCCCGGGCGGTTACAGCTGTGACTGCCGGCTCAGCCCGCTGGGAAAAGGCAGAAAAGTGTTCTTGCAGCTAACTAGGAAGAAATCCTTCCCTGTGAGGGTGGGGAGGCCCTGGCACAGGTTGCTCAGAGAAGCTGTGGCTGCCCCATCCC
>JAWWLV010000057.1:12254219-12292971 GCA_035041135.1 Platyrinchus mystaceus
CCTGTGAGGGTGGGGAGGCCCTGGCACAGGTTGCTCAGAGAAGCTGTGGCTGCCCCTGGATCCCTGGAAGTGTCCAAAGCCGGGTTGGATGGGGCTTGGAGCAACCTGGGCTAGTGGAAGGTGTCTCTGCCCATGGCAGGGGGTGGGACTGGATGAGCTTTAAGGTCCTCCCAACCCAAACCATTCTATGATTCCATGATAGCAGCAGCCAAGTACCCAGTGGGACCCCTCAGCTTTGCTCCCCTCCGTCAGCTCTTCTGTGTCTGCACAATTTTGGCTTCTCAACAGCCTTGTCAGGACTTTTCTCCCGGTTAACCACATGCAGTCATCTTTCTTGGAGGCAAAAAGAGTAAAAAACCCGGCAAAATTAGTACCTTTGATACTTATTTTATATAAAAATATTTACGGAAGCAAAGAGATTTCATTTTACAGAAATCTTGGCTATATGTGCCTCAAGTCAGCATCAGAGCAGTGAGATCTGGTTGACACTGAAGTCAGCGACATGTATCTGTGTATCAGGAGCTGCAGCTTGCACCCCTTGTTTCTGGCTGAAAGGGGAAAGTGAAATTCTCTTTTAATTTCTTGCCTCTCTATCCCACAGTGCCTTATACAGGATGTGGACATGCACTGTAAACACTTGCAGGTTTTGATGTGTGTCATTACTGCTCCAAAATCTGAACTATCTTCATTTGTATGTGAATCATGTAAGATAATCCTGAATACAAAAGCCATTTCCATGGTATCAAGATCCCTTCGTCCCTGAACAGTGTTCGTGATGGTCATGATAAGTTTCAGGTTTTTTCTACCTTGGCTCCAGAGTCCTGGGAAGTCTCTTTTAACTAAATAGATTTTTTTCTTTTCTTTTTCACAACTCCCTTTTTTCTCCCAGTCTTTTTTCTCTATTATTATATCTAACAGCCCTGTACTTGTTTCATAGCTCAGCTGGCATGGCCTCTTCCAATTAAAAATATATCCTACACGGTAGTCGATATCTGTGTCTTTGTGTGAATATCCTGGAGCATTAATTAAAAAAAATTAGTGTCCAAATATCTTCTCGTCAAGAAGTTTTCTCCCCTTCAGAGAGGGAACTTTCCTCTGGAGTGGGCTCTTCCCGAGGAGAAACTGTGAGTTTCAGAGACCTCCTGATTTATATGTAAAATAAATAGACCCTGTTCTCTACCTCATTCTTTATTTCATAAGTGTTATTCAACATAAGGCTGGGTTTTTCAAGTCTTGGAGTGAACTGTATCACTAAGTTTTAGTGGTACAAAGAATAACAGTTTTTATGCCTCAACATTTATTTGAAATTATTTAGACAAGCTCAAAGTCTCCATATGGATGATATCCTTGGAATCCTTCATAGCAGATGATGATTTTATCCTGCAAACCTGTAGTCTTAAAAATCTAAACATTGTATGAACCTCTTCATGGTAACTGGTACTATCAGGAGCAACCTGAAAGAACTGCAGGTTTATTTGTATATATTAATATATATTTGCAAATTATATGTATTTATATATAATAATCTGGATCATTTGTTTCCCCACAAAACCCACAGAGATGACTTTGGGCATATTATTTAATATGAAAGCTGAATGGTGATATAAGAAGTGCTCAGTGAAATTATCTCAATATTGAGCTGTGGGAATTAAGGCTGTGGGTCAAATGCTGCACCGATTTTCCTTTCCTGGCAGCTCAGCTGGGTAAGAACTGCTCCCTGAAAAGGAAAGAAACTGAAAAGGAAATGGAGATCTCTTTTCATACTTTTCCCTAAAATGCACACTCTTGGTAGGATGAGCAGAAACTCCCAGAAGAAATCCCTGATTTTATCCACCTGTCCAGAGTCTCATTGTTTTCTAATCTGCCCCAGGAAATGCTGTAAGAAATGGAGCTCATTCAGGGACAGGTCACTGAACTGATCTGAGCTCCCAGAGAGACCAGTGTTACACCTGCACCACCACTCACAAGGCATTTCCAAAAACTAGGTTGAAATACAAATATCTTTCCACAGAGGCAGAAATTTCCCAGAGTTTCTTTGAACCAAAAATATAAAGAGCAGATTATCCAACACTAGACTCAGTGGAAAAGATTGTACTCCCATAAATGGACAATTATATCCTAGGGCAGTGGCTCAACTTTGCTTTCCAGTTTTCCCTCTTTTTTTTTCCCTTCACTATTTGAATAGTCAGAGTGCTTCTGCTAATTTGTATAAATGAACAGTCAGAATAAAAACTGTGGTCACTTGGAAGGTATTCTGTGTATAAAAGCCTTGATGTCACTTATGTGTGCTGGTCTTCTATTTAAATTTAATGCTCTTCATTTCCAAACAGCAATTTTAGGAGAAGGGGAAAAATGGTGTTAAGACAAAGAGAATAAAAATGTGGGGTCTCTAAAAAGGAGCCTGTTAGGCACTCACTGTACAACAACTAAAGCCTCAAAGTGTTCTTAGAAAATGCTTCTGTGCTTAAGAAGTTGCTGCTAATGATGATGCTCAGAAAAACCACAAACAGGTTTCAAGCTGCTCGTCTTAAAGAAGAACATAGTAAAAGCTTCAAGCCAAGGAGCTGCTTAAAGAGCCCTTAGAGAGATCCTTCCCTGCCTCACCCACAGATGTTTGGGTTTGGATATTCACAGAACCAAGATTCGATTTTAAAGATGTTTTCAAGCTGCCAAAATGCTCAGGTAGTAAATTTTCTCACCAAACTAAATGTAAATATTCATTTTTTTACTCTTGTTGCTCACTGCCCAAGGAGAATATCCCAAAAAGCTGAACTACCTACTTTCTTCCCAGAGTAACAGAAAAGGAGAGCCTTTGAAAACTCTCAGACTTACGCAGGTATGAGTATTTTGTGCAAATAATAATTTTATTTAGCATTAACTTGAATATTTCATGTCACAGAATGTTATTGCACCTGACATGAGATGTCTAAGCAGAACAGTGGGTTTTTTGGGTGCACTTTGAAATAATTGCTTAAGCCTTTACATTTGCTGCCTATTTACCAAGGGATGAATTTTTGCCATTGAAAATATTTTAATCAAGGGCAGTCAGCAGTAATTTAACAACAAACCCCCACAAAGTAGCTAAATATTGCTTTAAACCCATTTTACAAATGAGACACTTGAAACAAAAGGTTTCAGATGTAAATTTGAAGTCTCTGGATCCAATTTAAAAATGCTGCAGTGTGTTTTGAAACATCAAGAACTGACACTCTTTTGCTTGCACAAGGGTAAATAACTGGTGATCTGTGCTCTGGTGGTGTCACTTGCTCATAAGCATAGACCTAAAAAAACCCCCAAACCCTAAAGGTTATTGTTCATAAAGATCAAGTACTGATGAGCAGATTTATACCAAAATTCTTCTTGTAGCTCCTAAAAATTTTCCTGAACGAGCTCTATAGAACGTGGCCTGAAATGAAGAAATTATAAATAGAAATTTGCTCAACTCTTTTTCAAACCAGGAACTTTTCTCAGTCAGTAAATAATTCCCAGATAATATCCCAAGTTGCTGGCATTAATGCTTACACTGAAGTTTGAATCCTGCCATTTAAAACAATCTGATCTCTCACTTTGTTGTCAGGAATTAAGCTGATTAGGAAAATTAAACCCAGTCCAAATCCCTCAGACTGTGGGTTTATTGAACTTGCCCTGTGAAAGGACAATGTGGCTGTGTTGACTCTGCTCTCCAAGCCTTGGCTGCAGTTGATGAAGCAACTCCCCAGTTCTCAGACTAAATGCCCCAAAGTCATGCAGAGCCTGGTTTTAAGTGCAGAAATCCTTTCTATCCATTTGTCTCTCCCTTTTTGGAAGCAGGAAGGCTGTTCTGACACCCTCCCCAGAGGGCAGGAATACATGCAAATATTATCTTCTGTGTTAGAGCTTTTTTACCTGAATCCTTTGAGACTCAGGTGCTCATTAGCTTTTATCTTGATGAACCATCCTGAGGAAGAACTTGCAGCAGCCATAGAGAAAGCTCAGTGCAAAGCAGTCAGTGAAATTTTGTTATCTGCTGAAAGCCAGCCAGTGTTTCCAGCTGAAAATTCCGTGGGCTGGGATTGGTATAACGTTGGGAAGCATGTCAGGAAATGACATGTGGAATGGAGGTCTCGGGAAGGACACCCTTGTCAAGTATTTGGAGCTCGCAGGGATTATTGAACACAAGTAGCTCTTCAGAAGTTTTGACTGTTTGGATGGCTTTGAAATTTTTCTTTCTGTTTTGCCTACTATTCTTTCTGCGTATGTTAATATTATTAAAGGAGTTTTGTCAGAATCACAGAAAGCAGGAGGCTGGAAGGCACCTCTGGAGATCATTTGCTCCAGAGGAGGATGTCCAAGACCATGTCCAGAGTGGTTTTGAATCTTTTTGCTGATGGAGAAGATGAAGATTTCATAATTTCATGGTGAATTTAACATTTCTTGAAGTTCTTAGCAAAACAAAGGCTGAATTTGACCTCAGGAGCCTCATTTCCTTTAAAAATGGGTTAAAAAAATGACGAGATTGTCGCTTGGGAAAGACAGCAAGCAGCCAAAGGAAAGAAATAGGGAGCCCTGATGGAATTGTTTCCTTAGCTGCGAAATACATGTATTGTTTTCTTCCCCACATCTTTTTGAAGTGTTCACTATGACAAAGATTTACAACAGATGTTTCTTGTTCTTGACATCTTTGCTTGGGCAGAATCAGAAAGGTCTGGTTAAGAATTCCTCAGTGACACCTCCAGGAAATTATTCAAACTTAATGGAAAATTACTTTTAAAAGACTTGATCTTTTTTCATCTCAGAGGTGGCTGCAGTTTATCTATAAGGAGTTGTAGGTTACATATATTTAATTACATAATGTTGGAGTCCTTTGGGGTGAATTTGCTTCCCATAGGGAGTTTGGAGGGGATTTGGAGGACTTCTAACCCAGCTCTTGCAGTGCTGTGCTCCCCAGGCACTGGCTGATCATCTTCAATGGAATTGTCTTTGTCCTTATCCATATATGATATTTCGACAGGAATATTTGGAGGAGTCTGATATCAACATCTGGGGAATGACTGCTTATGTATGGCTGTGTCTTACAAAAAACCCAAACAACAAAAGAAACAAAAACTAGCATTGTAATCCCCACTGCTTTTCTTGACACAGAACTTCTGTGGCAAGAGCAGTTTTAGACATTTATAGGGACACGCAAACAGGAAGCTGAAATGTGAAATCACTTAAACTATGTATTAAATACCCAACCAAGGAGAAAAATGGGTTTCTGTCAGGATTACATTTTAAAGAGATGCAGGAGAAGCACTACTTGGGCTTGCTGGAGGCAAGTAAACCTTGGAAGAAAGTCTTGCATCGCTTTGCTTTGATTAAAAATCATCACAATATTTACCCAGTTTCATCAATTCCCATCTGCTACAAAGGTTAAGTTGCTCATACTTTTTGTTTATCTCTAAATATGTTGCTAAATCAAAGCTGAAAGTTATTATACCAACTAATGAAGTAGGAGATAAACTAAAAAAAAAAAAAAAGCCAAGAATGTTTTCTTTTAAAACTGTCTATTAAGCTTTACTTCCATACACTTTAGGTGATGGCACAAATACAAGAGAAAGAGAAATTTGGTCCTGAATCCTCAAGCAGGCAACCAAGAGACACAGAGGCAGCTATTCCAGCTGCCTGTATAGTTGGGTAAATGACACTGAATTATTTAATTTCTCTGACTGAAAGACCCATTTACTCACTTTCTAACCGACATCCAGTTGTGAACTGTAAATATTAAAACTCAATAAACACTTGATGTTAAACATTTTGCAGGTTTAAGCTGCATAAATTACATGCTCTTCCTAAGTTAGTTCCACAATTTGTAAAAGAAAATGTATATTGAGATTATAATATTTGACAAATGACTTATTATCAGAATATTAAGTTGAGAAAACTGCACATTGGTGCAGTTGACATCACTTCACAATTTAACTGTTTTCTGTGGTTTCCTTGACACCAAATTAGCATGTTGTACCCACGAAATATATTCAAGAGTTCAAGCTAAATTGACCACCAGCAGATTGTGGAAGATTTTATCAACTCCATCCTGAGTTCACTGGTACCACCTTGTGAAATGGGATCTGGAGCCCAGAGCAGGTAACAAACCACCATCCTTCCCTCCTGCCCAAAGGGAAAGCTTTCCCTGCCGGGCTATTTTTCTGGTTTTCTGACCATATCATCTAATTTCATTCCATTTGGGCAAAAAACACACTTCTTGCCTCATTAAAATGCAATTGAAAAATTTAAGACCATTGCATGGATCAGTGCAGCGCTTTGCAAAATTATTTATTTCATAGAATTGCACAAATGTATCAGGTAAATTAGCAGGAAAATATAGAAGAAAAGAGAAGTTCTGTTCCTGCAAGCACCTGCTTTAAAGGCATGTGAGCTGATTTTATGGTCTTAATCCACCAAAGCTCTGTTTTTACAGGAGGGTTAAACTTGTAAAGTAGAAATATTTCCTGGAAATATTTTGAATAAACATAAACACAAGACATACTAAGATATTTGTGGATAACTTAGTAAAAATTAAAAAGGTGAAATTTACTGGCCTGTAGGTGTTGCAAACAACTGAATCATATCAAGGATCTATGAAGGAGCAAAAAGAATCTACAGGGTCACATTTTGCTCTCATTTTCACAGTGATGTAAACCCAGACTGAGTCGATTTGACTCAGTGTAACAATATAACAATATAACTGTGGAATATTTCCAGACATCCATCAAGGAGTAACTGCAGAACACACTGCTGGGAGGACTTTCAGCATCTGCCCAGGAGTGTTTCAGACCCTGACTTGAACTTGGGCCTTAAGTGTGCTCAGCTTTGCAGTGTTGGTCAAATAAAAGGTCTGGCTGCATAAGAAATGCTGAATAAAGACCTCAAATGCCAATGCTGTCAGCATTTCTGAACAGTTTTACCTTTACACTTGCAGGCATCCTGCTGACTCATTTTCTTAATCACCTCTAAAATTCACAGGGAATTTTAAAATTCTGTTTCCTGAGAAGGCCATCAAAACACAAATTTATCATAGCAGAGTGTCAGGAAAACTAAAGCAGCCCAAGAAATATAAGTAGACAATTGTTTTTCATTGTTTTCTCTGTTCTGCTGCTGCAGAATGTTTAAAAAATACTTGAAGATGGGATGGATTGAGGAGAGGTACATTAAAATAGGCAAACATACAGAAAAAGCTCATTTAAAAATGCAGGGAAGGTTGACTTCAAGATGAAAATAAAGCAAGGAAAAATCTAGGCTTGATTCTGCATCTGTCTGAATTAAAGACCAAAAACTTCTGTTCATTGCATCATTCCACACGCACATGAAGATTTTATTATATTCCTATAGGATCTCTTTACATTTTTTGCTTATATAAAAGAAGTGAAATTTACTTTCTAAAATATTGAAGCAATCTTCTTAAGAGCCACTAAGCTCATTAGGCAGGTGAATTTGTCTTGAATTTGGCCAACAAACTGTTTAACCAGGGGAGAGCCACAGGCCCAGCTGTCTGGAAGAGGAGCTGGTCTGTACGGGAGCCAACAGCCAGATGGAGATGACAGCCAGCTCAGGAATTGCAGTATCCACCCTGAAAGGATCTCAAAAAATGGGAAAAACTCTGACCACTGAGCTGATAAACACAGGTTTGAACTGCCATCAGTATTCTGGCTTTGAATCCACCCCCTGTGCCCCCTCATCCCTCATTAGGGTGAGCTCAGCACAAGGCGGAGCTGGGGGTTAAATCCTGGGAGGAGCTGGGGGTGCTCAGCCTGCTCCCTGCAAAAACCTGCTCCACTCTCAGCAAACACAGAACTCAGCCTGACAGAAGGGAAATATAATTAGGATAAAGAATAAAGAGAAGCAGAGGAAGGAGGGCTCCTGTTACCGAGGGGTTATAGAATTCATGAGGCCTCTAGACACCAGCAACGAGCTCAAAAGCAGCAGAGGAAGTGTGAGGCAGATTATTTCTCCCTTTTGTAAGGCAAATGACTAATTATACAAAGCAAGATTTTTTTTTTCAAAAGAGATTTGAAAGGTATCATGTAATATTGATACAGAAATTGTAGTTGGTGCAGGTTTATAAGGCAAGTGGTAAAGGAAAATGTAAATGCAAACACTGTGTTTTTTCCTTATTCTCCCTGTGGCTCTTCCTTTTGTCAGAAAGCTGCCTCAGTGCAGAAAGTTCTCTGTGAAACAGCAAAATTCTTCCAACTGGAGACAGTTTTAGGATTCTACAGTATGTGTCCAGAAAGGGAAAGAAGCTGGGAGCTTAATCCAACTGAATTTCCATTGTTGAGTATTGTTGCTATTTATTTTACTAATTTTTCTTTCAAAGGAAGAAGTAAAAAATAACCCCTGTTAGAGGGAGCTGGATCAATACTAAGAAATTCTTTGTCAGATAAAATAAGAACAATCATTTACCTTGTTGCTTATGAATGTAATGCAAACTCTTCTTTTCAGCTCACCTTGCCCACAGCATCCCCAGCAAACTTCCTCATTTTACTCAGCAGTTAAATCCCAGCTCAACCACCCAAACAAATACTGTTATTAATAACCTTGGAGCTCTCTTCCTGCTGGGTGGGTGGGGAAAAAAGGAGGAGATGTTTCATGATATGGTTCAGGTATTTTGGCGATAGAGACTTTTCAGTTTGTTTACTTAGGCGTGGATTTGAGGCTGGATTATGGATATTATTTATAGATCCAGCCTCTCTGGGAGCAGCACATGGAGATAGTTCACAGCCATTCATGCAGAATATCTATAGAGACACTTGATGTCATTGTCCACAACAAAAGGAAATTAGAACCAAGTTGTCTGAAATTGTAAAGTTTTTAATCTCTGACAAACGATTGATCTCTCAAAATTATCAGAAGTTTCCAATTCCAAATGAAATTTATGTGCAGATTATAAATAGATTTGCTGTTACTTTTGCATAGTTAAAAGGTCACTCAGCAGCTTAAGGTGCAGAAGAGTTTTTAAGCACAAGATGTTGAAAGTGGAAGTATTTATACATTTGTATTTATTCACAAAATATTGTGGCACAAGATCTTTTCCTGTTTTCACACATCTTTGTTTTGTAGGAGTCCTTCAAAGGGGTGTTCAATCTTTTAATGTGCAGATCCAATTTCTACAAAAGGGACAAAGTTGTGCTGCAAGTATTTGCTTTATTTCTTGTTTCCTTTCCTTGCAGTGAGTGGTACTTCTCAGTTGGACTCTTCTATTCATATTTATTGGTGTCACTGAGTAAGAGGGTTTTGATGCATTCCTAGAAAACAGTAACATGTTTTTTTCCTTTGCCTCCCTGATCAATGGGATTCCTTAAAACTTGAGTCTAGCCTTCTGAATTTTAGAGAGTAATGCATTTGATGCTTGCTAAGAGGAATTTTGCCTGCTTTATGGCTTCTCAAATACTTTGCTGAGTTCTGCAGACTTAATGCTTCACCCTCAGTTCTCCACATCAACTGAAAAACAGTTCCAGCTCATTTGCCTGCAGAAAAACCTGGTGTTCAGTAGAGAGTGGATTTTGGTGCTTTTTACTGCTCCTGTTAGTCTCCTGTTGCTTCTTTAATTTGTTTTGTCTGTTAGTGCCCAGATTTATGACCAGCATTAGTTAGTGCACAGAGCTGAGGTGCTGGGTCTGTATCCCAAGCCTCTTCCTCAACAGAATGGGAGGCAGCAAGATGCTGGATTTCTAAAATTCATTTGCTTGGTTTCTTACAAACTATTGGCCCTTTGCTGGTGATTTGGATGGAACCTGTTTGGCCAGTTCTGCTTCTGGGAGGACTTGGTCACTTCTGCCAGTCCCTGAAGTGGGTTGAGGTTTCACCGTGATACTATTTCAAATGGGACCAGGTGATGCAGGAAAGATCCACTCTGGAAGACATCAAGCAGCACCAAACCATGGTTTTGATAATGTTGAAATATATGGGAATACTAAGCTAAGGTACCCACTCCAATCCTTCCAGGAGACATAAAAAAAAAAAAATTAACAGTAGACAGACACTACCAGAAGCTGCCATGTGGCAGCACCATGAGGTGGTACCTGGCCATGCTAATCCCCAAAGAGCACATAGTAAAGCCCTGTTGGTGATGTCAATGTGTGTGATGGGTTTTAGGAAAGCTGCTTCCCTCCTGGCTGTGATGGGGAACCAGCAGTAGAGTGCATGGGGTGGGAATGTCACACCCAAATTCAACCTGCAAATCCTTGCACAAGAGGTCTGTGTCCTGGAGACTCCTCCAGGTTTAGGGGCTGCCTTTCAAGCAGGTTGCAGTTTTTTCCCCTCCTCCTTCTGAAAACAGGGGGCGTTGCAATGCTCTGGTGCTTTCCCTTCGGCTTTGTAGCTGCTTAAAAAGTTGCCTGGGAGGACTGGAGTGTGTGTGTGTGAGTAGGGGGCAATTCCAAGGGGAGGGTCTCTAGTAAGGAAGCGTCGTATGTGCCCGGCTAGGTGAGAGCTGGGCAGGTTTGTTATGACATAACTATTGGAAGGGGGTGGGGGGGTGTGGAATTTATGGCAGAGAGAGCGGGGGAAGAGAGAGAGAGAGAAGCGGAGTCTGCAGCACCCTGTCAGTGCTATCAGAGACAGGATCTGGCAGCTTTGGGGTGAGCTACCTCCTCTCCGCTCCACCACTCCGAGCATCCTGGATCTCCAGCCAGAACGGGAGAGAGAGCCTAGCGGCGGCGATCATGACAACGCCAAGTGGCTTTATTTCTTCGCGACCTCTCGTTTCTCTCTCTCATCAATAATTCACTTGAGGGCTTTTGTTTTCCCTACTCCCCCTTCTCACTCTCTTTTCTGATGCGGAAAGGGGGCCCCGGCCAGCGTGTGTTTCGTCCGGCAGCTTTTAGCGGCGTGTTTTAAAGAGCTCGCCAAAGGACCCGGGAAGAGAAAAAGGAAGATAAGGAAAAAAAAAAAAAAGAAAGAAGGAAAAAAAAAAAAGAAAGAACGGCACAAAGTGGTGTCGGGGGGAGGAGGAGACGAAGAGCGGGAGAGGAGAGAAGAGACGGAGGGGAGAAGGCGGCGGAGAGAAGACTTCGAGCGCGGTGTGCGCGGCGCGGGTGCGGTGCCGGGCGCGGTGGCCGGAGCGGGGCGCGGAGCGGCGGCGCGGGCGGCCGCGGGTGCGGACCATGGGCTGGCGGGTGCGGACCATGGGCTGGCGGGTGCGGACCATGGGCTGGCGGCTGCTGCCCGCCGTCCTGCTCGCCCTGGCGCTGGGCGGCCCCGCCGCGTGGGCGCAGAACGACACGGAGCCCATCGTGCTGGAGGGCAAGTGCCTGGTGGTCTGCGACTCCAACCCGACCACCGACACCAAGGGCTCGTCCTCGTCCCCGCTGGGCATCTCCGTGCGCGCCGCCAACTCCAAGGTCGCCTTCTCGGCCGTGCGGAGCACCAACCACGAGCCCTCCGAGATGAGCAACAAGACGCGCATCATCTACTTCGACCAGGTGAGCGGCGGCGCTCCGGGGGATCCCCGCGGGGCCGGTGCCTCCCCCACGAACCTCAACAGGTGCCGCCGCTTCCCTAAATTCCCGCACGAAGTTGGGGTGCAGGGGCGGCTGCTGCGGGGACCCTCGGAGTGAAGGGGCCGGGCAGAGGGGGGCTGGAGGGGCCGCAGCAGTGCCCCGGTTGCCCCCCGAGGATGGGGAGGATGCAGGGAAGGGCGGTACCGGCCCCTCCGCACCTGCAGCCCCCCCAGCCCCTGGCGGATGGACCCCGGTAAGTTCCCGGGTTAACGCGGGGACCGAGCACCGGGAGATGCCGTGGCCGCAGAGCTCGGGGGGCACCGGCGGGGGGACGCGGCCCCGGAGGGCTTGGGAACAGGGGGGTTCAGGTGTGAGCAGCCTGTGTAGGTTTTAGACGGTTTGTTCACCCTCTGACAGGGGAAAGAAGAAGGAATTTCAAGGGAAAATCCTTAAACTTTCCCAGAACACTCCCAGGTTCACGGCACAGCCCCGCTCAGCTCAGCACTAGTATTAACGGGCAGGTGCCAGCACGCGTTTCAGCACCGGTTCCTGTCCTGGGGCAGGTCCAAAGTAATCGGGACTGATGGTTATTCTTCTTCCTACATGCTGTTATAATGAACAGTAAATTGTCGTGACAACTGGAGCCAGGCGTGTCACACAGCCTAATGCTGGGAGTGTGAAATGATCATAACTCCGTGGACATTCCTAGTGGCTTTCAGGGGCTGTGCCTGGCATAAAGGAACCTGAAAGTATCAAGTAAAAATAAAGCACAACTAAGCAGAAAGAAAGCACAATCTAGTCATTAGAGAAGATGGGCAGCATATGGATGATGCACTCATTTAATATGTTCCCCTCTGTTACTTGTCTCTGATCAAACCCAAATTATTGTTAGTGCTTACAAAAACAACCGAAGCAGCAAAGGCTCACAGCCAGTTTTTGCTGGGATGTGCCAGGTATTTCAGTAACTCTGGCTGTGAACTGGGGAATGAACTGTTTAATTCATATATGTCCTTCTTCACAGCTTGGCACTTCGAGGAAGACAGTGTTGGCTTGACCATTGCTTTTTAAAACCATTTGCCACTCCCAGAATTAGTGTTTTGATGTCATTTTGGGGGAACGATGAATAAAAATGCTTTTTCTTACTCTCCTCTAAACATGATAGAAGAAAAGACTTGAAGGTATGACACAGTAGCAAAGTAGGAAACAATTTCCATAGTTTGTTTGTAGTAGAGTTGTACTATAAATACAACTAAATATCCATAGTATGAGCTATTCCAACTTAACTGAGAGAACACAAATAAACCAGTTTAGATATAGATTAAAAATTTTCCATGAGTGAACAGTTCCTAAAGTTATAATCTGTGTTTTTGTTTAGCACTGGTACTAATTCCCATGCTCTATTTTTCTGTTTGTAGATCCTAGTAAATGTGGGCAATTTTTTCACGTTGGAGTCTGTCTTTGTATCACCAAGAAAAGGAATTTACAGTTTCAATTTTCACGTAATTAAAGTCTATCAGAGTCAAACAATTCAGGTACGTTGATCAAATATGATTGTAAAATCTTTTACCTAAATTGTTTGTTTGGAACAGGGTCTTGACTGAACACGGGAGTATTTAATACTCTTTCAAGGAAAAATTGCTTAGTTTACAGCAACCTGTGATGTAGACTTCCTAGCAGCAGGCTGAATTAATTTAAACTGAATAGCTGAGATAATGCAAAATCCTCACCTCAGATAAATTGCCACAGCTTCACTTCTATCTCCTAAAACTGGGGTGATATAAAGAATTCAATAGAATGAATGATCCAAGAGTAAAATAGAGCTCTGAATTTCACTTAATTGCATAAATACGATTGAAGAGTCGTATTTTCCTACAGGTTGAACTGTCTGGAACACAGGAATTCTGGGGATCCACACCAGATTTGACTATTTTTGTAACATTTTGACCTGGCTGACAGCTCCTGATGTCAGGTAGCTGGTTATGCCCTCAGTGTTGTGGGCCAAGATTAGTCTGTGTGGTCTACTTGTTCTGTAACCACATCAAAAAGCTGTTTCTCTATAGGGATGTCTTCTAAGGAACCTTTACAGCAGTTTAAACTTTTTTTTTCCCCACCATTTAATGCATAAAAGATGTGTCACATATTAGAAAAAAAGGAGTAATTTTGTACTTTCTTCTGTAGCTTAATAGCAGCTGAATTGCCTAATTAAATATAAATATGTACTAGCTTAGAGGAAAAGCCTCTAAGTTCTTGAACATCCCTTTGCTGAGCCAACAGCAAATTCCTTAAAGTGCATTCCTTAATCTTCATGCCAGGTCCCACATTTTCTGTGACATACATCCTGGCTTTCTAGATCTGGAATAACATCTGTGGCTTCCTTTGTTTCCACCCATGAGACCACCAGATTCAGAGAAGTCTCTGATGCTTTTCCCTACTCTGTCTTGAGCCTGGATATGGTTTTCAGAGTGCAAGGCTGAGATGAAAGGGATTTCTGCTGGAAGAGTGGTCAGACATTGCTTTGTGGCAGCTCTGGCTCCTGGGAAAAGTGTAAATGGTGGAGATGGCAGAGAGCTGGTGCAGGACACAGTCACATCCCTGGTGAAATTCTCCTTCAGTTTACAGTGGGAAATCCCAACTCCCTTCAGGGCAATGGCAAAAGCCTTAAGTGAAATATTGACCTCATGAAAATCTCTATAATGAGCTTATAAGCTGTTTAATGTGCCCCAGCTTTGTTCTTTTCACTCTCTTAAATGCTGAAGGTTGAAATGGCCTTGAATAACTGTATGCCAGCCACTTTATTGGATTTAAAATGCATATTGCCAAAGAAGATGCCAAGGTTTGGTTTCTGGAAGTCCAGCACAGGCTGGTGTTTCACATGCCAGCAACTCAAACCTGGGAGTTTGGGGCCGGTGACAGGGAATGTTACAACCTGTGTCATGGCTTGAAATATTTAATACATCAAGAGTTTCTAAATTAATGGAAGTTTCAGCACAGCTAATGTGGGACCATGGGGTGCAAACCTGGGATGTGTCTTCTGCTGTGATTAAAATTGTTGTGAGATGCTCTGCAGGGGACCCCAACCTAGAGAGATGGTACAGAAGGAGTGGGATAAATCAAAACCAAGCAATGAGAACTGAACTCTTGATGCCCTTTTTCTGCATGTTTGATACCTAGGAAGGAGAACCAGAAACCATTGCAGTGGAACAAACTGGATTTAGTCTCATGCAGACTTTAAACACCACTAAATCACCTGAAGGCTTCCTACACAAGTGATATTACTGTGCTCCTGGAACATCTGTTAGTGCCATTAAATATCATTAAACTGCAATTTGTTCCCTGGGGACATCTGATTAAGTGGATTGCCCAGACAGGTGAATCCCAAATAAGGGCCAGATTCTGCAGCCCTGACTTCTGCTGAGCAGTGATTTATTCCATTGTGACTCCCATTAAAATTAATGGGAGCATATGCAAGGCCAGCACACTCCATATGAATGAGCATTTCACAATTCACCCCTGTGTGATTGTGTTAGAGCTATTAAAAAAAAAAAAAAAAGCAGTGCTCATAGTTTGCCATGGGGGAAATGAAAAATGCTTGGATCTGTCTGTTCCCTCTGCCCATCTTTGTTTGCAGAGTGTCTGTGGTGCTGCTTTCAGAGCAGAGGCTGTGCTGACTTTCAGAAGGGTTTTACAAAAAATTGGAGCCAGTACTGTGGTTTATAAAGCCAAAGATTGGTTCATCCCATCAGTGATGGGACGGACAGAGATTTTGCTGCCAGTGAGGTATGAGCTCCCAGCCCACTGTGGTGCCTCTGACACCTCATTAGGTGCCTGTATTACATCTCTGGGTGCCCAAGTTTCTTGAAAATGTCTTTTTTTTTTTGCTCCTGAGTGACTAAATGACCCCTGACATAGGCAAGTGATACAAACTGAGGTGATACCTCCCTCAGCTGCAAATCCAGCCCATGGAGCACCAATGCACTTGTACACACCAATTAAATGTAATTATTAGTTTAAAACAACCCAAAACCCAGTGAAGATTGGGACCTTAGCAGGGCTCTTACTCTGTAGTTAATATTCAGGGATAGTTCTTGGAGTTTTGCTGTTAATTGGAGCTTTTCAGTGGTTGTTCTCTTGCAGGTTAATTTGATGCTCAATGGAAAGCCAGTCATTTCTGCTTTTGCTGGGGACAAGGATGTCACACGTGAAGCTGCCACTAATGGAGTCCTGCTCTATCTGGACAAGGAGGACAAGGTTTACCTGAAACTGGAGAAAGGTAATCTGGTCGGTGGATGGCAGTATTCTACGTTTTCTGGCTTTCTGGTCTTTCCCCTGTAAAGTCAATTTTCCTGTGACATTCATCCAGGTATGGACTCATCATTGCCTCTGTAATATGAAGATCATTTTATCATCATGGGATTGATGTTTTGTTACTGGTTTTTCATGGGTGAATATGGATTCTCGCTATGGATTTTGGCCCCATCTGAACTACTCAGAAGTTTCACAGAATTTTGTGTGTTTAAATACAATATATTTGGACTGAGACTAAAGCAGACAATAAATATCTATGCTTAACATTACAGTCTAAAGCTGCCTGCAAGATTTATTCCAATCACATTTTCTGGACTTACTGGATTCATGGGAGAAGTGGATTTTCTTTAATTATGAAAAGACTGGCAACCAGGTCATTAATGTAGGAGAGTTTGAGTTCAGACTTCAATCAAGAGTTAGTGTGTTGCTGCCAAAGAACTGTATATTGATATATTGGTCATACATGTTTTTGTCACTGGGACTTTGCTGCCATGATCTATTCCATTGTCTTGAGAGAGGTAATTATCATTGATAAGTGGTTGACTTTAATTCTCCTCTGAGTGTTGTGTGTTGGATGGTTCACCTAGATATTTAAGCTCTGTCACTGCTCATATCAAGTGTAGCCCACATAAACTAAAGGTTCGTGGATGTATTTTAGTTGGATATGAAAGATATTCCTCTTTCCCACATGCTGATTTCTAAAAAAAATAGCAGATTATAACAATTAAGACAAAACTTACCAGGGTTAAAGGTGATCATTCAGGCACAACTTTGCAAAACAGCTTTGCCCTGCAGGAAGTCTCACACTTATTCCTCAATTTTAATTAACATGAATGATAAAAACTGTTTTATTAAAATCCTAAGGGATTCCTTCCTTAGGCACAACTACTTTGTTAGCTGAAGATGAGATCCCCCTTGTTTGTATTTATATGTATTTTTCAAACCTTCTGTTGTGTTAAAGGTGTCATCTGGTTTTGCCTTAACTCCACAACTGTATATAATTTTAGATCATATGTTTAACAAATATTAAATCCAAATATCTGGTACCTAATTTGGTACAAAAGTTTTTCAGCTTTGTGTACAGGTCACATGAATTCATAAAGTTATTTATTATATCATTGTTACATAATAAAGATTAATATATGTTAGCTGAATTTTTGACCTTTGGATTTTGGAAGTTGCTTCATGCTATTTTTTTATTGGATATAATTATTATATGCAAAATGTAAGTTTTGGGATTCTCAGAAACTATCCCAGGAGGCAGAAAAACTGCCATAAGTGAGTCTGGCAGAATCCTAGAGGTAATCAGAGTGATCTAGAAATAACCTATGCATTTTATTTGAAAAAAACCCAAACAACAAAAAGATTTAGGCAGAAATCCTGACCTCACTGTAGTTGGTGTGAAGAATCACATTGATTCCAAAGGGTTTTGGATGAAACCTGTGCTTTAGGTTTTTACCATCAGCATGAAACTCCACTGCCATCAAACTGAATATTAAATAAACTGATTTTCACAGGAGCTGCTAATGAAACCTTCATCCCTCGTGCCCAAAATAGACACTGAATTGATGGATCTTTGTGCCTTGCATATCATGAAGGATATGGTTCTAAATTAAAAAATACTGTGTACTTGAAAATGTTTCTGGATGGAAGGACCTGCAGCAACTGGGACCTTCCCTAAGAGCCAGTCTAGGCTGGGATTTGCTGCTTTAGGTGACCTGGTTCCAATTTGTTCACTTGTTAGTCAAGTGCAGTGTCATGTTGCTCTAACTGCTGTAAATGGATATTTCATGGATTTAAAGATGGTTCATTTAAGTTGGTTGTTGATGCTCCTGATTAAAACGCCAGGGAATTGTGGAACAACATTGCGCCCAAACTCCTTATTGTTCAGCACCCAACATACAGGATTTTTGGGGCCATTTCAGGAGGTTAGGTGGGAATATTCCCCATCTATGAGATGAGTCAGATGAGGAGGTGATTTTTTAGACACAATATTGAGCACTGCAGTTTGGGAGGAAGTGGAAGGACATGGCAATGAATGATGGTGAATGATTTACATGGCTGAAAAATATAAAAAAGTTCTTATGACCAATCAAAATGTGTTACTGCTGTACCCTCAAAATGTCTGTATAAATATATCTATATGTATATCTGAACCCCCTGGGATTGCAGCACATAGTATGCATGATGTTATAAAGAGATTATTTGTCATAAGGGTTTATTTCAGAGGGGAACATCAATATTTTGTATAAGATTAGTAAAATCTGAAATCTCACCCATTGAAATATATGTATTGTAAAAGACATGTTGCTACACAGACAGAAGAAAAATGGCATTAAAGGTGTCAGTATACTTTCAGAATGATCAAATGTATCTAACTTCTTTAATTTGTAAACATATGATCTTTAAAAACTTCCTTCAGCATTCAGCAATAGCCTAAACTACCTTAATATAGTGGTGATTTCCCCTTGGCAAAACATTTGTGATTGCTTCAGTCCTCAACAGTTACTTAAACTTTAGCTAGAGAGGCTGGGAAGTTATTCAGTTAAGGAGATACATTTTGATGGAATATCCTAAATTTTTTGCCATCAGCTTCTAAAATCTTTATTTTGCCAGTTAAAGGAGAAGTTTCATTGGAGTCCCTGGAAAGCAGCTCCTGTCATTGTCACACAGTGCTGAGCACTCAGAGGTGGCCCTGGGGACAGGCAGGGCTCACAGCTCACATTTAAATGTTTAAACAAGAACAAACTATGGGGATTAGACCACAACTTGAGCTACTCTGCTGATCTTGCACTGCTTTTTATTGTGTTGCCCCAGAGTTATGTCAGTAGGAGTTGTTCCCAGAAGAGAGGGATGAGCTGGGTCTGGAAAATCCCATTTCTCTTCTCTGTCCCCATTCCTTTTTTTCCCCTTCTGCCTTCCCATGTTACTTTTACAGCAGTTTTCCTGTTCAGCAACAACAGTTCAGGAGACACTTCACATTTCAAAAGGTATTTAAGATTAGAGGTTTGATTTTTTTTTTTTTTAAAGAACTTAAACCTGCATTGAGCTGCACTGTAAAGGTTAGAGCTGCTTTTCTGATCCTGTTCAATTCCATGATCCAGCCCTATTGGTTCTGGTGAGGGCAGAATTCCTCCCTCTGTGTGTATCCCTGCTGCAGAATGTGCTGAGCATCTACACCCACAGCCTTGAGCATAAATCTGCTTTGCAGTGAACTTTGTAGCTTCCAAAGGTTGATTGTGCAAGAAAACCTTTTAGCCACATGTGGTAAGGACAAAAAAAGAAAGAAACTACTTTCTGAAAATAACAGATATATTGTTATTATCTGTGATCTCTTTACTTTTTTATCAGTTTTATTTATATTTTATCCCTATTTTATTGTAAAACTAAGGGACAAAACCCTCTCTATTTTCCTTTCTTTAAGTCCTGAGTGATGTAAATGTTGTTGGTAGAGCTGGGTCTCCCTGTTCCCCCAAAATCACCCGGTGTAGAAACCTGCTCTGTTCTGTGGAATCCTGCGTGCTATGAAGAGTTTAGGCTGCACATGGCAAATGCCTGCAGAGCCAAAAAAGATACTGTTCAAAAGAGCCTGGGAGCAGAAGTGTTTTTGGAAAAGGCACTGAGGTAGCTTTGAAATTTTCACAAGCTCTTTTGTCTCTACATAAAAAGGAAAAAGTAACTTTGAAGCATAGAGAAAGGAAAAAAATTCCTTTTTTATTTTATTTTTTTTTATGCAACATTTTGTATTTGTTTTGTGTTACATCATTTTCTAGTAGTATCTGAACATTTTCTGAGTGTTAATTAAATTACTTTGGCCAGGTCATGGCAGAGTAAGTATTGAAATCTCAGTGTTACTACTGAGAAAATGGAGACAGGGTTTGGGAAACAACCATTTCCAGGGTGTCAACACATCCAGTACTAGTGATTGGTTCTGTTCACTTTGATGGATCAATCCTTTTTCTGATATGAGGCATTTTTTAAAAACAAATTACAGTTTTGGAGTAAATGGCATTCTGGTGTATTTCCCCTTTCATATTATATCTAAATAATATCCTGGAAAGATGAATGCAATGAAACAGTTTTAAATGCCTCAAGAATTTCACAATTAACTCTCAGTTCTTTTTTTTTTTTTTTAAGCCTCCAAAGCAGCACATCTGCACATACAGTACCTTCACAAACAGGTTTTAGAGAGAGAAATACAGGAAGCTGTATGTCATAACCACAACAAGGAAGCTGAACCATTAACATGAAATATTGGCTGAAGCAGAGAGACATATAAATGTTCTGCTCCTTTTAGAAGGGGTTCTGAGTTGGTAACATGTACATTGCCCTCCATATTGTAAGAGCTCTTTATAATATTCAAACTCTTTGTGTTCTAAAGACAACATTAACCAGCTGACTCAGTGTAAATAAGTGAAGATCCCCAGTGACAGAATTTACTGGCTGGCACATGCCACAACAACATATTTTTTGTGCTCTTGCTGTCCAGACAGAAAAGGCTCCTTTGAGAAAAGAAATTGCCTTAGACACTGAGCTAAAGTCATTTATCTGTTGCTGCTTAGGAATGGGGAGGGGAAAAAAACCCCTTTTCCTATCCTGAAGCACTAAGGAAAATGCATACAAAGAACAATGATAAAATCAGTCACTGTTATATAACTGATGATCAGAATAATGGGGAAGTGGCTTAAATAGTCTGTTTAGTGAGAGCTGTGATCTGAGGCGTTTGATGGAAGTGATCACTATTTTAATCTTCACAGTTTGGGGGAAAGGAAGAGCCAGTTGCATCATTTTTAACAGGCTCTTTTCCTTTTTTTATCTCCCCTACCCCCCCATTTCCCTTCTGTCTCGTGGTTCTGCTTGACTGCAAAGGAAAAAAGTGATCAGGAATGGTCTAAGAAAAGTTCATTTCTGAAGAGGGATTGGAGGTTGGTTGTTTTGTTTTGTTTTGTTTTTTCCCAAAGAAGAGAGGGGAGTAAAACAACAAAATTAACCTAAATACACTCCTGACCCAGCATCCAGTTCAGAGAAATACCTAAATAGTTCCTGCTTATACATGTAATACTTTTCTACAGTGCATGATCCTGACACATCCCACTACAGCCACCATTTGTCATCTGATGGCTTTTGGACTTGCTGGAGAAAAATGGATGTAGAAGGGTATGGCAAAGCACTGGGAATGATCAAATAAAACAGCTTTATGTGTGTGTCTTTGCCTGGATTTACTCCTGCACAGCAGGTCCCTCATCCCTGGGGCATTTTTGGTGCCAAGGGCAAAGGTAGAGATGAACACTGACACACTTGAAAACCAGCTGTGAGTGTTGATATGCAGGAATTGCTGCTGACACAAGGAAAATACTGCATCCTAGTCTCAGAGTGAGGAGTTTTAGTAGTGCTGTAGAGTCCTAATGCTGGAAGGAGGGAGGTCTCCACAGCAGATCTCAAATGTACCCTTAAAGCCAGTGGGTTATTTGGTGGTAAAAAACAAGGGAAAATCTGCAGAGCAGTGATGTCCATGCAGATGAGTGGAGCAATCACTCCAGCATGATATGAAATAAAAACCAGCCTCTCCTGGTGCTCCTCTCAGCTGTTGGAGGTTTCTGTTGGAAGTGGGTGAACTGCCTGCCCCTGTTTTGGGTGATGGTCAATAGAAACATCCTCACCTTACACATTCTGAGTGACACTTTGAACAGTAAATAAATCAGTAACTGTTTAAGCACTGCAGTTATGCAACTTCAGGGGCAAGCCATGGATGACTATAAGCTTAGTTTTTTCTCTATAGTAAATCTGAGTTTAAGGTGTTCAAAAGGCATTGTTAGATTTTTTTTCCCCCTTGTTTTCTTCTGGAAAGCTCAGCTAAGAAATTTGGTTTTCATGATGCCCCTTAGGGACCTTACAAAGTAATAAGTCAGCATCATTTTCTAGCTGCAGTTGATAACATTTATTGCTAATTCTTTAAACCCTTCTTTAAGAGAAAACAAGTCTGCAACCTGCACTGCACCCACAGGAATAATCTTTCTTTTCCTCAGTTTGGTAATTCAATTGTGACTTGTAAACTTGTGCAGTTGTAGCAAAAAAAGTATACAGTCAACTCTAATCTATCTTGAGGAAAGTAAAAAGTGCTTACCAGCACTAGTGTAGTAAATCCTGGCTGCTTTATTAAATAAATGTAGAATTTCTCTCAGAAGCCTTAAGGAAGACGAGTTTTAAAATACCTGAACAATTTAGCATGTTTGGAAGCTGAATAAAGGTTGATTGAATTTCGGAGTGAGATTTAAACTGACGACATCCCAAATCCAACTTAAATTAGCTTGAAAAGTATAGGCATTATCGATGCCTTGAATGGTGAAGGACAAACCATCTACTGGAGAAATTCTGGAGGATCATAATCTTTCTGGTACTGGCAAAATAAAGACTCTAAAAAAGATCCCAAAGCTATTTATAATTGTAAGTCAGACCCTGAAGAGTCTTTACATAATCACTACACACGCAAGCAGGACAAGATCCAGCAGACAGTTAAGCACATGTTTAATGCTCAAATCTGAGGCGATTTCATGGATTTTTGGTGCACTTGCTTCCATGTCTGAAGTTATGCATCTGCTTAGTTCTTTGTTGCACCAACAGAAGAGATTTTAAATGCTTTCAAAAGGAATTTGACATGCAGGAGGCCAAGCAAATTCCTCTTGCTGTGCTAAACCCAGGGCATCGCTCACAGATGAAATCTCCTCCCCTCTTCCAGGAGGCTCCAACTGAACGGGAACACTGTGGGTGGATTTGGGCACCTTCCGAGAAGGACAAAATCAGGATGAGTCACATTAGTATTCATAAAAAAATAAATAAATCTGCTGTTTTCTGGCAAAGGAAGGGCTATGACAAGATAATAAATATTAGAAACACCCCCTCTTTAGCCCAATTGGGGTTGTGGGAGCAGATGTTGCTTTAACTGCTGTGCTACAGCCTCCCACCTCCCACCCTCATTTTGGGGTACATCTCATTGCCCACCTAGTGGGAAGATGGACCCCAATGACTTTATCTCTGCTTTATCTTGAGGCCTCTTTCAGTTTTCAAGAAAACTATAGTGAGATTTTTTCCCAAAGCACTTGGTCTCTTGGATGTATCAGAACTGGAGCCTTCTCCTGGGATGCTCCTAAATCACTCTGGATGCTCTCGAACAAACCTGTGTCTAGGTGGTCTAAGAGTTGCGTTTGATCCTAGTGGATGTTCCTGCAGCACCAGGATCCTGCTGTTGGCCTGGGGAGGCAAAAAACTGACAGGTTACTGCTGACACCCTCCGGGTCTCAGTGCAATGTGTGACCAAAAGGTTTGTTCTGGCAAAGCATTGTGAAATGGGAACCTAAAAACTTCTAAATTTTGTTCAAAGAAAGAAAGAAAGGGTGAAAGCAAAGACTCAGAAAGATTTCCAACAAACAAAATTTACTGTTATTTCTTTTTTTGTATTATTGCAAAAAGATGGAGAAGTTCTACAAGAGTCTTCCAGTGCTTTGAATGAGTCGTGACTCAATAATATGACATTTTATGCCGCTTTTCCCAACTATGGAGTCTTCTCCTCTCACAATAGCCCAGCACTGCAGAGTTGTCCTTCTCACAACTATAGAGAAAGAAACTGAGTCATAGACAATTTATTTACTTGGTTTGTCCCCAGGGAACCCAGGGAATGAACATCAGAAAAGAGCACAGAACTCAGGTTTTCAAAATATTCCCCCAACAGCTGTAACCAATTCCTTTGTCTTTAATAATTAGAGCTGCTTTAGGCAATAATCTTCACTGTGACCTCACACAGTTTAGTGCAAGGAAGGGAAGGCCCAGCTTAGAACAGGAGTTACACACATTGGTGAAAAAACACAGTGGAGAGATGAGCAGGGTCATAGGGTGGAAAATTGTATTTTGTACATAGGGGGATGTCAGAAAATGGGGAAACAGGGAAACAGGAGCACCAGCCAGGTCTGCCTGCTCAGTTGAATCTGACCTGGTGCAAATTACCCTAGATAGGTTTTTAATACCTTTTGTTGATGGAACATGATGCAGGTGATGAAGCAGAGTGTTGTCACACACCTACTGGGATTGACTGGACTCTGCAAGAGTGGGAGGCTGCAATTCAATCCTTCCCCCAGTCTAGTCCTGTATTTTACAGAGAGAGACACAATAGATTTCATACATCTGAGTCATTATATAGGTTTTGGAAATCTAAACTCATCATCTCTTACATTTCATGTATTTTTAGTTCCCCAAATAACCAAGAGCAGAAGTGCCAGCATGGAGTGGGTTACAAAATATATTACCCTTTAATGTATTAAAGATGTTTTCTCAAAATTCATACTGGCATTAGAAATACTCACATTCCCTTTGGCATTTCCTCTGATGTTGTCTACACAGATTGAGGAGAGTGGTTGGTATTCATCTTTGAAATGGTTAGGAACTGGATTATTTATGTATTTATGCATTTCTCGATGCCCAGTCTTTACCAAGAGATAAGGAGCTCCCCCTTAGACTTAGAAATATTAGTTTGAGTGAAGTTGTAATACTGCAAAATAAGACTACACTGCTAGGAACTGGTTACAGCAAGATTAACTTATGTGGCAGTGAGCTCCCAGGTGACTGGCCTTGAACACAGCACTGTCATTAAAATGTGGTTAAAACAGTAGCTTAGAGACAATTATGAAAGACTTTCAGTATTGGCCATATGACTGCTTTTAAATCACCTGCAACGTGAATTTTCAATGGGAGGAGGCTGGAGATCCTGCTTAGTTACAAAACTGAGGACCTTAAATGTAACAGCATTAAATCACCTTAATTTAAGGCCAGACTCTAAATTCAAATCTCACACCTATAGGAGATGGAGTGAAATAACTCCCACCCTTTAAAAACTGAGTAAGGTGTTCAAAGGCAATGCAAAATGTAACACATCAACAGTGTATTTTTTTCCCTTTAAAGCTGGAGATTTTTGGAATTGGTCACAGAGGAAGTGAGAACCAGAAAACACAGGGATGTTTCTTTGCTCCCAGCTCTTTTCCAGCTGCTATTTAACAAAAATATTACAGAATCCAACAGTACACTTTAGCACAGTTTTTCCTGAGCTCTGTGCTCATTACTGTGTTTCTGTAGGCTGCAGAAATACCTGTTAGCCACATAAATACATTAAATCACTAAGTGAGGGTCAGGGCTCAAAGTGTTTAAAACCTGGGTCTAGTTCAGCCCATCAGTTTGGGGACTGATGGCTACAAAGGGGGAACTGGAAAAGGCTCAAGCCGAGCCTGGAGGGACACACTCACCCTCACCTTGAGGACTTAATTTGCAAGCCTTGGGGGATTTTTGGCTATGAAAGGAGCACAATTGACTGCAGAGTCTGGGACTCAACATACAGAGAGCTAAAGTGTGTGTATGAAGTGACAAAACCCTCTCCTACTGTGTTTTTTTTTTTTTTTTTTTTTTTTTTTTAATAACGCGGCAAGCACAAAAAAATAAGAAAACTTAATGCTTTATTGCAGTGGTCTGGCCAGAGCTGAGCTACTCAACAGATGATATGTGTGTCCAACAGATCCTTAAAATACAAAGCTCTTACCTGATATAGGAAACTCCCTTCAGAAAGTGGAATGAATTGCAGAGTGATGTGAGAAGAGAGTTCTAAGTTGCAGTCTTGAATTTCAGATTTCTAAGGGTGGGGGAACCGAACTCAACACAGAAAGTCCTAATTCATCCCTGAGATTTTATTAAAAGTCACATCCAAATGTAAAATGGAATTACTTGTACAGAAATTGTGGAAGAAACACATACATATTTCATACCGAGACTTGAACTTGCTTCAGGGTGAATTTTCAGTTTAGAGGTAAAACAACCTTAGAGGAGGACTGTAGATGAAAGTAGCTGATCAACCCTTTCAAATGCAGGATGTATTTGCAAATACAAAGGAGGGGTCACAACAATTGAACTTGCTGACCTGTGAACCGGGCCAGCTTTGCCTTATTTCCACTTCCCACTGGAGATGGTTAAAATTGTCTCACTTCGTTTTGAGAGGCTTTGACTAAACCCTTTCATTCACTGTGTCTGCAATTGCTCAGGAAGAGTGTGAGATACTTTCTGTTGAATTTGGATCTGAAACCTCTATTGATTCAGCTCATGCCTAACCTAGAGCTGAACTATATATTCTTTCTCCAAACCTAGATTTGATGACATTTCAGCATCATAGATATGACCTTTTCTTAGTGAGAAGGACTGCAGAGCCTACACAGTAGAAGTCAGGCTTAAAAACATGGAAACAGAGAATTATCTCCTTATGGGACATTCCTGTCTAGGGACAGTGGCACTTCCTTTCCTTGCATGGTGATAACAAAGCTGTTTCTTTGTCCTTTTTGGATACTTTAGGCATTTACTAAGTGGCCACAACTCAGAAAGGTCTCTTTTCAAGGAACTCAGTTGATAATTTTTCATTCTCCAACACGAAGAAAGCACAGGAACAAAATTAGTCCTGACTGTTAATAAAGATATATTGAGTCAGTGATGAGCTCAGCATTCCCCTCAGCCTGCTGACTCTTCTCATGAAGTCCTACTCACTTTCTTTTGCCAAGGTTTTCTGGATGTATTGTGTAGACACAGGTAACACAATCTTAAATAAATAGCACATTACTGTGATAATTTTGAGCCTATTTACTAAGGTGACCCTCTTTCAGATCTACACAATGAGGAAGGAGGGGGGATAAAGGGTAGGAGAAGGCAAAGAGTGTGATGTACAGGGCAGGAAAGCAGTTACAGAAAATGGAATATATCTGGGAATGTGGCTTGTTTCCCTATTTTCATCAGCTAAGTGATGGCCAAAGTCAAACCATAGGTTTGAGTTCTTGTTTTGGTTCAGTCAAACTTGAGTTCAGTCAGCAGTTACAACTACCACGTGCCAGACAGAAAGGAATTGAGGCTGAGGCAGCTTATGAATGACCCCACTGACTTAGAGGGTTAGACATTTTGTTATTTGAGAGGGATTGTAAGTGGTATAAGGACTGCGAACAGAGAGGGATCACGTGATAAGGAAAGTCAGTGCTGATATAGGAGAAATATCCTACTGCTAACAGAAATCTTAGTGTTGAATCATACTCTGCCTGCAGCCCTGATTTAACCAGGCAGATTAAAGGTCAAAATAGGAGAACAAAAGTGGAAAAATAACATTTCTGGGTAAGCTGCTAAAAACCTTTATGAAGAGCAGCTCAAGGTTGTTCCTATAAAAACCTCTGGTGGAATCCAGATTGCTGGAAATCTTCAAGCTGATGTTTGAAAAATACCAGCCAGTGAGAATCTGGAAATCTGAGTCCTTTGGAAGGAATTTGTTAAAAGCTGAAGTTCTCACCCCTTTTCTCCCCGTCCTCACCCACACCATGGATTTACTGCATCAGGTCTTTAGGATTCATCCCCCTGTTCGAAGCTGCAGCCTGTCTCAATTTGGGTAAAAATAAACCAACTTATTGCCCTTTATGAAGCAGCAACATCTGGCAGAACAGACCCTGCCGTGTGTTATGCTGCAGGTTTCTCACGTGGTGCTGTCTCACCTTCCCTGAGCTGCGGAGCAGTTTGGCCACACAGAAACTCCCCCCTGAAACTCTGATGAGACCCTTCTGAGCTGTGCCCAGTTGGTCCCTGCAGCTGCCTAATAACATTTAATGGCTTTAGAACTCAGAAGAAAATTGTGTTAACTGTGCTATAAAAGAAGGCTTTGCAAAGTGCAGAAGCCTGACTTGCTTTCTGCAGCATTCACTGTCTTTTTTAAATTTCAAGTCAATAGCTCTTCTGACAAACATGAAAGAAATGTGTTTATGGCAGGATGATCTCAGTTCTTAGATACCTCAATCCTGGAATGTGTCATCACTTTTTACTCAAGTGTAGCTTTTTTAATAAGTTTCCCTCATTCTAATTTTAATGAAAAATTAGGAGTGGAAGGAAAATATAATCCAGATGCTTAATTATGGCATAAGCCTAATCGAGTTTAGGCATAACAAAAATATCAAGGCTTGTATATTCTGCTAGAAACTCTCACTTTTAAGCAATGCAATTAATTATACTTGAATATCCTAGAGGTTTATTGCTTCAGATAAAAGCATTCCCAGCATCTTCTTTACTATTATTTCTAGAAGAAAAACAATGTAAAATAAAGATAATTGAAGTATCTCTGACAGACAGGTTTTTTTTTTAAGGAACTGTGTGGCTTTAACAAAGAACCTCCTTAAAGAAATTTATGAATAACTACTTTGCACACAAAATCTTGGTTTATGTCAGCCTAAGTAATAATTTACTTTATTCTGTGCCTTTAAATATAACATTGTGCATTTACATTGGTGATCTGGATGCCAGTTTAATTATCCAACGCCAGCTTCCATAAGACTGATAAAACCATTAAAACAGAAATTCAGTACTAGGGTGGAATAGTGCTACTAAAATTGAGAAACAGCCCTTTAGTTCTGTCAGCAAAACTGGCACAGCTGAATTTCCTTCCTCTGTGCACGGTGTTTGGTGCAAGGATTGCTGGATGGAGCCGTATTATGAACACACACAGAGACAAATCTGAGGGCTGTGCCTTCAAGAATTGTACTAAGCTGGCTATTCTATTGTAATTAGGACATGACACTAATTTGATTGACTGCTGTATGCATCTTGTGGAAGAGCAAAAAAAAAAAAAATCCATTAAAATGTTACACTTAAATAAAAGCCCCCAGCAAATTGCTTTGCTCACAGAGCTCTTTGCATGAGAAAGGAGCAAAAGGAGCAAGGACACCAGAAGCTTTTCCAGACTCTTGGCATATGTTTTCTTGATAAAGTGTGTAATTCCTTGTTACTCATTTTGCATTTTCGTCATCATGTCTGGCTGTAAGAAACTCACCTTGATTTTTATCAGCTTGATTTTAAAACAGTGAGTTTTTCCAACAGCCAGATTTAGCAATAGTTTCTTATGGAGCAGCTTTTATTTTGTTTAATCAATGAAATTGATTTCCCTTTAAATATAGGGATTGTACAGTTCAACACTGGATGCAACAATAGTATTTTAAAGATGAAGTGACTGCCTGGTTTGTTAAGGTCTCCTCTCAATAAATCTCCCTTTGTTTAACAATTTTGTTTAGAATGAATCTTTAAGAGTTACGTGGTTTTGATCCTTAATAGTGAAAGGTTTCTTATGTGCTGCAACAAAGGTTTTGTCAGTGTTCAAGAGCACCTATGTACATTCTGGATTATTTTTTCTAATTACTGCTTATTTAAGTAAAATACCATTGCATAGGTTTATTTTTATGTGCTCATCAGCAGGTCCTAATCTTCACCTCTTTACCCCAAGTTGCAATTCGTTGTATTCGTGGGCTCATGGGGTGTACAAACACTTCTGAGAGTGATTTAGGTTATGGAATCTGGCTCATTTCTCTGTGTATAAATAAAGATATTGGGATGAGGAGTGTGGCTCCTGGACCAAGTGTATGTGTTGCTTTCTGTTGTGGGGTTCTTTCATTTCTTTGTTGGCTTTATTTTCTACCATCTCTGTGCTTATTTGGATTTGCTTCTTCTATTCTTTTAAAATATTCTCTCTTTCCTTCTTTCCATTCTTGAGGGAATGACAAACAATTAAGAGCCTACAAACAAGGAACAATTCAGAGCTTCTCTTTGCTCACTTTTCTGAGTCTTTTTCTTGAAAATGTTGGAGGAAAAGTCTAAAACAAGGAAGCTCCAAAAAACTCCAAACCTGTCCTCTAACTATGTGTTGTGTTTTCATTTAGAGTATTTAAACTTATTAATAAGTAAGAATGCATTCTGATCCATCCCATTTCTTATCCCTTTCTTGCTTGCCATGAAGTTTTTCCTGCAGTAAAAGAAGCCAGAAATGAGAAAAACATCTTTACACTCTTCTTGTTTCACTTTGTTACAACTTTCTTCAAAAGAATTTAAGAAATGTTGGACAGTAGGAGTGATGAGGGGAATTTGTTCCCCAAATAACTACTATTTTCCTATAGAAGAAATTGAAAAGACCCACGTTTTTATTTCAGATTATTAGGCTGGAATCCAGCTGAAAGAAGAATGGTTGTTTCATTCTGGAGCAAAACTTTTGAGAAACCTTTAATGGAAAATTCCTGAATGGATTTTGAACACCAAAAAAGAAAGATAAGAAAGAGAAGACGAAGCATTTGACCATCTGCAGCATGAAATGTTGAAGTCTGATCTTTTTATCCTCTCTGTAAAGGCTGATGTCTCCTGTGGTGAAGGGTTTCTCAGCTTCTCACTGCTCCTGTGTGCTGCTTTCGGCTGGAAAGCTGCTGAGTCTCCTTCTTAAAAACATTAATATTTTTTTAGTGCAATTAATGCTTTCACACACTGTTCACACTTAATAGAAAAGATTTGCAAGCTTGCCACAGTAGGTGAGATGCATCTATTTGTGGCAGCCAAAAATATCCCAATTTCTTTTTCAGCTACTCAACAGAGCACCAAAAAAATAAAGCATCTTTAAGAAACCAAAAAAACCCCTTTCCAAACACTTGAATGAATCCCTCCTGCACAGAGCGGTGTGTTAACTGGGGAATCAGAGACATAAAATTTTGTGTCTTGTGCCATGGAAAGGGGTAGAACTCATGATGGGAGAATTAAGGAAAACAACTTGAACTAATAGACAGGGAATTTTGCTGCTACATAACATGGAACATTTAACCTCCAAATGATATTTCCAGCTTAAATTTTTTTTTTTAAAAATCTGTTTCTGACTGAGTAAGATACTAAGAAATTAACCCGACAACATGAATTACTGCCTATTTTGGCTGGAGATACGGCAGGACAGGTCCAGGCCCACAGGTTCTCACCCTTTCCCTTGGAGATATTTGTCTTTGCTCAAGGGGCTTCTTCCCAGTCCCTCTGCTCCGTGCTGTCCTATTTAGAGCTGATAATACTCAGCTGAGAATCACTAAAAAAAAAGCTGTCAGCAAGACATGAAGTGGGAATTGGAAATGTTGTCTCTGCACGCTCCATGAGCTGGGAATATCTTGGAGTGTGTCCGTGAGTGAGGGCTGAGCGTTCGGTCCCGGGGATCATGACACAGGTCCGGGGAGAGCGGCACATCCTGATGAGAACAGTTAAACCTCTCTCCTCTCACACTGAGTGTTCTGCCTGTTTTTCATGAACACAGTGAGGCTACAGGGATTTTCCCCACCTGGGAATACACACTGTTGTACAGTCTCAGGAGAGAGCAAGACCCCAGAGCTCAGGATTTTAACTCTGTTCGGGCTCGTGGCTTCACGTCCTTCCACTTTGTCCTGAGACCCTCAAAGTTGCCTTTCCAACACATCAAACCCTATTAATGTTGTCTCTGTATCATAACACCTTTGATATCCTATAATGCAATAAAAGTCAGCTGCTCTGCATTTGACATCTGGATTGTATTAAAAAAGGAAAATCATTATAAAATGAATATGGTGAGACTCCAGTACTCTGGATGATTCCCCACTGAAGACTGCCCATGTGCTACTGAAGCCAAGGAGAAAGAAAGGACATCATAAATGCCATAAAGGGATTATTTTTTTTTCCATGGTCACAGTGTTGAAATATAAGCAAATTCTTATTTACTTTGTTCAGTGCCACAATTACTGAAAATCAAAGTGTCTGCAACTGTATTTTATACTGGAAATTATTGGGTAATTAACCTTAATGCACCCTGCTCAGAATCCCCAGCTTTCCAAAATAGTTGAGAACATCCTTCAAATGCAACAATACATAGGACTGCATCACTGCTTAATTATAAATAAAACGAACCTCTAATGAAGTGTGAGGGATTTGGATGATATTAATGGAGAGTGTACAAGAGGAAGAGAGAAAAAGAGAGAAAGAAATCTTCTCTCTTCAGAGTAGAAAGACAAAGATTTATATCACAAGGATGCAAATAAAACAGTATGCAACCAAAGGATGATTTAGTTGCAAACTGTTTCATTTTATTACATTTATTGTCTTCCATGAGGGATTGTGTTTTTTCTCTTTCACAACCAAAACTGTTTTATGTTTATAAAAATAGGGATAATAAATGAACAAACTAGATTACCTATAAATAAAATTGATACTGTTGGAATTACATCAGGACTGCTCATTTCTGTCTTTATGGCAGAAGTGGATCCCAGCAATGTGAGAGACCACAGGACCAAAACTGGTGGTTTCTCTTGTATTTTCAGAGTGAAGTGGGATTACCTTGAAGGCTCCACAGAGGTTTCTGCTTCCCAACAGATGGAGTTTGCACAAAGCAACTGGGACTACTTAGACTTCCCACAGAGTGCTGATGTAGCCCTGGGAGCTCTAAATGTTTTCCACCTTAGAATACCAACTGTGTTCAACAAGAGAAAGACAATATTTATTCTAACTACTGGATCCTGTAGGTACACATATAAAATAAAATGCTATTTAATGTTTTATATTAAATAGCATTATTGAGGACAGGAAGTGGAAAGAGGTTTTAAATTGCTACCTGTAGAAACCTGATGTAGGTTTGAGGCTTTGAAGTTGCAGAACACAATTCCCCACCAGAACACACAGACAGGACAGCTCAAAGCAGCTTCATTGGCAGCAAATTTCCCCCTCCTGCAACAAGATGGGGCTTTTCCTGCAGAATATTTCCCTTTGCATTCTCCATCTGTGATATTTGGAGCACTAGATAGCCTGGTGATGCAGAATATCCCAGAAGGGATGACATGCATAGGACAAAAGTGTTACAGAGGAGGTGGGACAAGCTCTAGATTAGGCAGCAGGTCCCTGTCACAGGCAGAGTCCAGGAAAGCAGACCCCAATTCTCTCATCTTAAGCACCTGCTCCACCCTGTCTGTGAAAAATCTCCTCCAGCCTTATAAAAAATGAGCATGTTCCCTTTTGGCTTCAACCTTGCAGCTGTTAGCAGAAAGTAGCTAAATTATAACTTACTCCCTGAATAATATTAATATGAGAGCAGCATTATTTTCACAGCGAGGGAAATTCCTGTGACGTTGTATTTGTGTGCAGAAAAGAAAGGAAAAGGGAAAAGGACACATCTAGGAGCATATTGCTGGTTATGTGAGGGTTTCAAAAAGCAGCTCTGGGTTGTTTTTGTCTTGTCTGAAAGGGAGGAAGGAGGAACAGGTCTGATGACACAAATGAGATCTGTCATTAAATTGATGCATTAAAATAATACTTCAAGACTTCTGTGTGCATGAAAAGACCTGAAAGGGCTATTTGTCTCTTCATGGGTGTGAATAACTACTATTGACAT
Organism: Platyrinchus mystaceus; assembly: GCA_035041135.1. Lineage (NCBI taxonomy): Eukaryota > Metazoa > Chordata > Aves > Passeriformes > Tyrannidae > Platyrinchus > Platyrinchus mystaceus. Next base: position 12,287,229 of record JAWWLV010000057.1, read on the forward strand.
TAATGTGATGGGTCTGATTTATGTTGAGCACAGCTCAAGGGATGAGGTTCGTTTACGCTGAGTAAAAGTGGTGAAGCTCATTGGAGGAATATGAATGATCTGAGAGAAGCTTTTAAATTCAGCACAAACCCCCAGCTCCTGCGTAGTGTTAACACTGATGTGCTGTATTAGCTCTCCAAAGGCAGGAGAGGACTCAGACTTCTTAAAACAAGGGACTTGAGGCTTCAGTTCCCCCCCTGTGAGAGTGTGTTCATATGCAAGGAGTGCAGTGTACAAGAAAATAGAGGGAAACGAGCCTTTATAGGGCAGATTATTCATCTTCTGTATTGCAGCTTTCTATCCTTTGCTGGCATAAAACATGACTGCAAATATAGCACAGCCCATGCTTGAAAAATAGACTAAATAACTTTTATAAAAGTCAGCACGGAGAAACAGAAAGGATTAGGGATAAGACTCGGAGTTGTTGGGTGTGGATCTGCTCTGCACGCGGATGATGTTGCTCTACACGGCGAGAAGAGGAATGTGGGCTGGTGGCCCAGTACCACATGGCAGAAGGGAAGAAGGTTCCCATTTTCTGTGGAAATTTTGTTTGAAGTTTCATGAATATTCCAGTTTTCAGGAGGAGGAAAGGTGGGGTGAAGGAGTTTTGCCCCTCTATCCTGGCTGAGCAGAGTGGAATCCTGGGTTAAAGACAGAAGCAGACTGGGATAAATTCCTATTTCTCGCACTTCCAAACTGGTGCAAACAAGCAAAACTCCTCCAACCATGCAGGAAATCTCTTAGGGCTCAATACAAAGTGATCATTTTCCTCTGACTTTGCACTTCTCACTAAAATCCAAACCCAACAAGCAGAAGCACCTTGTGAGTCACAGCTTTAAAATGGCTTTGTACAAAATAGCAATTTCTTTAAAAGCTGTAGGGTAGGTCTGATCCACACGCTGACCTGGGCTTTGCATCAGAGGGCAAGAAAGAAGGAAAGAGACCTTTTCCTTGTGATCTTCATCCAGAGTCAGCTGGATTTTTGCTCTGCTTAAAACCAGGTACCAGACACACCATCTTTCCCCTCTTTTAGGTCTTGGCATCTCAGATGCTTAAGCATCACCCTCAATATCAAGCACAGCCTCCTCCCACCTCTGAGGGGAGCAGCTTTGTCCACCTGTGGATCCCCCACAAACAGTTTCATTTCTAGAACTGCTGCACCAAGAACAAGAGCTAATATTTAAGGGTAAACAGGCAGAGGTTTACAACTGCCAGGGTGTGCAGCTCCAACAGTCACGTCATTTTACTTCTATGGAACATCTAAATTTGGTTTGCTTTATTTATTATTTTGATAATCAGAGGTTAATGACTTTTAGCAGATTAGATGTAAATCCTTTTTTTTTTTTTTACTTGCAAATGAGGTGTGGCTAAAAATGTCCATATTTATTGATGACAGTTCAGCAGGAACGTTTTCTATTTTATATAAGCACTAGATTGCAAGTCAATCCAAGAGGGACAAAACAAGGAGCACAGTAACTGTCACCAAGATGCCTCACACAGAAAAAAAGAGCTACAGAACTTTGAAAATAATACCTCCAAATTGCTGAGAATAATCACCATTTCTTGTTTGCTTATAATTATAATTTTATTATGAACCCAATCTTGCAACATTTTTTAATGTAGGTAGTTAGCATTAAAATAGCTTTTGTGCAATTATCTGCTATTGAGCTTCCTTATTATACAGCAATTGCAACATAAATGTTCCTGTTGTTTAAACATAATTTTTGCCACTTGCAGATTTCACTTGTAGTCTAATAAAACAAACCATTTGATCCAAGATCAAAGTCCTGTTTCACACGCCAGTTTCCAAGAAACCATTGTTAAATATTTGATATAATTGTTAAATATTTGATATAATACATACTGACAGAGAAGCATGTTATTCTTTCTTCTTGCAGGCAAATTGAAAAATAGTAACATTTTGGATATTTAATGGGCTTGCTCACCCTCATAATAATCCTTAAAATAAAATCTATTTAATAAATCAGGTTTCACCCCATCTCTTACTCCTAAGTTAAATTTCTCTCCTGGCTGAGCAGAGGGGAATCCTGGATTAAGGACAGAGGCAGATTGGAATAAATGGTCACAATTTCATGAGCTTTCCCAGCTGGTGCAAAGTGTTGAACTGACTTCAGCAGAACTAAGGCAATTTGTGCCATTTGAAGATCTGGCACCGCAGCCCTAAAAAGGACACAAATTCCTGCCCCTCACAGTGGTCAGAACCAGCCCCTGTCACAGGCTAAACAGCAGGGACTCCAAAGCCAGCAGCAGATATCCCTCTGTGGGAAACTCTGTGGAGCAGAAAATGTCCTGGTAGGTAACTTAGTGGAATCAATATGTAAAAAAGGACTTTACATTTCTTGTGAGTGCTGTGAGGATAATATTGTGTAAGGACTTTCCCATGATTACATATTAACTCTGTCACAATAAGATAGAGAAGACTCTCTCATTTGAGTTCACTGAGAGAAAGGGGAGGAGGTGGGATGTGGGTTTTTCTCATCAGGCTTTGCTGAGCAGTCCCTGATTTGTCATTGTGTGTATGATAATGGCTCTGGACAATTTCAGAATGTGGCAGGAGGTGCCACTTCTGGGCAAAAAGGAGGAAGACGTGCTTTCACAAAGAAAATCAGAACATATCAGGGGATTTTTGGGGGGATAGTTGAGAGCACTTTTTAAAGTTAGGTGCCATTTGCTGTGGGTACAGCTCTGGCAGCTGCAGTGGCCCTGGCTCTGCCCCTGTGCTGGGCTGTCAGAGGAGCCTGAGCTGCACCAGAAACTCCTCTTGGTTTCCCATTCCCTCAGCTGTGCTGGGAGAGGAGCCTGGCCGGGCTCCCAGACATGCAGCAGCTCTGTGGGAAGAGCCAGGTCACCTGCAAGAGCAAACTCTGCCAAATCCATCCTATTTGCAAGCAGAGGGAGGAGGGAAGGACTGGTTTTCCATGTGGCTCCTCAGGCTTCCTTCTCTCCACACACCGGCATGCAGAGGGATCTGACAGCACTGTAAGGATTAAAGGAAATTGATTTAACCATTAATAAATAAGAAAAGCTCTTGGTGCTGCATCAGCTGTAGCTTGGAGGAGAGTTCAGGCCGGCACTAGAAAATTTATTAAACTGTTGGAGTCCACAGAGATGAACTTACAAAAACTCAGTGGTTGATCTATTTTAGTGTTTTCAAGGAGCTGGAGAGTGTTAATCTCCTGAAGTACCAGCAAAGAATTCTGAGAGGTTTTTATACAACCACAGTTCTTCTTGGCAAGATGGTTAATACTGATGATATAGTTCTATAATTTTCTTTAATCCAACCTGTGAAAAACATGATTATCCTGAACCCAGACTGAGCCACATCCTTTGACTTCCTGGAGGGGAGCTGGAACTCCTACTAAATTCCACTGAAATAAATAAGAGAACAAATCTTTTAAATTTTGAATGAAAATGCTTCACATAGAACATGTTTGCATTTAACAGAAGTAAAATAAACCCATGAACACACTAAACTGGGGTAAATAAACCTAAGTGAATAATAGGTAAATCTTTGAAGTGAGTGCCCCACTCATGTTTTATATCTCTTTACACTGATAAATTAATACTAAGTTATTTATAATTGCAGTGATTTGATGGCAATGCTTTTAAGCATTCTGAAAAAGACAAAAATACTAAAAAAAAAAGAGATGAAGATTTTTCAGTACTCTGAACTATTTTCTATTAATAATTTCACACTGTACAAATGTAGCTGGCCAAGGAATCCACAGCTGGTAAATAGACATACTTTCCTTTTCCATTAGGAGAAAATATGTAGTTGTTACACAGCATCTATATTCTGAAAGCCATAGTAACACCCACAGAAACTTCACTGCCATGTCAGTAAACACAGCACTGTTATTCCAACAGCATTATAAAATTTGAACAGGTGGGATGCAAACAGGTGTGAGTCCATGGGTCCCTAATTCTTTACGTACTTGATTCACACTTGAAAATGGAATGCAAGCAGAAATTTCTTTACCACTTGCATCTTTAGACACCTTTAATGCATTCTGCTCTAAAAAGCCCCAAAGAGAAAAGCTCTTTCTTTTGTAGTTCCCATTGTGAGCACAAATGGTCTTCCCCTGGATTGATACCTTTGGGATACAATTACCTTGGTACCTCGGGTTCGTTTAAACAACGTGTTCACTAAACCCCTCTGGTCTCTGGGAGAAAGCAGGGCTGGAAGAAATTAGAAGGGAGGAAAAGCATCAAAATTAGAGAGAGCAGCTCATCTGTGGATGATGAATGTCCACTCCTGGATCCACCTTTAGCAAGGCATGGCCTTGACTCTGATTGTCTGAATAAATGACCACCACGAGGTTTTTTTTGCTTCAGGAAAAGCTCCAACCAGTTTACAATCTTCTATTACAAATTAACAAAACAGAATAATATGCTTCTTGCCACAACTTTTAAAAAAGCACAGCTGGAAACTTTTTGGGGGTGAAAGATATAAGCTCTATAAAAGAAAATACAGGAATCTTACAGATATGAGGCAATGTTGCACATTCTACAGAGCAGTCACAGGCCCCAGATTAGATAATTCAAGACTGATTTCTGTGGAGTTTAGTTATGCAGTTCAGAAAAATACATGTGCAATTGGTTTCCTAAACTGATTAAGCAATTCCCATGTCTGTGCATCCCAATCAGCTAATTGCAGACCTAAACAGCCATTTGCATATTTTCTGTCACCCAGTTGCATATACAGTTACCACACATGGGAACTGGGAACAGCATCCTAAGTCTGAGAATCAAATCTCTGCATCTCTTTCTCATCTAAGTTTTGTAACACAGTTCTCATTGTTATATTTGAGGTGGATATTGACCATTCCTCATTTGGAACAAACAGTGGAAGTTTTTCCCTGTAAACTGAGATAATGGAACAGATGGTTTCTGGAGGAGTTTTAGGTAAATATCTCACGTAATTAATAAAGCTAAAAGAACATTGATATAGTTATTTCTTGTCCACTGCTGATAACTGTAAAACATAATGTTTATGAGAAAAACCAAATATTTATGTAGGAAATTATTAGGGAAAAAAGTTAATGCAGCTTTCCTTTTTTCTCATCCTTTTCATCTCTATCACCTTCTCTTCCTCTACTGGACCAATTTATTGGCTTAGTCAGATTCCCCTTCTTTTTCTAATTAATTAAAAATTATCTGTTTGTTTTATCACCTAAAGCCTCAACTGCACCTGCCCCAAACTGCTTGCAGACAAAAACAAGGAGATGGTTCTGGGCCATGATGTGGAAGCAGAACTGCTCTCCTTCCTCAGGGTAGGATTTTACCCTGTGCCATCTCAGCATTAAATCTTTCTGTCTTTTTGGAACATAAATACCTTCAACAGGTAGAGTGAGATGAGCATTAGGAATGGGGGTAATTCCTGGGTTGTCCGTCTTGGCTCCCCAGCCAGAGGGTGGGACTGAGCTGGTGAGTGGGTTCACCCAAAATGAACTGTGGTCCTTCTTCCCATTGGTTATTAGAGAAAAAAAAAAGACCCTCCTTTCCTGCTAAGGAAAAAAAAAAAGGAGCTTTATGGTGATACCCAAAAAGGCAATTAAAACTGCTTAGAGACAGAGTTTTTGCCTTTAAACAGAAGGTATTTATTTGCAGCGCTGGGAAGCCCCCCGGCTCAGGCCAGGCAAAGAGCTTCGGAGGGGTCAGCACATGGGTAGACAATTTATAC
>JAWWLV010000057.1:12293071-12321671 GCA_035041135.1 Platyrinchus mystaceus
GGGGGGAGAAACAAGTGGGCAACTAGTTTGAGGTAAGGGGCTCTGATTAACTCTTTCTAAGGCCTTGTTTCTCTTCAATGGGACAATTCCTCAGGTGATGGTGGAGCAAAAAGTAAGATGTGCAAGTGCTGGTCCTTCCCTTCTCAGCCAGCACTGGGCACCTCCTCCCCAATGTCCTGCACCTGGTGGGATTACTTTGAGCTGTTCTGCCCGTCCCCTGCACAGCACAGGAATCCCACACAAAGGCACAGTGCTGCGATGTTCTGTGGTGACAGTGCTCACTGTGGTTGTAGGTATTGTCAGCCTTTCCAACAGCAGTGAGGAGAATTCTCTTCTCTGGTATTATTTGGGTAGTTCAAGTTAGAGATAAAAATGAAAAAACAAGGAAGATAGAGATAAAAATAATAATAAAAAAGATATAGAAATGAAACCGCTGTCTCGGGCCCCTGGGGAAAGATCCAAATCTGAGAGCCTGATCCAAGAGTTTTGTTAAGGTGCTGGAGGTGTTACTGAGTTTTAGATTCCCCCATTACACACAGGCAGAAGTCAGTCCCACAATTTCCATCATCAGCCTAATGCACAAGACTCTGAATTGACATCAATCAAAGCTGCAGGAGATTTTTCTAAATTTCTAATTTTACCATTTCAGACTTTATGGATAGAAAAACCAAATGGCATCCTCTTTAAAGGATATTTATATCTCCAAGACAGAGGATGCAGAAGACACATTAGTCCTAATGGAAGTGATGTGTGTGCAGGCACAGCAGAATAAACACATTAAGTACTGTTAATCATCACTTAATAATCACAGAAATCTCTTTGAATAAGAACAGTGCTGGCAGCTCCCCTGACTACAATGGTTTGGGATGCAGAGACAGAAATGTCTTTGCACTTTTTAATGATTTCTGAAATTGTGCTATATTTTTATGGATGAAACTCTTAGAAGGTATGAACTAACAGAAACTGCATTAACTTCTATGGAGTGGTGCCAACTCATTCCTTAAGGCAATCTGTCTCTGTAGAGGAACAAGAGGTAAGATTAAATATAGTTAATATGTGAATATAACCTTTTTTTTTCCAGATTTGTTAAAAATAATCCTATTTTCTCACCATTTTAATGAGAAAGTAGTCTTTTGTGTTAAAAGAACTTTGATTTTTTTTTCAAAAAATTTTATTTTAATGTAATATAATCATATAGAATTAAGACTGCTCTAAAAAAGCTTTTATATGTTTGAAAGCAGCTGCCATTTTGAGTGTCCTTCTTTGACCAGAAAAGTTCCTATGGGCAACTTTTACAGTTTTCCAAAGGTCCATTTCATTGAACTTCCAAAATTAACCTCATGAACATCATGAAGGAGGAAACCTCTCAAGTCAGTGCAAGAGGAGCAGGGACTTTGCTGGCAGCCTTGAATTCTCCCCAAAACCATATTCTCACATATCATAGAACCAGAGAATGGTTTGGGTTGGAAAGGACCTTAAAGATCATCCAGTTCCCATGGACAGGGGCACCTTCCACTAGACCAGGCTGCTCCAAGCCTTGTCCAACCTGGCCTTGAACACTTCCAGACACAAATATGAATTTATATTTCTTCTTAACGTTTTTCAAACATAAAGAATCTTTATGTGGACAAGTGACGGGAGTGACACTGAGCTTCAGATCCAGTTGATATCCCAGATTAGTGTCCTTTGAAAAGCTGGGGGCTTTGATATTCCTCTGGTGATGGGTAGCAAGGATACAGAAGGCAGAGTCCAGTCCCAGGTCCTTCATGGATTCATGGATCAAATATGATTTCCCACCAAGGCCCAAACCCAGAGGCAGAGGTAACTCGAGCGCTGTCAGTGCTGCACTGTGGTTCACATAGCCTGGTGGAAAAGGATATTCTTAAAAAACCCACAGAGCCACTTCTAAAAATGCTTTTTTTTTTTAGTAGTTTACTTATCCACTGGTTTCTCAGCAGTTGCTGGCCAGAATCCTTTGGAAAAGTGCCAGAAAGGCACAAGACACAACCACAGACAAATTCATCCAGCTCAACCCACACCTTGTTTGCTCTTGAGCTGTTTCTGAGTGGCTTTTTTATACATGTGACAGCAAAATAACTTTGGTGCCCAATCTATGTTTTCAAACCAAAGAAATGATACAGTTTTGCTCTATTAATTACACTCCTCTGGGTGAAAAGTTGATACAGTAAACAATTTATTCATTCCAAACTGTGAAAGTCCAAATTACACAGACTTTTCAGATGTATTTCTCCCTGTTCAGAGTTCTCCAAACTTAAAATCATTAACATGGTCAATATGAATTGATTCAGACACTGCCAAAAATGAATAAAAATTTTGGTCTTGTGAACCACTGGTGCCATCTGGAATCATCAATTGCCACTGAAGGAAACACATTCCCAGACAAAACGTTTGATTCAGCCTTACCACAGCCTGCCAAGCTGAGTGAGCTCCTTCCAGATGAAATATTTCTGTATTCTGTGACATGTTATCAACCTCCAGCTCTCTGAATGAAGTTCAAATCAGACTGAGACTTTCTCAAACGTGGAAAAATAAATGGAGTTTCAAACTCAGCCTTTCTAAAGCAGCCCAGGACTTGTCACTGCCAATGCTGATGCTGCCACGTCCTCCTGCGAGTCAGATTGGCTCATCTCTAGTCTCAGAGGCTGCTCTTCTTCAAGGTCAACCCATAGCTGGGCACCTTATAGGGCTTTCATAATCATCCATGGGTTTTGAGGGCTTTAAAAATCATCCCTGGGTTTTGAGGAAAATATACAGCCTCAATGAGCTCTAGGTTTGTTTTTTTCACTCAAAAGACAAGCTTATCTACAAGATTTTTTTTTTTAAACATCTACTTCTGCATAATAATCATGCATCTATAATAGTACTACCACTAATAATTATTATAATAAATTATTATATAGATAATATTAATAATAACAATTATTATGCAGCTATCTCTGCATAATAATATTTTTTATGTTCTTTTTTTCCTGACACTTTTGGTGATCCTGCTGAGCAGAGCCCTGCCAGGGCCACTGCTGTGATTCCTTGTCTCCAGCACTATGGGATGAAGACCCCTTTGATACCCTCACTGTTTGGAACATGCTTTATTGCTGCTCTGCACTGTGGATTTGCTTGTCAGAGTTCTAACACAACTGGGAGCACCAGATTGACCCTTTTATGAGAGAGCAGAATTCAAATACAGTTCCATTCTATTGGGCTGCTGAAGAGAGAAAGGGAACAAAGAGACTCTTGAGGTGGAGAACCACAATCCATTTATTTCTGTATCATCTGTAGGAGGTATTTTAAAAGGACAAATATTTTTAAAACTACAGTATTTTATTGCATCCTCATAACTTATTTAGTGCCTCAAATCAAAGGCTCTACCCTCCTACTTTACAAAAAATATGCAGAACACAGTGATCTGTCATCTCTATAAAGATGTCACCTACCTAGTTTCTTCTATTAAAATGGATCTTTATTACTTACTGTAATTATGAGAAATTTAGGCTAGTTCATATATTTTCCAAGGTGAGGAAATTAAGAGCATCTTATTTTTCCAGCAGAGAGCAATGCAATGGGCCTTTCTCGTGGCTAAGTCTGTCATTATATACTACAACTAACCAGTGATGTCAAATACAGAATGTAATTTTAATGAGATTCTTCTAGTTTCATTATTAATGGCTTGAATGATCACAGGAAATTCCAGATGATGTGTGCTAGTAACTGCTTTTCTGATTCAGATGTGAACCATCACTTTAGGAGTCCTTGCAGCTCAGCTGTGACTGTAGATACAGAAGCAGAGAAAATAGTCCTTCTATTAGAATTAGTGACAAGCTGACATAAATCATAGGGACACAGGAGCAAAGACCACTCATATGAGTAAAATCTCTTTGGATTGAGTCTTAAATCTTTAAGAATAAATTCTGGCCTCACTCAGGTCAAGAGCTGATCCAAACTGTACCTGCATTGTGCAAAGCAGCTTCTCAGAAATAAGATATTTATGCAAACCCACCTTTGTTTAAAAGTCCATGTGCATTTTGGCAACCTCAAAGTTGGCAAAGCCAACTGTGAGACCAGTAGAGGCTTAAACGATCAAGAGACCAGACTGTGCACCCAAATAGGCTCACCTGGTTGGTATCCAGAGAGGAATCTGACTCCAGCTCTGACAACTTACTAGATCCTTAATTGCTAAATGATTATGAAGTGATTAATTCAATTGGTTCAGTCCCTCAGAAATCCAGGTGCTCCATTTTAATATTTTCAGCCTCCTGGAATCAAGCTGAGCTGAAATAGATTCTTTGCATTTCTAACTCCTAGAGTTCAATTTAACAGAGAGAGAGAAGTTCTGTGCAAGTGAATCAGCTATAACCCTGACATCCTTTTTCACTTTTTCAGCTACAGAGAAGAAAAAATGTTGCTAATCAACAGGAAATACAATTTTGACTGTGTGAAAACTGCCTTTTGCCACTCCAGGCAATTATAACAAGTCTATTGAAACATTTGCACTCCTGTGGCACTGTTGAAACGCTAATATTTCTCAAATTACACACTAGATACAAATACTGTGTTGAGCAGCCTTTTCCCAGTACCTTGGGATGGACTCTTATACCCTTATCCTTGCTGAATAGGTATTTTCTCCCAGAGCAACGCTATTGACTTCAGAGAAGCTATTTGCAGTATCAAGTTTGAAGAAACTCAATTCACCCTGAAACTGTTTCCTCCCCTTGGTTTCACTGGTTATTAGGCAACACCGAGCAGGGCCCGGGTTCATAACACCCAGAACAGTCTCCAGACCTCCCTCAGCTTTAGCCTGGGCTAATTCAGACAGTCTTTCCACCAGCAAAACCTATGTTTTTTCACTTTTCTAAAGTCAGTAGGAAAGTTTTCACACTGGCCTGGCAATTAGACATCCTTGGCTGTGATTCAGTGGGTGCCACAAACTGGTGCCTGGCTGGTTTTCAGCACTGGGGGTACTGGCACAGGTCAGGCTGTGGGCAGGGAAGAGCAGGAGGAAGCCACAGTGGTCACTGAGCTGATGCACCAAAACTCCTTCTGCTTTGCCCTCAAAACAGTCTCTGTGTCCCAAACAGCACAGCAAAAGCTGCACTGCCCTTCTCCCTGTGAATAATCCCCTGATAATAAAGCTCATTTCCACTAATTTTAAGAACAGGTTCAACTCCCATTGCTAAGTGTATATTCACGGCTTTTGGGATAAAGATGGACTTTACCTGTGATTCACAGCTCTGCTAAATTGGAGGATTTCCTACAATCTCACTGCCAATCTCACTCCAAGGAGCACCAAATTCAGCAATGGTTTTGTGCACAAAATGGTTTTTGGGAGCACATCAGCTCCTGCTTCATCTCCAGCTCTGAGCCAGGTGTGTTAACGTGCAGGTTTGGTTCATCCTTCTGGTTGGGCTGGCAGGTTACTGGTGGTGGAATAGGAATGTATTATAGATGATTAAAGTGATGGGATTAGACTGGGAATGAGAGCCAGAAACAGCCTCTCCTGTACAGAATTTACAGTTTAACGGGATTTATGACAAGGGGGAATGGTTTCACACTGAAAGAGAACAGGTTTACATTAGACAGTAGGAAAATATTGGTGTGTTATCACTCAAGTTTTTTGTTCACAGAAAGGTGTGTGCAAACAATATTGGTTTCCCTGTTAGAGACTCAGAAGTGTCACACAGGCCTGGTTTGGGTAGCAAACCAGTATGGTTTTTTCCCAGTGTGTAAAAAGTAGTATTTGATTTCAGAACACCCTTTCAATCAAAGCAATATTTGGATATAATCCAGAATCTAATAATGCAGGACTCCTTAATCAACCCTAAGTTCTTTTTTCTGTCTTTTTACAAAAATTATTTTAGTATCCTTTCCTATATTTTTCCCCTTTAATTTTCAGTTTTATTCATTTTTAATCTGATTAAGCTCTGAAAAGCCTTTCTTCATATCATTTTCAGATTGATAATTAGTTTGAAGGCATTCACCAGCCTACAATGGCTTTTGTTATTGTGCAGCTTTTATAAAAAAAAAATCATTAAAATATTGCTACCTCCTCACTTCTGAGAAGCCTGTAATCCAAATTCCAGAGATAACAGGGAATAGGGTATGAGTTCTGCTTTTATGTCTTCTGTGCCTTGGACTCCATAAGAAGAGATATAGATTTCTATATAAATCTCTGTTTAGTCAAACCCTGAGACAGATTTAGCAGGGAATTCTAATTGCATTTACTTAATCTATGATGGGTAATATTAATTTGCTTCCTTACCTCTGCTTCCATGGTCATAAATAGGGAACCCGAGAAGGATACAAACAGTATCCAGAGCACTGGTTCACTAGGGTTGGATGGAGCCCTGTGTAGATCAATCAATGCCTTCCACCTTCTAAATCCCTTTATACTCTGCTGTGCACACAGTTCCCATTGAGTCTCATAAGTGAAACTCCTCACAGGCACAGATTTGGTGTTGTCTTGACAGAAAATACTAATTCTGAAGCAGATGGTAGAGGAGGGGGAAAGTATCAAGAGAGATTATTGAGTTTTTATCTTGCAATCTGCCAATAATCACGGATTGGTGCCCTGGGATGAAGACACTGAAAGAAACCAGGAAAAGAAACCAGAATAGTTGGTGAAGGGATAAAAGGAAATAAAAATAAGCTTCCACCTCCCTTACCTGACACTTTAGGAATAGAACTGTTACTCTATTTCATTAAGGAAAGGACACAGCAAAAGCCAATTTGCAATTAATTTTCTTTCTAATAAACTTTAAAAAAGCTCCTGATGGCCATTATTTTGTGAGCTTAATGAATAAACAGTCAAGTGCTGCTTCACCCTTGTTCCATAAAGCTCCTGTGGTTGATGCTGAGGACCAGCTCTCTCCAGGTGCTCCAGGCTCCTGCTCTACCAACTCACACAGGTACTGGTGGACACTGAAGGTCCCTCCCTGCATTTTGATTTTATCCAAATGGAGGAAGGGCTGTACAAACCTCAGTTCCCTCTCCTCATCCCAGGATAGGGGAGGCCACAAGGTAGGAGCACCACGCACGCTGTCTGAGACACCAAGAGGTCATTAATGAAAGAATCTGACTCATAGGAAGCTGCAAAGAAAAGATCTTGTGGATTTGACTCTTCTCAATGCTGACACAGAAACTGGAGCCTGCTATGATCACGTAGGAAGGACACTTGTTGGAAAGTAATTACTGCCTGGCCTCTGGAAAGATCAGGAAATAAGATGTAGAAATCTGATGCAGCTCTGAACATGCATTTTATAACAGCCAAACAAAATTCTGACTTCAAAAGATTTGGGATGTGCTCTAAACCTAGAATAGGGGTCAGTGGTTTGTGGGTTGTTTTGTTTTTTTTCTGTCATGAGAAGCAGCATCTTAAATCCAGCTTGAATAGGAGAAAAAGAGTAAAATAGACAGGTTGCTGAGCATGAGAACTAATGAACTCTGATTCCTATGGATTTGTGTTGCCTGATTAAGTGATTCTACCTGAATCCTACTAAGGTTTCCTGTCATCTGCATCTACCAGCTTGTGCATGTTCTAACCAGTTCCTGAGTTAGTTATATTGATTCCCTGCAATATTTCCTAGCACAGTCAAACCCCCTGAGCTTGGTGTTGCTGCTACACTTACTGAGTGCTGAGCAGCCAGGCTTTGCCCAGCTTCTCTCTACAGCAATTTCTGAATGTTAAGGACTAAAATTCACCATCTCTTTCTTCCTCCTAGTCCTACTGGCCCCAAGCTCTGAGCAGTCCCCAGACTCCCCAGCCTAAGGACCGTTCCTCGCCTCAGGTGCCTCTCCTGACTGACGCTCACTGTGTTTAGACTTTCAAAGCTGCTTTCTCCCAGGTCACAAATTCTCCCATGTGGATTTTTTGGGAGCTTGAGCAGTTGCATGCCCCTGGAAAAGCTTTTTCAGCATTTTGAATCGTGAAGTGTTTATAGTGCTGCTGGCTGGTGTAGATTCTCTGGTGTCTGATACGCTGCAAACTCCCACTGCAGCTTTTCTCACTTGCTTGTTTGCCTGGGAAAACTGAAATCAAACAATGGGAATTTTTAGAAGGGAGCACAGAAGGACAGATGTGTGTGCATAAACCTTCCACCCACCTGCGAAACAGGAGGGTTTCCTTAGGGAACCAGGCTAAAAATGAGAGAAAATATCCCTAAGAAAGCTCCCAGGGTCTGTGTATCTTTGCAAGAGCTTTTGCTGCCTTGAATACAAAATGGATGTCTACCTCGAAAGCCAGAGAATTCCTTGGAGGTTTAAAGGTATAACATACAGGCAACGAATTTGTAGTAGTTTTCCAGCTCAATACAACATTCAGGCATTTTTGGCAGAATGAGCTTTTCTATTCCTGCTATAAAAGCCATTGGAGAGCAGAACAATCCTTTAGTAAATATCAGCAGCACAAATATATTTCCCAGTTTTTATAAAGCTACCCTGTGCTAATCTGGTTTAGACACTGGTTTCCAGTGTGTAGTCAGAGGGGTTTTTCCATGTTGAGAAGGGGCTCATTTGTTGTTCCAGGGCAGAAATGCCTTTTGCACACTCAGGCACAGCCTGAATCTCTGCCAGCATCTTGAAAAGGTCCTGCTGAGACCACACTGGCCATCAATAGTGGCTGACTTATGTATATTTTTATTTTCCTGATTCTACCCTATAGTTTTTATTGCCAGTATAGACACTACCATTACTGTTGAACACAAACTAAATGAAAATCTGCAGACCATTGTACATTCCCTTTTCATTGCCTAGGAAACCATGAAAGATGAGCAAGGAAAACTGGTGCAGACACACAATATCCATCATCTGTAACTGTATGAAAACAAGCTCAGGCACTAACACTGCTGTGGCAGAAGACAGTAGATCCAATGCATAAAGGTGTCAGCAAATCCCTTCTGAAACTGCAAAAGTGAATAGACCAGGGGACAGGACCTTGGATCTGGTCCTTATTCTGAGCCTTGCTCCCACTGTGATGGCCATGGAAAGCTGCTAAATCATCTTATAGATGATCACAGAATAAATTATGTTGGAAAAGCCCTCCCAGGCCATCGAGTCCAACCTGTGACTGATCCCCATCTTGTCACCCAGCTCAGAGCACTAAGTGCCATGTCCAGTTGTTCCTTGGGCACCCCCAGGACTCCACCAGCTCGCTGGGCAGCCCCTTCCAATGCCTCACCACCCTTTCCCAGAGCACCATTTCCTCTGCTTCATCCCAGACTTTCCTACATTGAATCATGCCATGGGAGCTGTGAAAATCTCCTAAATTGTAGTGACTCTTTTTTTAAGTACAGGAATGTGTTGCAATCACCACAGACACCCAAGGCAGTGAATCCTGAGCTTTTAGCAGCATCCATTGTATTCCCTTCTCAGAGCCCTTCTTTGCAAGCCAAATATTTGATGGAATTATGGTTCTGGAATCATGAAAGGGAATGGTTTTTGTTATCTGTTACTTTTTCAGTGTTTCCCAGCCTGGGGCTGCAAATGACAGCAATAACACAAAGAACTGTTATCCCAGAAACCTGAAGTGCTCTGGATCTGAGACATTACAGTTACATTTACACTTTGTGGGGACTCTGGATGAAAAGAACTGCAAACTCATCATTTTAAAGAGATATGCAAATCCCTCTTTTGTTTTCAAAGGAAACATTTAATTGTCTATTTTTCATCCTCAGATTTTTCCCAGCAGTTTCATTAGCTGACATGCCAAAATGACAGCTCATTTCATATTTAAATATAGGACCAATTTGAAATAATATATCTTTACTTTGGGAGCAAATTCATCTGTTATTACTCTAACAATTATGTCCAAAGGAAAGAACTTAAGCTCTTTTTCTCCTATTTACAAGGTTGACAGAAAACTGGTATTTTCTGTAATAAAATAAGGGGGTTTTGGTTGGTTTATTTATTTATTTATTTATTTTCTGCTTTAATTTTTCTTTCTCTTTACCAGAGCCTGCTAATAAAGGGGTGCAAATCCCTGTGCTTTGCCCTGCTGAATCATCTTCCCTTCTTATTTGAAGATTTTCCTGCCCTTTAATTTAAGTCTCCCCCTTTCAAACATGCAAAACAAAGGAGAAAAGAAATGTAATTACATACATTGCTACTGATATTTCCATTGAAGTGATGGATTTTTTAGCTAATAATAGGCCATAAATGAACACAGTAACAATGGATCCCATCTGAATTTGCACTCACACTAAATTGATAAAAGCAAATTCCAATTCCTTTACTGTTTTTATTGGATACTGTCAATGCAGATGACTCATATGGTAGATAATGTTTTACCATCCCCACCAGAAGATTAATGACTTAACAAAGTCTATGGATTTATAGAGAACACATTTGTGATGTTTGAAGCCTGGTTTTATTCTTTAGAGGGGACATAGAGAGGTATTTCTTCTAGTCTAATTCACAGTCCTAGTATTGCACAAGTACTTAATGATTTATTTCAAAAGTGTTAAAAAAGAACCTGCCAAGCAAACAGGAAACCTCACTGTGAAATTCATCTTGAGCCAGAAGATCTGCAAAATGGCCCCAGGACTTGTTAAATTCTGCTTTAAGTGCTTAGAATAAAAAGAGTGAGGGTCTCTGTGTGGATTCCCTTAAAACCCCCAAGATTTCCGGTCCAGAATTACACCCTGTGCTTGTCTATGAAGCCCCACTAAGTGACTTTGACAAGGAGAGTTGATCCTCTCACATTCCTTTCTAAGCTAAACAGGTTTTTTTTCCAGGAAAACACAAGTCAAACAAATATATAACAAGTATAACACATATGGAAAGATGTTGCCTTGTTCAGAAAAATCACACTGAAAAATCACAAAACACAGCTGTTTTCACCAATACCTGCACCATGTAACTCCTGACAAGGACTGCCAAGAATTCCTCTCACTGTATCTAGAGCAGAGAAACATCACTTTATATGAATTATGAGCAAAAACATCATCCAACAGCTTGACCCAAATTATTTGTTATTTGACCAAATACCTTTCTAAATGTGCCCTTTGTTTTTGGGGGAAGGGAGCTCTTTAGGGGACTGGATACACTGAAATTCAGAGCTCACCACTGGTAATTTAATCAGAGAGTTGCATTAATTGATCTTAGTTGAGATGACTGGTGCACGTCATGCAGGATCTCCCAGATCTGGAGCAGACACTTGGCTGCTCCTTGATTTATTATTTAGGGCAGGAGAATTCACTTCTGACAATACAAGTTTTTATTCTGCCCAAGTTTCAGAAGCTCTTGTTTGGGAGATATTCAATGATATGGCAAAGCTTTGATCCCTTTTCTCATGAATGATGGAAGAATGCTTGGATTTATTGCCTAAAATTTCCACTTTATTAAGCTGTCAAGTTCTGCCTGGTGGCCTCCTACAGAGTGAAATGCTAAATTTGATTTAAAGGTCAGAGGAGATGTGTGGCACCTACAATCTGCCTTTGAATTGTTTTTGTAACACTAAATAGAGTTTACAAGGAGAGAAAATTGGAACTGGTCAGCATAAGTCATTCCAACCACAGTGTCTTTGAAAAGACAGCTCTTCTTTTAAGTACACTAAAAGATAAAGGAAATGGGGACATTAGTGTGTTTCTCTGGGATTTATGAAACTCTAACAAGAGTTCTGGGGTTGTAATTGCAACAACTAAACAAGGGAAAAGCATCAGGAAAATGCTTCTTTCTAATGTTAATGCAGCAGTCACAATTATAAGAAACCTTAATTTGGGGAGACATTTTAATCTGAATTTACTGGAGGTCTAAATAAAGTCTCAACAATAGGCTCTGACCACTCTCCCAACAGACCTTGTTATTATTTCTGCATCTCTACATCTTTTAATTCACAACCCAAATAAGGTCCCAGAAGAGATTACTTTCCTTTAAAATAATTTTACAACTGCAGCCAAATATATTATCATTTTAATTAAATATATGAAGTATAACAAGGGCCAAGATATAAATTTCCAAGAGACTGGTCTAATTTAATTTCCACATTTAATATATAAAACTTATGACATATAAAAACTCCTAATATCCTCATTTGCCTCAGTATAGTCCTTTATCATGTACATTCCATTAGTCACATAGATAAAAGAAAACAATTACAAACTAACTGTTAAGTCTATATGAGACATTGCTTGGTGAGAAAATTTGGTATTATACTAAATGGAAATTTCTGTCCCAGGAAAAAAAAAAAGGGAATTAAGCAATTTCCCTCTGCCTCATTAAAGAAAATAGAAGTTCACTCATAATCACCCTCCAATTCTCTAAAGGTATCAGACTGGTTTCTGATTTTCTTGCTTGGAAATTTAGAGAATTAGTTCTTCCCTTAAAAATCTTAAGAAAGACTAAACCTTCAAGAGATCTTTCTGTGACCTTGTTCCTCTCTATATGGAAAAAGAGCTTAAATAGCCCTGGACAGGATGGAAGTCAGTGGAAATACTGACATTCAGCTGAAAGCAGCTGGGAAGTAAACTTGTCCCAGATTTGCAGAGAGAGAGGTAGGAAAACAACTGGACTGGCTGCCTGGGAACACATTCCTTGGATTCAGAATGATCCAAGAGTAGAGAGAGAAGGAATACACTCTATTTTCTGAGCTGGCAGTTCCCATGTGGGCTGTGTACACACCACCCCACTCTGGACAGCTCACACATCCACTCTCCCCAACTGCTTCCCACAGTTTTCCATAAAAACATCCATCTCTCTCCTTTTTTTTTGGCCTTTCCTCTTATATTTAGGGTTGCTGTGAATTAAAAATAGAGTTTGAAGGGAGAAATGTGTCCATGGTTTCCAAACTCGAGCTTTTGACTTTTTTCTTTGAGGTGTCACATAAAACCCTCACACTGAAAGCAAACCTGAGCCTTTGATCCAAAAAAGATCCGAGTATCGTCCTGCTTCAGGTCTGTTCAAGAAATATGACATTTCAGAGATAAAGTCAGGTAAAATTCATGAATTCCTTAAAAAAAACCAGGTTTTGGATTTTTTTACCCCACTGTTTTCTGAAGATCCTTTATAGACTGACTGGCAGATTAAGACAAGAGGTAAAATATCTGAAAGGTTTCAGATATTTGTGTTGAATGGCTTGGTCTGGAAATGCAGCTTTTGTGCTGGCCCTTGCTTTGAGGTTTGTCCTAATGGCAAACCATGGACCAGGACATGGAGAAGAGCCTGCAATCCATCCTGACCCAGCTCTGCAGACACCCACAGACCACCCAGTTCTACCCATCTGGCAGAGAGAAACAGCCTGGCCTTGAGCTTTGCCTTCCTATATTTTCTCCAAACTCCAAGTTGGACTCCTGGGTTAGAAGCAGGTCCAGGTCTGGGCACAGGGTTTGCACGAGAAACACAAAATCCACGTGCTGAAAACCAGGTGTTGCTTGAGGAATTTTGGGAAGGGAGGAAATCCTGCTGCCCACTGCAGGAGGTGAACAAGCCATTCGGGGTTTTCATCCCAGAACTGGTGTTGTAAATAGTCACTAGATGCAGATTTTGTTGCATCACAGCTGAAAAAGCTCACCCCACTCAGTCTGTGTGACCAAAGAACCTTTTTCTACACACTTTGTGTCAAATCCAAGAGACCTTTCAGTTGAGTTTAAACATCTCCACTTCATGCTTATTTGTAAGCAGGACCTGCTGACCATTTCTTGCCAGTACAAGCATTTCATGGACTAAATAAAGAAGATGTAGGGAAATGAACCACTCGGGACTGGTAGAGAGCTCTCAGGAAAAAAAAAAAAAACAACACCAAAACTACCACAAAACCAAACTAAAGTAGTCCACTGAAATGTGGAAAACTTGAACATGGCTGCAACAAGGCATATATTGGTAGGGAAAATTAAAGAGAAAAGTCTGACAAGAATTACAAATTTTTGAGGAAGACAAAAAATAAATATATCCTTATGGTTGGTCATTTGGGATTCTCCTCTGAAGCAGCAAATTCTGCATATATTATATAGAGGGTCTATAAGCATTTAAAAGATACCGAGTGCCTTCAGTTTTTATTGATCAGAGTTCTGCATCTCTGTGGAATATAAATGAGGAATTACCTGATTCAGTAGCTTTAAGCAAAAGAAGAGTTATGGAAAATGTTTAAAAGGACCCATTTAATAAGACAGCATGGCAAGGCTTTCTCCCTAGAAATACTTTCAGCTGCAATCACAGAAGCATATCCATGGATTTACTAATACTCAATGATTTTTGTATATATTGCTGCATTTCTGCCTGAAATAAAAAGAAACATGTTAAGTTTGGCCTGAGATGACATACTGAGTTTCCAGGACTAAAATGTTTCAATCATTCATACTGAAAGATCAGGAAATCAGCAAGGAGATAAACGTTGCTGTTCATATCCTGACAAAGGTGCCAACTGTTAGAAGCATGTGCTTCTATTTCAGAATAATCTAATTAACACATTCTCCTGAAGAAAGTTATCAGGCTCTGATTTCAACTTCACTTTCACACAATTAAATAAATGTATTGTCACTTTTCTCATTATTCAAGTAATACTTTCTTTAGAAGAAAAAAGAAAATGAAAGATATAGTGATCATCACCCAGAAATGAACTGACAGGGCTCTCTCCGTGATTAATCTATTCGGATAGGCAGGGAAACATGCATTACAAGACAAAGCAGATGGATAACATTTTACTGGACAAAAGTTAGTTGCAATAAATTGAAAAGGGTTTATTACATCTTGGTTTATAAAAATAACAACAACAGGACAGGGAGAGACTTCCTGAAGGCAATTTTTAGGGCTCAAAGCATAGATCTGGGAGTTGATCCTGTTCTTGAAGAGAAGAAAAATCACACACCTGTGACTGAACACTTCAAATGTCTGTTCAAACATTTGCAGACCATTTTCAGGAGCTTTGGCCTGAAGTTTTAGGTTGTGACCAAGTGAGGGTGTGGGAAAAGCGATGCCAGATAACCTTGGGAACCCACCCCAGGCACACACTTCAAAAACATCTCCCTAGGAAAGGGCTGAACAGCCAAAATTAAACATTTTGAGTTCTTGTTTAAGGTAACTTTGGAGTCTGCCTGTTTTTTTAGGTTTTCATTAAACTCGGTGAGAAGGGACCCCTCACTTGGGCAGAGCAACAGGGATTTCAGAACCTGGTTGTGGCCATTACTTACAAATTCAAACCAAGGAGAAAGAATAACTAACTAGATGACAAATAAACACCATTTACACTAGAAGACAATATTTTCAAAACGTTTGAAGGCTGATATTCCTACAACATGAAGGCATAAAATAAACTTGTGAGGCAGCTGCAGTTCATGATTAGTAAGCAAAGTTCCACGATCAACAATCCAAACTTGTTGAAAAAGCATTTACCTGTCTATGCCTATTTATTTATTATTGATTATCATTAATTGTAAAGACTCCGACTCCTGCAATATCTGACTGATGATCTTTCATTTTTCATGGAAGTCATTAGCTTATTCATCCAGATATTGCAAACACTTTCAGGTATCATAACTCAGCTGCCATACAGATTATCTAATTATACAGCATTCACCTAGAAAGAAAAACACCTCAGACGTGAGAACTGTGCCAATAAAAGCAATGATTCACAGTTTGGTAGGAACTTTATTTATAGTTTGCAGAGATGAACTTAAACCACAAACTCAGGTGGTTGGAAATTTAGGAGCAAAGCCCCTTGCAAGCAGCTCTTGCAGTTCAAAGTAGCAACACCCAATGTGCCACCCATGTTTTGGGAGGTGTAATTAGCTGACTGTGATTTTTCCTGTAGACCAAAATCATGCTTTTTTAGTCAGTTTGCACAGAACTTTTATGGCAGTATCTCAATTAAAAAAAACAGCAAGGAAATGGGAGTTTTTTCAATTATCTCCTAAATGCCATTGATCAGTTTTAGTCATGACTGGGGAGTGACTGGAACTGGAAGGCAGTCCCTGCACAGAAGCCAGAGTTGGGGGTCAGTGTGAGACATGGAGACTCAAAAATTGCCCTCAAGGGCCTTTGAAGCTTCTCAGTGAAATGATTATTTGTACAGCACCTACAGCACTGGTGTGTTTTTCCTTGCCATCACCTCCGACACTGAGAGGATTTCAATACCACCTGAAACAGCCCTCTCTGCACACCCCAAACCATCACTCCCCTGGTGCAGCCGCTACCCAATGCCCAGGCTGGAAAGCAGCTCTTCCCTCAGTCCCCATGCTTGGTGAGATGCTCAGGTGAATTTTTTATCACTTGTGCTGCTCAGCTTTCTGATGAGACCTCTCAAAACCATGCAGTGGCTTCAGATCCAAATTAAAATTCTCCTGCCCCCAGTGTGTGCTCCAAACCCAGTCAGAGTTACCTGGGCAACACCTGAAACAGAGGGTTTGTTCAACCAGAGGAGCTCAGTCCCTGTACCCTCACTAGTTTCAGTTAAAAACATCCATCCTGCTTTTAAAAACATTCTATGCCTGTACTTGCGGTTTAATAAGTGACTGCTATGAAGCTCAGCCAGCAACTGTAAACCAGCAAGATCCCTATCAAACTGCTGAAGAAATGAAATAGTGTATATCAGATTCCCCAATAACCTCCATAAATCCTTGCTCTCCAACAGTGATATTTGTTAACAACAAAATTAACTTTTATTACTTCCCTTTTGTGACTGTGTTTGCCAACATTCATTTTTGAAGCTCCTCGGAGCAAGCAGAACAGATAAATTAGATTAAATTAGGTTTACTGGCCAAGATGTGAAGACACAAACCAAACTGAAGGTTATATTAAGCCATGATTTTAGGAACTTCATATAATTCAATGTGCACTGAGAGCAATAGAGAGAAGAAAAGGGAAAGAGCTGCTATCTCTGATGCTGAGCTGCTATTTCTGATGCTAACACAAAATCCTCTGGATATTGCATCCCTGAAGGGTCATCTCCCAGCCTGACATCCTCAGTGTGGAGGAAATATAAGCCCAAATAAAACCTGGTCTTTCACTTCAGGGGTGCCAATAGTACTGTGCAAATTCCATGGACTGGTTCCTGAAGTGGAGACACAGGTGGGCCTCTGAGGTGCCAAAACAGCAGCAGAAACAGTGTTCTCTTGGCTCAGATGAGCACAAAAACTGCCTGAGGTGCACAAAAGTGCTCACTGCTTCAAACAGGAGGGCAGATAAGGGTAAAGGAGTGATCAGAATATGGGAATGGGAACATCAATCTTTCCTTAATCCCAATTTTGTGAAACACTCTTTTCTGTCAAGGTCGTGCAGGTGCCAACAGTCATAAATAATTCTTTTTGGAAGCTCTTCTTTTACTGGGCACCCACAGCTGCCCCAGCCATGAACCCTGGGAGTCCCTGGGATGGTATCACAGCCCTGGAACTGCACCCTGACAAGGGGCTCATTGAGTGAAAGTCCTGGCAACTTCTGGGGCCTCAGAGGTGACTGTGGGGAGGAGACTCCTGGATTTCACTGAGCTAGGCTGGTTTGCTTCTTTTCTGCTTTTCACAGTCTCTCTTCCTGTCTCAGTGCCAAGGAGACAGACTTTAATGCAGCATTGTGAACGCTAACCTTGGCTCTCACTGTGAAAATTCTGCTAAGTAAGGTATAACAGGGAGAGATGATTCATTTTTATCCCATCAACACTGTCTATAGGCAGCTGGCAATATGTTTTTAACACACTGCCTTGATTCTGGAGTTTTCCTTGACATGTTTGTGCTGTTTATGAAGAGGGCAGGTTGGGATCCTTGGCAAAATGTAAATTACTTTAATATTTTTCTTCACAATTCTTTGGCTTGAATTTATGTAAGAAACCAGATGTGAGGATTTATGGAGGACACTGGTGACAGGTCTGCTCTGCAAAAACTGGAGAGAGAAAAATCAATAAACAGCATTAAAATAAAGAAATAGAAAATAAAAATCTGAAAGGATCTCAAAATTCCTCTGATCCATCTCTAAGCAAGTTCCAAGCAATGCACCAGTATCTTCCAGAGCTCTGCCTGTGCATTAATCAAATGATCTGGGATAAGACAAGAGACCAATTTAAAGTGCAAAAGTTACCGAAGAGATAAAATTTATCTCACTCCAACTTGACTTCCTACAATTTTGCAGCTGCTCCAGTAAAGTTTCTGAGGTCCAGTAAAGTTCCTGAGGTTTGTCTGGTGAGAGTAACTGTGAAATACCTGTAGGTAAGTGCCATTCCTGTGGCAAAGAGCAGCACGAGGCCTCATCCCGCTCCCTCTCTGGAGATGTAAGTGCTGTGAGGGGGCTTGTTTTGGTGCAAAGAAAGAGCAAATCCTGGAGATACATTTGCCATCTTAGCTGAGAGTGTCAGTGTGCAAAGCTTCTTAAAGAAGATTATTCCTAAAACTTAAGTCCTCAATGTACAAAGGTAAATTACCATTCAATCCTTAATATTACTAATGGGTGACTTCTGGCCTGAGACATGTGACCTCTGAGAGGAGAGGGTTATTCTTTCAAGAGTCAAGGACCAGTTGTTTTTGTGAGCATCTCAGTCTATATATAAGGGAAATAAAAAAAATCTTGCCTTGTGGGGGAAATCTGGAAGGCAGAGCAAGGAGAAAAAGCTTTGTTTACAGCAAAATCTTTTGTCTAAAATGAGCAATGCTTGCAAGTATTTTTACTCTAACAGAGCAGGATGCCCA
This sequence comes from Platyrinchus mystaceus, assembly GCA_035041135.1. NCBI lineage: Eukaryota > Metazoa > Chordata > Aves > Passeriformes > Tyrannidae > Platyrinchus > Platyrinchus mystaceus. The sequence continues at coordinate 12,311,683 of JAWWLV010000057.1, forward strand.
CAGAGCTGGGTCAGGATTCTTGGTGGGTTTTCCCAGGGCCAAAGGGTTAGCTACTTCTAGAGTTTCCACTTCTGAGTAACTCCCTATTCTTACTTCAAAACTTATTTGGGAGATAGTCCCCATATGTCTCTATAATCCTTGCCCCACCTTCCCAAACACGTTGAAAACAAACACTTATGCGTCTCCAGTAAAATGCTACAACCTGCTCATTCCAGAGGGATTTAGCTCAAATAAATCCACTCAAAAACAGTCAGTTTAGGAAAACCACTCTGTTTCTGTTAAATATTGATTTAGTGAGTTTATAGTGCTGTATGGCTTTGTATTATCTTAATATTCAGGACTTTCATGTCCCAAGTGAAAAAAAAACCCTCAAAAACCCACTCCAGCTCCAGATTCAAAATTCCCAGTGGTGGAACTGCTGTGGTTCCAGATGTTGGCTCAGTACTGTCCTGGGTGTGGCAGAGCACCAGGACCTGCACTGTAGGTGAGGATCACAGAATATTTTAGGTTGGAAGGGACCTTAAAGCTCCAGTTCCACCCCCTGCCATAGGCAGAGACACCTTTGACTAGCCCAGGTTGCTCCAAGCCCTGTCCAACCTGGTCTTGGACACTTCCAGGGAAGGGGCAGTCACAGCTTCTCTGAGCAACCTGTGCCAGGGCCTCCCCACCCTCACAGGGAAGAATATCTCTCTAATATCTATCTAAGCCTACTCTCTGTAAGTTTGGAGCCATTCCCCCTTGTCCTGTCACTCCATGCATCCTGCAGGGTGCTCAACCTTCACTCTGTACTGAGGCTCAAGGAGCTGCAGCCCTGGATCCCTGGCACAGAACTTTGGTCCGGTTCCTATTTCATTGTGAACTTCTGTGGCAACGTCAGACCCAGAAGGTTTCTCAAATGTGGAGCTTTAGAGCCAAAAAGTTGTTTGGAAGAGAGAAACGTGTGCTCAGTGCCGAGACTGCAAAGCAGCAGCTGCACTTTTAATTAAAACTTATGTCCTATATATCTTTGTGTGTTTCTTTGTTTTTAATGAAATTTTTAGATAAAGGGAGCTCTTCTAACTATATTTCTGGCTCCTGGTGCTCCCCTTCCTTATTCATTTTTGCTATCATGACTTTTTTCAATTTACCTTAACAGATTAGGCCATATCAGAGCTTCTGAGTATATTAAAGGTGATGGCAGCAAAACACAGCTCTGTTCCTCGATCTGTTCAGTAACAATCTCTTTTCTCACCCTTCATCCCCCTCCACTCCACACACACTTTAATTACGGTGACACATATGGATCTTAAGCATATTTGACAGAGAGTAATGAATGAAGTCTCAACACTCATCAAGTAAATGCCTCAATATTTGCATAAGTTAACATTAGTATCATTCTGTGGATCTGCATTTTACAATTAGGGATTTTTCACTGGGGAAATTTGAACTGGAAGAGTTACTGTTCCAATGGGTTTCCTCACATAGAGCAGTTTGAATTTTGGCAGTGCTGAGCTCGTACTCAAGTCCAGCAGAAGTGATGGGAGGATTTTTTTGGCTGCTAGGAATGAAAGCTTTAGATCCTTGTGAATGTGCAAATATGAGGAACAGGGAAGCTAAAACAGAACTGTAATGGGTCTGGACCCAAAGAAAAAGGTAAATATGTAAATCATATGAGGAGGGGCTGAGGGAGCTGGGAGGGCTCAGCCTGGAGAAAAGATGCTCAGATAGAGGAGTTGATGTTCATTATTTGGATGACACAAGAAAGAATTCCTTGCCATGAGCTTGATAACACAAGGAGCAATAGGAATTTGCCTGCTTGACAACAAATTGATACAGGGTTAAAAAATGAGCTATGCTAAGATCCTGGCAGTTCATTTTCCTCCCAGTGCCTTGCTTATGTAGAGACTCCTTTAGTTTTCCTTTAATAGACTATGAAGGAAAAATTTTCTTTCATATGTAGAAAGCAGAACAATTTTAGTAATGCTGGCCCTTGAAAATTTGATTTAAATTTGGTTCCAAGGAATTGGGCAGGAAAAAGCATAATTTGGATGAAGGAGGTTTACTTCTGAGATCCAAGTCCTGGGAATTTCATCTTCTGAGCTACTTTTCTGTCAAGGCTCACTATCTTACCAATTGCTTGCTCCAGCCTTAATCTTCATGCAAAACAACTGCTGAGCATAAAAGTGTGTTTACATCAATCATTCTCAAAATGTAAACAAAACAGCAGCAGTGGAATTATGAATGAAGAGTTGATTAGGAAGTGACAGCAAAGGTTTGTGATAATGAAGGGATGAGTAGTGCTTGTTTGGGAATGTGTCAGTTAATTGCAATTAATTTTGCAAACTGGGCAGCAGGACACCTCAGGATACAGGAGTGGGAATTTTCTGCCAGGTTGGTGTGCAAATACAAACCCCACTGAACAAAGGCATTTTGTGGCTGTGGACTGAAATAACAAAAACAGACCTAGAAGCCCTGACAACATCTGATGTTAAATTTAGATGCTCTAACCAGACTGTTGCTTCTAATCCTTCAAACCCTGGGTTTCACCAGAACTGCTCCTGCCTGGTGATGGGCATGGCCAGAGTGACCTCTTGGCAAGACCTCAATTCACAAACTAGCTGGGGAGTGTTCTCCCAGACAAACAGAGCAGAGGGCATCCTAGACTGATCTACCATCAAAATCATCCTCTTGTGGTGGCTGTGAAGTGAATTTTAAGAGTAATAGTAAACTATTAGTCTATGGGAAAGTCCCTCTGACTCCCAGAAACATGGTGCAAGGTGTTCATCTGCCACTGGGGACCTGGGTGAGACTATGACTGGTGTAAATGCCATTTCCCATCACAGAGAGCAAGGTTCTTAGACCACAAACTAGTGCTACAAGGATGCTACAGTACAAGATACTGGCTTGAGAAAAGGAAGATCTGGGTTTCAGATCCTACCCCATGAAATGACAACCCAGGAGCACAAAGCCACTTCTGTTCCCAGCAGCAGCAGTTTTCTGTGGTGCATCATCAGTTCTGCTTCAGAGAGATGGATTAACTGAGAGGGATGAGCTGAGACAATGTCAGGTGCAGAGTGTTCCTGAAATCACACAGCAAACAGAGCTGGACAGCCTGGCCTTGGTGTAATGACACTCCAGTCTCCTCTGCTGATCACAAGCCCAGCTTGCAGTCTTTTAAATAAAACCAAATAACCCCAGATCAAACCCTTAGCAAAAGCACAGGGTCAATGAAACTATTCCCTTATGCTCCTTAAACTCTACAAAATGCACATTTTTATCTTCTAGCTGAAGTATTTAACTGTTCCCAAATGCAGGTTGATGACTAATCAATCCCCAGCCAATCAATCTATTGAATTTAGGAATAACCAGCACATCACACACTTTGTAAGAGCCACAGTATGAGAAGAATTTCAAAACAAGCTGCATGTCTGAACAAGCCCAATGTTTCTCTCTACTATAGACAAATTACATCAACACATTACACAGGATTTCTGAAGGTAAGATTATTATCACCAGTTTTTGCTGGTGATATGATTAGGAGTACAAAGAAAAAGCAGGAGGTGAGAGTGTGAAGGTAAAGTACTAAAAGGAAACCAAATGATTCATTTAATTAAAGGGTTGATTAAACTTGAAGACTTGTTATATCTCACATTTTTCATTAGCAAACATGTCTTTTTAGGGGATTTTTTTTTTCATTTTCTTTATTGAAGCTCTTCCAGATACAGCCTGCAGTTTACAGTGGATGATTTATGGGCCCAACCCTCCTTCTTTTGTAATCCACATGAATCTTCCCATTGAATAAAAAATAATCAGGCAAAGAATGGTGGGTTTTTTGATAAATTCTCATTTCAGCTACAGTTTTGTCAATCCCAACTGATTTTATGATAGGAGACTTTGGTGTCACAAAATTTTAGGGATGCAATTAGATTTTTTTTTTCCTCTGTGATATTACTCAGATGCAAATGATCCCAGGGTCTACAGGCTGAGATTATAAACTATTTTTCCCATTATTTTTCCCATTATTTTTCCAAGTTCTATGGCATTATAGACATTGGGCATAGTCATGTTACTGAGAGGTCTCTTAGAGGGCCAGTTAATATAACTCTGTCTGCTGCCTTATTAGAACAATACTAGAAACTAATGAGGTTGTATTTAGTTGGAGCCAAGTAATTAAATACGATTTAATGAAGTGCTAAATATATCCAAAATTTTGAGATTTGGTCTTGTAATATAGGACTTGTGTTGTGACAGAGAGCAAGAGGGGGAAAGAAAGAGTCAATCTCATGTAACCTTTTATGCTTCTCTTATTTAATTTTCAGCCCTTCATCCACTGAAACAGGGTAATTTCAGATTTCACTGTGGAGCTGAAAGCTAGAGGGAAACGAAATCTTTTTCAAAATGTGCTGACACTGCCCCAGAACCCTGGAGACCTCGCTCACCCAAAGTTTTAGTCAATTAAAACTGTTAAAAACATGGTTAAATGTGTGCACAGTCATGAACCCACCCATACAAATGAAGTGCTGGGTAAAAAATGAACCTTTCCTCAGAGGCACCTCTGCATATAAAATTTGAAACATCAAGGTCCAGTTACCAAGTGAATCTTCTCCCAGATCTCTGGTCTGTAAAATTTTGCAGAAAATCTGCATAACAGTGAAACCATTTATCTTTTACAACTTTCTGACAGACACAGCCCAAAGGCAAACTCCTTCCTCAAAACTCACTCAAAATGGAGAAAGAGAAAATCTGGTTCCTGGGATGGTGTGATTCCAGGTCTGTGCCCGGTCTTTGTTGGGCAAAAACTGGAAATTCAAAATACTTAATGTATTCTGTGCCGTGAACTGTTGTACATTCTCTACTTGTCCTTGGTTTAATGTCTAACAAATATAATTTACCCCTCCCAGTCAAACACCACTATTTAATGTATACGAGCCAGGCAACAATTCAGTAAATATGTGAAATGTCACATATTTAAATTTCAAGGAGACATTTAAATCCCAGCAGTTCTGTACTGATTTCAGTGAGGATTCATCCTGCTCAGAATCCTGCTTCAAAATCCTGACTCCAGTATTTGGGAATAAAATGGCTCTCATACACTGCTTGTTAAAATGAATGAATCAGTAAAGATTCACAGTAAGTAAAAATTCATAGGTTACACATGCAAAAATACAAATATACCAGAAGATATATGCCATATTTTAAAAGTGTTAAAAAGCACACCATTTTATTGATAAAAACACTTAAACTCTCTCTCTGTCTCTCTCTGTGCTTCTCTTGGGAGCTTTAAACTCAAATGACTTTGATAAAATATGAAAGCTTCCATTGATTTATCGATAATAGCAAATAAATAAATTTAGGGGAGAAAATGTACTTTGAGACATTATTGTCACAGAGGGACCAATAATATCTTCAGTTTCCATAGATCTGCACAGAAATCTGTTGAAAATCTCTTTTGCATATTCATGGCCAGGGTCATTCTAGTGGGGAATATCTGTAAGCAAAATTTTTCATTCCCTTACTGGCCTGGTTAGTTTACAGGGAAATTTTCACCATCAGTATTTAGCTAATAGGTTAATATAAAAAGTATTTTTCCCAGAATGAAACAAAAAGTGATCTTATATAAATTATTGAGTAGATGTAGAAAATAAAACAAACTAAAACTAGTAATAGACCCAAGATAAGTGGCGATTCTCTGCAATATTCACTTTTTCATGCCTTTTTTTTTGTTTCTTAGTACATAGATTTCTGTTTTGCCTTTTTTTTTTTTTTCTTTTAGGGTTACTTTGCTACCTTTCCTCTTAATATTTCTACTCCATTTGTCTTCCATTGCCCCCATGGGCACTGCACAGTCCTACAGTGTGTGAATCAACCCAAGTGGGCAGAGATGTTCTGTCATATTATCCCATGGAAGGTGTGCCGGACTATTTCAATTTGAGTTATTCACAGGCATGTCCTGCACATGGGATAAACCAAGGCAGTGACAACCTCACAGCAGGAGACACTCAGGAGCTGGAAAAAAATAATATCCCAAACGCCTCCAGCAATCACTATTTCTTGTTCTCTTGTTCTTTTTTATGTGTGTCTTTGTACTTCCTGAAAAGTTGCACCATCAGGTGCTGTAGCTGGAGCTCTACAAGCTTTTCCTTGGTTTATTGTAACATTAATACAGAAGGAACCAGGAATAGTTTGAAATGCTTGATTTGTTGACAGTGTTTCTGGCAGTGTATTTGCCTTCATGGCAAAAAACCAATACACTACCTTGGACTTTTATTTTCCTTTTTCCTCCGTTGCTTTGTTTATTGCTGGAGCATTTTAAAATATTTTTATTATAGATTCTGTGCTCAATTAAGGGCTTAAAGTAAATATTATGCTCTACACTGCTCCTAAAATAAAGCTAGTATTGTAGAGCCTGCTGGCAGCAGACTGTGACTTGACTTATCTTTCATATTTCACAATAGTTAAGAAGTCTTACTTAGCAGAAAATCATAGTTTCACAGCCTAAAACTTGTAATTTAAAATCAAATTTTTTTTGGTAAATCAAGCCCAGTACTACACAGTAATAAAAGTTTATCTCCAGTACCTCCATACCTCCCTACACTCATTTTGTTCACCAAGTGCTGAATAACAACACGCTATTGAAATGCCACCCAGCTTTACCAAAGAGGAGGAAAATGCCTCAAAAAGCCCTCCTCCTTTCTACTTTCACAGCCTATAAATACAAAACACTGCAGAGATTTATGAGTGCAAAGGCAGGAGAAAAAAGCCCTCTCTCTAACACTGTTGCAGCTGAAGGCTTGTTTACAAAAATGTGATTTATGTCTCAGACAACAACTCACACCACACAGGATTATTTTCCAGCTCTGTCATGCAGAGTCACTGCTGCACATTTTGCCATCACCCATTTAAACAAGACTATCATTCCCTTGGTTTGGACACTTGGGTTGGGATTGAATTTCGTGGAATTTCAGAAGCACAAACCTCTTAGCAGCAGTTCCTCAGCCTTTGTGCAGGTCTGATGCTGGTGGAGAGCCTTGATTTCCTACTGCCTTGGGAAGGAGCCTTTGGGATGAGCTGAGCTCCACAACTGCCCCCAGAGCAGCCAAACCCACTCACCTGTTCCCTGCACAGACATCCTGGAGAGCAGAGCACCTCTGCCTTCCTTGGCCACCTGAAGGGACCTCCTGTAGCTGTGGGTATAAGAAATGACAAAGAGCAACAGCAACGTCACTGAGTGATCAAGAACCACAAGTGAGGATTTGTGGTTTCCACATCCCTTGCACTGACAAACTGAAGCAAAGAACACACAACATAAAATCCTTGAGACTCATTTGAAGTGCACTTGCTGTACTGGGGGAATTGATGACCGTGGGTGATGTGGCTAAATACCAGTTCAGAGAAATATTAAGTGGACCAATAAACTTAATAGCACTTTTGAAAAATGCAGGGTGGCCAAGGCTCTAATCTGGTTTAACAATGAAAAACATTTTCCCTTGTAAGCTTTATATTTTTCCCCTACATGGATGTAGTTCAATTGGAGACTTCTCACACTGTGCTGCTGAAATAAAATGACTTAATATCTACCTTTAAACCAGGTCATTAATCTTCCATCATTCACCTCCTGTAGTATACCTTAGCTTACAGTTAATGGAATATTTAACTGCCTTAAGAGGTACAATAAATTGAAGTCACTGCTTCCCTTCCAGTTTTTATCCATAATTTCACCCAAATGAAAGAAAACCTGTTGACTGGAAACCATTGGGTTGTTTTCTAAATAGCATCTTATTTGTGAGCATACAGTGAAATTCCATTTCAAAATGTGCCAGTGAAGAAGGATGGCTTATTAATCCCTCAGCTTCAAATCCTGCACAGAGTATAATGCACAGAGGGGCATTGCTTTGCTTATCCTGAGATATCCCATGGCTTACAGATCTGTCCACAGGGTTCTAAAAACAAAAACCTTTCTTGCTTGATTCTTGGATGATGAATTGTTTAAAGGAAACTCCATCTTTGAGGACAGCTCTCCTCGGAACAGGTGCTAACAATGATGAAATATCAACTTCCCTTTCCACTGCTCACGCACAAATTTCTTTCCCCAAAGACAATTTGGATAATAAAAAATCTTCCCTGACCAAAACCTCAGCCTAATTTCTCAAGTCTGCAGCAGACTCTGAAGATAACAACCCAACAGGTAGGAAAAAGGCTGTAATAATTTTCTACAGAAACTTCAGGTTTATGGGCTGTTGCTTCCACCCCAGCCATCCTCACACAGGATATCCATGGAGTTTGCTCCGGTGTGGAAGGGTGAGACCCTCAGATGCACCACAATTCTCACACAAACAGAACCACCAAAATGCTGTTTGGTGGAGATGTGGGGTGAGATCATTACATGAGGAAGCAAAGTGTGGAGTAAATCATCCTGATAATTTTCAGGCAGTTGCCTGGGAGCCTTGAATTGGAAACATCTAAATGTGCCCCTGATCCAAGGGGAGAGCTGAGCAGCAGCAGTACAGTGCTGCCATGGGGCTGAGGGCCAGGGCTTGCTCTCCAGTGCCAGCCCAGCATCCTCCCCACCTCCAGCTGGCTCAGGGTGTGTGCTGGGCAGCTCCCCATGGTCACAGGGCCAGCAGAGTGTGTCCCTGCCTGTCTTGTCATGGGGGAATGCATACTGTGACTGTTTCTTTAGGGGAGAAAGCAGTGTACACCCTAATGACCACAAAAGGATTGTAAGGGATTGTGCCCAGCTGGTTTGCAACTGAGTTCTGAGGGCAGACACTCATCCCATGCCCTGCCTGTCTGTTTGCCAGGGACATTTTTGCTGTGTGAGACTCTCCCTCCCCCAGTTATGTGCAGGCAGCAGATTTCTGCTGTGAGTGCTTTGACCTTGCCCAGATGGCCTTCATGAGTTTCCAATCCCTTCCTCACTCCTCCAGCAAGTCCAATTTCTGGTGGCACCTAAGAGCCAAGGATTAGGATCAGATTGATAGGTACATATGGCACAGTGTGGCTCCCAGGTCTCACAAGGGCAGAATTCCTGCAGAGAGCCAGGACAGTCACACTGTTAGTCCAGCTTCACATATAAATCACAATTACTGGTATTTAACCTCCAAGGAGGGATCTAGCAAAGTTCAGAGTGGGCCCAATGCCTCTGGACCAGATGGCTTTTGGAGAAGCTGTCCAGGAAACCATATATTTGTATCAAGTATGTGTGAGAGGATAAATGCAAGCCAGGAATCTCCAGTGCCTCTCACTCCTTTGCTTGCTCATCCATCCCATGGGATAGCTCCCCTTTCAGTCTTACTCAAGAATCAATTAACATTCCAAATTACATTACTGTCAATTTGATGTAGACAGCAGGTTTTTTGTTGGCTTCAAGCAATAAGAAGCAGCCTTACAACAGTGTTTTGGTTGGTTTTAATTTTTAAAAAATGGGAGACTGTGAAAGAGAAACCTCCAACAGATTTTTTTTTTTTGCATAGGACACACATAATTATTCCTCAGTACAGAAATGCTGCAAATGAGGATGCAAACAGCAGCAACACCTCAGCTTGTGCCAGGGGCTGGACTGTTTGGCAGTGAAGCCCCTGCTCATGGCAAGCTGGTGTCTGGTCCATAGCCAGGGGATCATTGGCCACCACTCTGCAGTGGATATCTGCCCACTGCTGTGCCAGAGCCCTCAACCAGCCTTGGTGATGCCAGAGCAATTTGTGCAGACACATGCAAAGAGCACAGACACCCTCACCACTTCTGCTGGCAACCTCTGCAATCACAGATGTCCAGGGAAGGATGGAGCAGAGAAGGAGACTATCAGCTAAAAAAGCAAGACAGATCACTAGAAGTTGCTTTCCTCTGTCTCTAGTTCTTGTGCAGGGGACCCCTGGTGGTCTAGCAGTTAAGATGCTGCGCTCTCAGCGCCGAGGTCACAGGTTCTATTCCCGATCCTGCTTCAGGGTCCCCTGGGCAGATGGAGCTCGTCAGCCCCTAAGGCCATCCATCTAAGAGAAGGTCACTCTAAA
>JAWWLV010000057.1:12321771-12342911 GCA_035041135.1 Platyrinchus mystaceus
CGCAGGCTGTGTCTCACCTAAAAAATCCATTGCGCAGGCTTGAAAGGTAAAAACACCTTTCCCAGATCTTTGTTTGCGAAGACTGGCCACGTTAAGTTCTTGTACATGAAAACACTTCACCTTTTAACACTAAACTCTTAAAGGGAGCTCTGGTCCCTTTAAGGATTTACCAGAGAAAGGTTTCCAGGATGGGGATGGTTATTATACCCTTTTAGATATGGAAACCCATAAACATGTACCACAGGGATGCAACCTGACCTTTCCAAGGTACACAACTAGTGATACACCTTATAAACCAGTAAACTCTTATTTCCATTAAATTAAGGTGGTTTTACATAGACCATATGCTGTTGTTTTAGCATTAGACAGATGTGATGTCACGGCACCAGAGTAGGAACTGGTTTAACTTTTGAAGATATAAATATCTTCACTGAAACCAGCTAAGTGTGCACTAAAATAAAGCATGTAATTAGGTGATTTGCTCAGACGGGGTTCTAGCTGTGACAGATGGACCATGAGTTAAGAGCTGAGTGGTTTCCAGCACAGCTGTGAGAGATCCAGCTGTGAGATCCAGCCTGGAGATGTGTAAGGACACAAGTGATAGAAGAAGGGGATGTTCAGGGTTGCCCTGAAGGCAGAGAGAGAGAGAGAACAGGGTAATGTTGGATGTTGACCTGAAAGCAGCACTTAACTGACCAATGTCAGTCACACACCTCAGTTTAGGGCCCCTGACCTCCCACCTACAGACACCTGAGGTGAAAGCTGTTCATATCCTCTCATTGCAGGATTGGTGTTCTGCTGGACCCTCCCTCCCTTATCCTGCCCTCAGGCATCAAATTAACAGGCACTTTCAAAATAACCTGGCAGAGCAGTCTTGGGACAAAACAGCCATCTGGAGAGCAGAGAGCAAGAGAAAATACTGCTCTTACATCAACCAGGCAGCTTTAAGGACCCTGTTGCTGCCCTGGAGCTGCTACAGCCCAATCCTGCCTGAGGCCACACAAAGGAACAGTGGATATGGCCAGGGAATGGTCACTTCTTACAATTGTGCTCCATTAAAACCACTTCAATGCAACATCCCTGACACCTCAGGAGCTGCAGTCTGACCAGTTCCTGCACTGCTTTTAACAGACTCACAGTCTGAGGTACAAACCATGCCTGAGAGGGGAGAAGGGAAAAGTCCAGAGGCTTTTGTTTTAAGGGTTGTAACAGTTTTGTTTCTCCTGCAGAGATTACAGAGCAATTTCACCATCTCAGATTTATGTGGTGAATAGAAAATTCAGTTTCAAGTGACTGGGTTTAGATTTCCAAGGAGCTGTTAAAATAGAGCCCAAATATAGTGGAACATTGCTGTCATCTAAGGGCTCTTTGGTGTTCTTCATGAAAGGAGCTCAGTTCAAAGAGGAATGAGTACCTACAACCTAAAATATCTCGGCACATTTGACAACCTCATTGAAAGCCTCAGCAGAGAGGCCTGTTCTCAATTTTACAGGTGACAATTGAGGCAGAAAACGTAGGGTTGGGACGTTGCTTCTCCCACTGATGTTCACAACTCTGTTTGAAGAAGTCTTCGCCCAACAGTTTTGCTCATATCCCAGACCTGCAAAGCATTTGGGAACATGCAGAACCTTAACACTGGGAGTTTTCTGATTAATTCTTTGCCAGCTCCTCACAGGATCCTCTGTCCTAAAAGGTATTGATGATCTGGGGCTTGAACTCACATAGAATGTGAAACGAAGGAGAGAGTGAGAAGGAAAAAGGGTATGTTGGTTTCTTATTTATTTCTGTTTCTGTTTTGGTGGCATTTTCTGTGGCTTTATTGAAGCGGTCATTAGCACAACCTCCCCTGCCTTGTCATCTACTGAGATAAATAAAACAAACGCTTGCATATACCATGAAAAAGGTAAATGAAGCACCACCCTAAATATTCTTCACTGAAAAAACAGTATGGCTGATACTGTTGCTCCTCTTTGATTGTTTAACACAAAGATTCGGACATAAGTATGAGAAATGGTGTGTGGAGTATGAGGAATTAATCAAGAGACCACAGTACACAAAGTATTTAAACGATACCAAGCTCTGAAGACTCACAGCATAAATGGAGATGTCTTACTGAAAACACTCTATATGGAATCCTTTGCACCCACTGCCTTCTCTTCTGCTTTTCTCTTGCCTCCCCCTCAGTGTTTTGGTTTGTGATCTACTTCCAACCCCCCGAATTCTCCAGCTGGGAAAGCACAAAATCGAATTTCAAAGTTAATACCCGAGCCTCACCTTTGTGTATATTTTATTTTGCCTTTTTCATTTTTAGCTGCAGTGTAATTTTTTTTCCCTTCTCCCTTGAGAAATTTTGCTTGGAAACAGACCTGAAACTTCACAGCTTTTATTCCCTTTCCCCCAACTGGACTAATCTTTATAATACATAATTTTGAATTCTTTGTGGTTATTGAACTTCTCTCTTCATCTTAGAACCGTCTCGCTTGCTGAGAAATAGACTGCAATACTGATATTGAATAACAGTAAGGGAGGCAGTAAAATGATTATCACCCAAAACCTCACCAAAACAAATCCTTGTATGGTCAAAAAACAGCGAATTTTTTTTGTGTGTTGGAACACAAGTGTGAAGGGAAAGCTGAACAGAACAAGCACAAGGAGAACGATTTAATTTCTACGACAAAGATAATGGCAACACCAAAATATTTAAGTCCAATGTCTGAAAGAAGGAGAAAGGACTTTGCTACCACAGAAAGAGAACTGAGGGATAAATGACACCTTTCAGCTTCTGATGAAGGTAATTATGGTCATATAAATTATTCCTTCATTTATGAAAAATGCCTTTCACTTTTAAGAGAGATGTGCGTTCACTGTACCTCCTTCTTGATCAGATGTTATTATTTCCTGTGCCTTTTACCTTTCAGCACTTTTACCATCAGAATTTCCCGTTGTTCCTCACATTTCTCTGACATTTCCTGATGGTGAAGGTTTTCCATATAGTTCCTTAGACAGATGAATCCTGACTGCTGGCATTTGCAAGTCAGATTTAACAGCATTGTGTAACAATCGTTCCAAAATGTGTTCACATTCTTCCCTTCCTAATCAATAGCTAAAGCAATTGGCAGTAAAAGTCAAATAGGAAATTATGAAAGTGTAAAAGGTAAAATTGCCCTAGAATGCCACTCTCAAAGTCTATAAGAGGCTGATTTCATTACAAATTATTTCCCTGGGTTTGAGCTTTTTCTCAGTTGCTGATGATTGATGCAGCAAATTTGATTTTCACATTTAACAGATTTTAATCTGTGAAACATTTCTGTATCAAAATGAACCTGGAGATGCTCCTTACAAGGTTTATCTCCCAATAAACTTGTGTAGACTTCTCCCAAGCTAGCAATGAGCCTGTCATTTCAAGTTTAGCAGCAGATTCTTAGGAACAGTTAGAAATGCTATACCCTCGTGACAGCTTAAAGTGCAGTAATTTCACTTTGTCCATAACCTTGAAGTAGCTGAAATCAAGGATACTACTCTCACTTTGGAATGCACGGGTTTTCTTCCCTATGTTAAGTCTATAGAGCACAAGTGAGAATAATTAAACACATAGTTAAGTTTTGGGAGCCCAATGCAGCACCTAAAATAAGCCAATCCAGCTCCTCTGACATACAAAGCTCTGTGCTGCTCCTTACCTGCCAAAGTTGTTGTTCTTAACACATAAAACTCCGTACAACAAAGTGTGGCAATTATTGTGCCAATCTGTACACACCACAATATCACTTACACCCCAAACCAGCAACACCCACCCTCTATTTTCAACTCCTGACAGATCTTGACTGTGCAGAAACCACCATTCAGCAAAACTTTCCAACACTCCAAACAAAGTTAAGCAATATTTGGGCCAACTCTAAGATTTATTTTTTTAATCACTTCAGTCTGGAGATTTCCCCAGTAAAATTTAGAAGTTTATCCTAGAAGCTGATATTTTCTCTTATCCAAAAAAAAAAAAAAAAAGCACCAACAATAAAATTTACCTGGAAACTCAACTGCTCTTTGAAAAAATTATTTGGATATCAGCAAAAACAGAAATCCCAATCACAGCCATTTCTTCTGTCTGCACATCACTTTCCACAGAGTAATGTAGTTGGACAGCAAGAATGTTAGACATCAGAGAAGGTTTCATTTAGGGGGCTGTGAGCTTTTCCAGAACTATCTGTGTGCAGAGCCACCTGGAAAGGAACAGGATAATTTCAAGAATGCAATTTTTTCAGTCTGGTGTTTTGTGGAACCAGCTACAACCTTGGCTTATTATTGACAAAGGAGCAATCTGCCTGCACCCTCTTTGCAATCCTCTTTGTGCCCAGCTCAGGGCTCCTCAGAAAGGCAGCAAAGCTGTTGCATTAAAAATTTAAAGCCCTCCACATGCAACATATGTGAACATTTCTATGTAGAAATAAATCTTCTGCAAATAACACCTGGTGAGCACAACATGCAAGTATTTGCTTGGACAGGGCATGAGTGAAAAGTGCAATTAAAGACAGGGAGCTGTGAGAGCACAGAGAACTTCACATGCAGGCCATGTTTCAACAGCAGCTGTTGTTGCTCTGTTACATAGCTGATAAATACAACTAACTTAGATCTGGCATTGTAAAATGATAATTTGAAACCTCAAAATTTATAACTCTCACTATCTGACCTATCCTTAGCAGCCCATACACCAGAGGGAATATTCATATTCATCTTTGAGAGGTGTATTGCTCATTCCTGAAGATAAAGGCAAAAACCTGTCTTCATAAAGTTGGCAACAGAACCCAACAAGGGGGAAATGGTGTTTTAAATCAGCAATACTACAGTTTTCATGCTTAATGCAAGTCTTAAAACTTGATTTAGGTAACACATGCCTGTGTTACTGCAGCAGGCTTTGCTCTAAGGTAAAAAGGGCATTGTTTGACTGAGGGCTTGTAGCTTTAAATAACAACAATTAAAATGTATTTGATGTTTGAAAACACACACACTCTCATCCTCTGCATTGACTTTTATAATCTGCCAAGCTGAGACTATTGAACCTGTCAATGGGCTCCTGCAATGGTTATAGACAGGAACACAGTGACTTTGTTTTGAAAATACACAGGAAATGCAAGTGTTCAACTCGAGATCAATCCTGTTCAATTATGTTGTGTTTTATCCTCACTGATAACACAGTCAGTGCCACTGTGTGGAAGAGGTGAGGGAGGCTCCAGGTGTGTTTGTCAGGTACCACATGCTGAAGTTCACACTCCTTAGGCAGCTCTGAACACATTTTAGAGAGATCACCCTGACCCAGACCTGCCTCAGACCTTTAACTGGTGGCAGAAGAGGTTTGCAGCTCTTCCCACCAGGCCTCTCTGAGCTGAAGGCAGGTGGTGGAATGGGGGAACCTCAACCTCATCACCACAAGGTGACAGATGGCATTATGTCAGGCCTGGAGCAATCCTGGGGTGCTGGTCCCCACAGCTCTTGGTTAGTGCACCACATCTGCATCCCAGCCCCACGAACACACCACTCTGGTTGTCCTGGGCACCAGGGACCTCTCTGAAGGAGCAGCCTGACCAGCCCAGTCCCAGCTGAGGGTCACCTGCCCCACAGAGTGGCTCCTTGGGAGCAGGGGACACAGGTGGCTTCACCTCATGCTGAAAATCCTCCCACCAGTCACACCAGCTCGTGTCTAAATTGACTTAAATAAAATGGCTGGATTTTGATGACTGTTCAGGTCAATGTCAAAATCTCCTCAAAAAGAGGATCCAGGAGTTCACCCTCTGTGGTCCTCCTGCTACTGACACTCTCCTTGTTCCCCACCACCTAGACTGTGTTTGCAAAATAGGGGATCCCCCCTGAGATCACTGCAAACAGATCTCAAATACAATATAAATCTACAACAAAGGCCTTGCAGCATTTTCTACATGGAATCAGACTCTGAATTAGTCTAATTCACCCTGGGAAATCATTCCACTATAAACCCTTCATCACTGAAAACACCTTAAAGATTATTACTGTTTCCCCATTGATTTTATGGATGATGGAATCCTTGAAATGTTGTGGCTGAGGTCTGGAAAAGACTTTTTCTCTCCCTTGGTTATCAGCAGCTACAAATTGTATAATTCATGTCTGTGCAGTGAATAAATATGATTGTGTTGAACAGTAAATTGCAGTTAGGAATCAATACATTATATCCAAGAGTGTTTATGGAGAATGCTTCCACCCCCTCTGAAATGATGGAATGTGGCTGTACTCCTCTGTGCTCAGATTTACTGTGTTTGCTGCCAGTTCATTATGAGCAACAGTTCTGCTGGAATCTGCTAAACAAAATGATCTTTCTCTGCTGCTGTTGTTCTGAGCTGCTCTCAGAGAAATCCCAGGGCTGACAGATTGAATATGGTTATAGATGTCAGTAATCTCTGTCTAGAGACTCCCAAGATCCCTCCTATTAAACCACAATACCCAAACAATTAATTGATCAGTTAAGAAGGAAAGAAATCAGTCTTGCAGTTCACCCAGGCTGACTTTTATGATAGTACTTCACAAAGACTTAAAATAGAAGGAAATAATTTTCTAGTTAAAAATCTTCCCATGCCAATGCATTATTTTGGCAGCTATTATAAGGTTATCTGTGACTTTATTTTTTTTAAAAAAGTATACATTAAAAGCACAGTGTAAATTGGTGTCATGGGATAAATATAGATTGGACAGAGCTACTGAATGAAAAGAAATCGAAAAGTGCTTTGTCATATCACTTGATCTTAGCAAATAGAAAGATATTTTCTCTTTGTAATACATCTTTTGAATACTGTTTCATATTAAATGATAATATTGGAATGTTGTACAGCTGAGCAGGAGAACAAAAGATGAAGTATGTCAAAAAAGATGATGTAGTCATGAAACCCTGCCTCACTGAAATCATTGTGAACTCTGCAGTTTGTTTCAGTAAAATCAGGACTATCAGAGCTAATCCTATCAGTGATTTAGAAAAAAAATCCTACTAACTTCAGTTAAGCTGAATCACTTGCCTTTCTAAAGGAAAAGTAATCTAGTTTTGACAGGGCCAAAAAAAATTGGGAAAAGATTTTGACAAATAATGATAGTAAGTTAGGCAAGAGATGATGAATGCAGTGCTTTATGTCTAATTGTATGCCTGGAGTACAAAACCTTTTCTTCAGGAATAAAATGCTATGATAGCTGCCAAGGATAAAATCTATCAGTGCAGAGCATCCCCCAGAAACTTCCATTTTAAGTCATCCAAACCTTCTGAAATACCTGTCAGGTTAAATGAATTATTAGCCCTAAGACAAGAAAGTTCTTTGCCTTTATTACTCAAAAGAACTATTTCCTCTGGTTTAAAGTTATGTTTGTATCATGTGGCTTTGTGGATACCTGCTTTACTCTGTCTCTGTCACACTGAATTATTAATTTAAAATCTAAACACTTCCTTTTGGTTATTGTGCTTTTTTCCCCTCACAGAACTTTCACTGAAAGTGATTTTCAGTTGCATTCTGAGTCCAAACAGTTCAGGTGACACAAGAGCAAGATTAAATATTAGTTCTGGTTTAATTCTGGGGTTTACATCTGTAATGCTAATACACTAATAGAGTTGGCTGCTTCTTGTCACAGCAATCTCTGCTTCAGGTCAGTAATTAAATAGCAGAATTTCATTGACTTGCAGGACAAAAGATGACTCAAAATCACTACAGTACGAGCAGTGCCATGGTTTGTGTTGGAAGGATTTTGTAGGAGTTTGATTGTAGGAATTTGTAGGAAGAACTAACTCAGCCTGAGCAGTGTTAGAGTCAAAGGGGCAAAATTAGTGAAGGAATTCAGTGCCTGTTACTGGGACACTGCAGGACTTGACACTGAGCTCACTCCGAATTTAAGCAGGACTCGAAGACTCCTTACACAGACAGGGAAGGGAAATGCTTCCAAAGGGCACTTCCAAACCCCTGCAGCTGGGCAACAGGAAACACTAAACTAAATCCACATCTCCAGGTAGATCAATTAGTTGGATAGCTTTATATCCCAATTCTGTCCCAAGTAAAAATCAAAGATACAGTGATGGGTTTCTGCTAAATCTGTCCTAGAAAAAAACCCACCATCTCTCAGCCAAATCCTGCAGTAGGCAGGAGTTTTCCTCATCCATAACCACCCAAATAGCATCATCTGCATTTTACATACCTAGAGACAACAGGTATTAAGTATGAAACTGTTGATTATTTGCTGTGCCCCTTGCACATGTGCCCAGTCCTGATTCTCCCTGCAGAGACGGGCTGTGCACAAGTGACCCTGCACATTAAAAATAGATTGGAGCAGCATGGAATACTCCTCTGGACAACTCTTCTAAAACTGGCTCGGTGACAACTCCCTGGAAGTTTCTTTCTTTGGTTCTGTTTTCAAGTGCAAACTTTGTTTCCCACTGTTTCTTCTAAGCTTGCAAGTCTTTCAAACAATACAATTTTCAATAATTCACTAAATAATATCTAATGCCTTAAAACTTTTATAGCACTTCAGGTTTGCAAGCTGGAAGAGTTTTTACAGCCTCAGAGGCTTCCACAAATCAGAGAATTCATTATACAGCAAAATACACTCTCAAATTGAGACTGTTCTTAAAAGCAAGCCTATTTTTTTCTGCAATGATAGTTGCAAAATAACTGGAGGTTTAAAGCCAAATGGACTCCTTCACCTATGAAATAAGAAATGTCTGTGTTAAATCATTTTCCAGACAGAGAGAGCAGTGCAGAAAGAGTCCCCAATGCCCCCTTTTATCAAAGTAACCAGGCTAAAATTAATTTTTAATCAGTTAGGGAGTGGCTGGAAAGGCTTAGGTTACTGCAGACCAGGTTTGGACATGACTGGGTGACCCTTGGTATTCCCCTAGAAAAGTATTCAGTAGAGAAAGAGTTTTGAGTTTTCTTCCTTTTTTTTTTTTCTTTTCATCCCCCCTGCCCCCTCCAAATCTTTAGTTTATGGTGGGGGAGATGGACTCATGCTCTGAAATATCAAAAGCAGAGTTCAATCACAAAAAAGCTGAAGAAATATAAATGGAAATGAAAAATAACCCTGGACTTAATGCTGTTGGCTGCTCCCTCTTATCTTGTGCAGGATCAGGAAGAGTGTGATTGCATTTCTGTGCTCCAGCCGAGCTGATTCCAGTAAACAACAGCAGCCAGAGGAAGGCACTGGGAATGCCAGTTATTTTGGGCAGAGGCAGAATGATGAGCAGATGTCGTGTGGCAAACTGATAACATTTCATTATTTTACTTGAGAACAGAAACTGAAATAAGTTTTGAATGCCTATAAAGCAAGTCCACAAAATATCACAGAATCACAGAATGGTTTGGGTTGGAGGGGACCTTAAAACAGGGACACCTTCCACTAGCCCAGGTTGCTCCAAGCCCCGTCCAACCTGGCCTTGGACACTTCCAGGGAAGGGGCAGCCACAGCTTCTCTGGGCAACCTGTGCCAGGGCCTCCCCACCTCATCATATTTTGTTAATTTATGTGTTCCTTTGTCTTTCCTTCAAACAGAAATTGGCATCGATTACTTATGGGTTAATTTTTAAGGGTTAATTTTCTTTCCTCTTGATTTTGCAGCTGCTATAAGGGAAATAATTTTGTGTCTTCTCCTTTACTATATAGTGAATGTATACTGATTGCTTTTGGCAAAATCACATTAGCACAATCTCACTGTATTACTTTGCTGAGTTTCTTTGCATTACAGGAGATCTACAGCCCTTAAGAGAGAGAAAAAGACCAAAGTAATTTGGTTTAAATTAGGGTAGGAGGCAAAACCACTTCCTGTTGCTCCTACAGACTTAATCTTGTTCACTGGGAAACTTTCACTTCTGCTGAAGACAAATTGATCTTTCTTACTCTTTTACTAAGTCCTCAACAATCAAAAGTCTAAACAACAGAATCATGAAGTAACACATGATGAACTAAATAATTTACTTACTGGAGGGCTTCCTAAGCAGAGCTTTTCCTGTCTGAAGATTAAGGGCTGTCATCGTACTTCAAAATCTGTTGCTTTTCAAGCTCTCCCTTGCCAGGAATACACCTGGTTCATCTAAGTGACTGTAAATATTGAGCTTTAATTGCTTGCTGGAAAGTCTGCATGACAAATCTATAGCCCAGATTCTTATTAAAAGAACTTCCTGAATATCTTTATTAAGAAAAAAAAACAAAAACCAAAAAACAAAACCTCACCTAACATGCCAGTTTTACTTTTTTATATACTGCATCAAAAAAACCCAACAACAACAACAACAAAAAAAATCAATTGTCTCTGTTGGCTTCCATTCTTCTTTATTATTTTAAACTTCAGTTCTTATAAAAATTAGATGTATGTGTATAATTTTAAACACAGATATATATTGCCAAGGAAGTTAATTTGTATTTATGACACACCTATTTGGTACCACTCCCAGAAAAGGAAGAAGGAATTGAGATTTAAAACCATTCCATGGGGTAGGAAGTTCAAAATATTTTCTAACAGATGTGCTTACAAATGAAATGTTCATGACAGGAAGACTGGAAAGTCTCTATTAGAGACTATTGTAGGACCCAAATCTAAGAAAGTGATTCCAATTTCAGCTGCAGGCAAGGTTTTGAAACAAAATTTGAAGGGGAAAAAATAATATCCCAGGATTGACTGTGTTTAATATCTGCAAATATAAATATTGGCAAGTACACAAGGGGAAGTGTGAGGTTAACTCAGGGCACTGCCCATGGAATGACCCAAAGCACACAAAATAACACAAAAAAGCAACACGTGGCCCAGGTATGGAGGGACAGAGGTGGTGAGAGGAAAGGGAAAAGGCCAGGTCAGGCACTCAAGGGCACGATGTCACTCTGCCATGTAGTGGCACCACAAAAAAAGCCACAAAAACAGAGACTTGCAGGGGTTGGATGGCCCTAGGAATGACTGAGTGGCTGTGATCCAGCCCTTGGGGTGAACACAGAAATGTTTCTCTGCTCTATTTCCAGTGCTGTGCTCTCTTCTCCCTT
This sequence comes from Platyrinchus mystaceus, assembly GCA_035041135.1. NCBI lineage: Eukaryota > Metazoa > Chordata > Aves > Passeriformes > Tyrannidae > Platyrinchus > Platyrinchus mystaceus. The sequence continues at coordinate 12,332,787 of JAWWLV010000057.1, forward strand.
CTGAAAGCATAATGGGAAAAAGCACCTGAGGCTGTTTTTATACTCAGTTTTTATTTAATCAATGGCCTGTTGCTTCTCTGAGCAGAAAACCATTTAGGTAAACACTTGACCTCCTGCAGCCCTGTTCTGAGCCTCATTCACTTTTCCATGCTGCAGCCCTCCCTCCAGCTCCTCTTTTGTAGCATCCAAGTCCCCTGGCAAAACTTTATTTTGGAAGAATTAGGCTTAAAAGTCTTTATGGACAAACTAATTTCACAGAAGGGCCCATGCCTTAACCAGCCTCTTCCACCTGCAGGAGCCAGCAGTTTATGTGTCACCTCTGCAGGGTGATGAGCTGCTGATGTCCTCCTGGACATTTGTTCTGAAAGGAAATTCTGGGTTTACTTCAACTCTGGCAGGTTTTTTGCCTTTTTGCTCTGTCAGGGATGTCCAAAACCAGAGCACAATACATCAACATTGCTCCCACCCTCCAAATTAGAGCATGTTACTTAAATCACGAATTGGATAAGCCCACATAAGGTTTCCTCTCACCAACATGCAGCTTAGCAGAGATTTGAAAAATCAGGATGAAAAGAATTCCTAAACACAGTGGTTGTTTTTATGAACTGGGGCTGGATCTGAGCAGGGCAGGCAGGTATGAAAGGCTTCCCAGGGCCTGTGGAGCTGCCTGCCAGCGGATTTGCAGGGTCGGTGCTCCAGAGTGGACGTGCTGGCACAACAAAACCTGCTCACACAGCGACAGCAGCTCAGCCCTACCTTTTTTTTTTCCCTGTACAGGCAGCAGGGATGTGTTTCATGGATCAATCACTATGGGCTGATGCTCTTCCATAAAGGAGATTATCTCTGTCTTGTCAGAGGAAAAACGCAAGTGAGCTTTTTTTAATTTACTTTTTTAAAGAACAGATCCAGACACGGAGCAAAGGTTTTGTTCCAGTGTGTTGCACTGGAATACAATATCACAGGTCTCATGCAAAGTCAGGACAATGCACGAGGGATTGTGTTAAGGGGCTGATTCAGCTCCCTGAACATCAGGTTCCAGTTGCTGCTGCATTACAAGCTTGAGTAGTGTGAAGAGACACATCCTGAAATTATCACTGAGCAAATAAAAATGGGGAGATGTCTGTGCTACTCTCTGAAGACTCAAAATAAGGCACATTTTGAATGCCTAATTTAGCAGAAAATATTGCAAATAAGAAAGACAGGAAAAATCAATAAAATGTAACTTTGCTGGCGGGGTTGGGGATGACACAGGTCAGGGCTGGTGCTGCAAAGGGAGCAGGAGATGATGATTGGGGAGAGAAAGCAATTTGAGGGGCAGATGATAAAATAAAATAACAAGAAACAATACAAAACCCCAACAAACCCACAAGTTGTGAAGGTTTGATGATAATCAGCCTATTGGGACCTGCCTCTGGAAGCTCTGCCAAGGTGTTGGAATGGCTGCACCACAAGTCCAGTGGAGCTGAACTGGGCCTTCCCAAAGGTTGAGGTGGCCTAAAGGGTCCCCTGGAGGTGGCCCTTTACACTGGCATTTCATGGGCTGCCTCCAGTGGGACCAAGTTTTAAACTGTTGGCCTGAAGCTTTGTGGGAGGAGGGCTCTGAGCACAGTGTCACACCTTCAGGAATTGTGATGGAAAGAGGTTTATCCAAGTACTTATTAAGGTAATAACTATTGTAACTAGTCTGAGGAAGGACCCACTGCAATAGCAGGTGATCAGGATGCCCAGGAAGGTGCACTCAGAGCTATAATAATCAGTACTTCATCTGCTTTAATTTTAGGAAGAACTACAAAACATACTAAGGAATTTTTATTTGAACTGTCACAGGAATGAACGTGGAAAATACTGCTGTATTTATGAAACATAATGGGAACTCCTCAGCATTAAGCATAAGCAGGTAAAGTTATTACCTGTGCCAGCTGAGGAGTCTGTTCTTCTCCCCAAGCAGGGCCCATTGCTGACAGCAGCAAAGTGTTTGCTGACTCTAATTATACAAATTTAGACTTTACTGTATTCATTTTTCAGGCAAACTGTAAATATATGTAACAACTCTATAGAAGCCTCCAAAGGGTAAAATAAATTAAAATAAAACCATGCAAGATACAGTCAGTCTGGACTATGTACAGCAGCACTGCCCAAAAATGTCTTTTTGTCAATATTTACTTATTTCCCCTACAGTTATTTACAAAGACACTTGGTGGGCTTTCTAATTAATTTGTTCATTAAAAATTATTTTAACCTATGGATTTGTGGTAACTGCTGCTGCTTTAGGGACCCAATAACTGCTGTGTGGGATGGGTGACCCCTATCACAAGTCACCACTGTGCTCTGGAATGAGCCATCTCTGAGGGTCCTCAGAGCTCTGGGGGTGGATGGCATGGGAATAGTTGGCATGGGAATAATCCCCAAGAAACCTGCTCCTGGTTCCACTAAACCCTCAGTAGGAAAGAGATGCTTGTATAAACGTCTGCAGGAAAAAAGTAAGAGGGATGACTGCCTATGAATACAAAATGAATTCTCTGTTTTCATCAAATAGTAAAAGAAATAGTATTTTTTTCCATCTTTCCCATAGAAATTACTTACACTAAAAAAATGCTTTTCCATTTTTTATCAGAGGAGAGGTACTACAAGGACTAATATGAAAATTATCAGGACATTTGAAAACACTGCAGATTTCCCAGCCAAGAAACCCATATTTGACCTCTGTGGCACCTGGATTTTGTGACTTCAGAAACCTTTCTTTTTGTATTAGTTTCAACAAGCACATGCTTAAAAAAAATATTTCTACACCCCTTCCTTTAGCTGTAAACTGAAGTTCAAATACTTGGCTACAGCTTTGCCTGAGCTCAGCAACACTGAGTATTTCCAACATCAAAATACTCCACCTACAGCAGAAAGGGCCAGAAAGGACATAGCACACCTGAGAGATGTAAACTGAGCACAGCTTATATGTATATTTGATAAAAATCCCTAGTCTGCAACAATAACTGTGCAATACTAAAAAATGTCTGGATATTCACTTGGGAATTAAGTTCTTTTGACTTGTTTTCTAATGTATTATCAACTTTTTCCTTACTAGCTGGTAATAGTTAATCATTGACTGGGCAAAACCCACTCCAGGAAGCATTTACCAAGAGTTCTTATCTGAGGACAGGACTATGTAGTGATATATTTTATTGTTTTCAGTGTAAGTCTGTATTATATACAATTACTAAAACCCTTTCTATATGTTGAATTGAGGCACATTTGGATAGGGAAAAATATTGTTCAGAGCAACATCAGCTCTAATGGTTGTGCTGAAATATTAAAAAAATATAAATTATTTATATGGAAGCAGACACAGCAGAGTGATGCTTCTTCAGAACATTACATACATAAATTATATACAATTCTTGATCCAAGAAGCTGAATTTGTTAGAAAATATCCACCTGAATTCACTTCATTTCATTTTTTCTTTTTAAAAATCAATGTTAGCCAATGTTTAGAAGAACAATATTGGAAATTTCGCTCAGTGCTCTGAAAATAGGGGAAAAAAATTCCCATCAACAACAAACATTGTCTCCCACTCACTATAACAAAACCAATTACATTTATTGAAGATGAAGATGTGCCCTGAACAATAAGGAACACCAGACTGTTATTGTAGCAACAAAGACCTCCATCAAATAATTTCTAAGATATTATTTCACCATTTGAGTACTGAGCATACTGTGCAGGACAGCTGCAGAGCAAAGTGTCCCCACAATAAACTCCCAGCTCTTCAGGACTCTCAGTAAAGTTTTGACTTAATTATGTTGTAGTAAAGCAAGCACTGCTTTAACAGCAAAATTGCTTAATATTAAAAATAAATAAATAATTTTTCAAGAGCTTTCCTACCAGCATGGTTTGTTCTATTAAAGAGTAGATTCTCCTGTATTATTTCAGCTTTATATTTACTCAGGTTTTTCTGCTGAGACTTCCTGGAGATGTGGGTTAAAGCTACAGTTTAATTTCCCTTCACATTGGGCAGTGTAACTTATCACACATAAACTTGCAGCAGGGAAATAAATATCCCCTCACCTTAAGTGCTCATTTATTGCTCTCGATCTGTCACACTTGATTAAAATCCCGAGCTTCCCTCCCAGGCTGAAATTAGCTTTTCATTTAAAGTGACTCATATTCAGGTCTGAAAAAGAACAGCCCATTTGTTTCAATATTTACCATGTCCCTTCAGAGGGGGTTTACATTATGGCCAATTAACAGTTAATTGTGATCCATAATCCAGACATTTGCTGGCTGTTTGGAAATGCAGGAATTGGACAGCACAGTCCTCTCCTGGCACAGCTCCAGGCCTTTCCCTGAGAGACAAGTCGTGACAGTCACAGGGTGGTGCTGCAAGAACTGGCAAAACCTGGTGCATGGGAATCTTGGGAAGAGAGGGACAGGAGGACATGCTCCAAGTTGGAAACCCACTTACAGGGGAAGGGGCATGACAAGGGGCAATGACTTCAAACTGACAGAGAGTAGGTTTAAATTGGATTTTAGGAAGAAATTGTTCCCTGTGAGGGTGGGGAGGCCCTGGCACAGGTTGCCCAGAGAAGCTGCCCCATCCCTGGAAGTGTCCAAGGTCAGGCTGGACAGGGTTTGGAGGAACCTGATCAAGAGGAAGGTGTCCCTGCCCATGGCAGGGGGTGGAACAAGCCCTTCAAGGTCCCTCCCAACCCAAACCATTCCATGATTCTGTGACACACAGGGTACTTCAGCGAAAAGGAAAATTTTAAGTAATTTAATTTAGTCGATATTCAAAGGTGTTGCTCTTAGGATAAAGTAAAGGCATTGCATGAAAGGTACAGATATCCAGCAAATCAGGAAAGAACATTCCTAGTCTCAAAAACAGCTCAGAAAACAACTACATGTAGACAAATTGAGTGCAGAAACATTTGCCAGGTCTCCTTCACTGCACCACAGCCAGTGTTGCCTCTGAGAGGAAGCAGGTTTTGTTAATAATTTGCCAAGAAGAGGTTTCCTCCCAAGCTCCACATGCGACTTTGCTGCAGAATTTGGGAAGCCCTCAGTGCTCCCCATCAGTACCCACAGCAGGAAAAAACCTACAGGGCTCTCACCAGCACTTAAATGTTGAGCTGGCACTTCACTGCTCCCCATTTAAACAGGATTATTGTCACTGCTGTGGGCAGAGCTTTGTGCTGGAAGGCAAGGGAAATAACAGTTTTCAAACAACTTTTTTTAACAGCTCTCCCACTGACCTGTTGTTCTGAAGACAATTTTGATAAAGAAGCTGGTAGCAGGACTGAATTTTCAGAGCAATCAGTCTCCCAAATGGAAGAAAATATGAATAATGAGAGATTGAACTACGCCTAAGTTGGTTTTCCTTTGCTGTCTTATCTCCTGCTTCTGTTCTTCTCTCTCTGTCCCTGTTTACTATTTTCAGAGTTGTTTTATGTGGAAAAAAGGATTTCCAGAAATATGCCTTCAGTACCAGGACCTCAATGATTTCGAGAAGGGCAGCTGCTCATCTACATTGTAGTTGGTGCTCCAACGTTTTTGAGGTTCCCTTAATAAGATATGTTCCAATCAACTCAAAGTAGAGTAAGTGCTTAAAAATGTATAAAAATCATCACTTTGTGATGTAGCCACGGAGAGACCATCATTTTAATTACACATTTCAAGAGACAGCACTGAGAACCTGAATTTGTCGCAAAGCTTTGTGCCTGGAGGGAGGGGATTATTCAGAGATCACGGCTTTACCCTAAAACAGTGGAGAGATTTATGGAGATGTACTGTGACAACCACCAAATTACAGTATTTGTGTGAAATATCCAGCCAGAGAGGCTTTTATAGCCAGGGCCATCTCTTATTATCAACACTGTACCTTGATGCCTGAGAAATGATGGTGTTGCTTGTCTGTAATACACTGTTTTTAAATGCATCTCATCTGTGGGATCTCAGTGTTTTGCCAAAGATTAGCATTTTACTGGGCTTTCTTGCCCTCTCCTCCTGATTTTGGTGGCAAATTGCAGGCTGGGTGATGTGTGGAAATCAGAATTTAAAACGAAGCTACCTTAAAACAGGAAAGTTTTCTAACATCAGATCTTTGCAAATAGGGTATCGGTGCCTTAAAGATATTAAATATCAGTGTCATCAGCTTGAGCTGTGGCTTTTCTTTAAATTTTGTTTACATGATAAAATGCTCATTGTTTTTGAGATAATAATCTCTTTCCATTCCCCCCTTTTTTATTTTTTTAGAGTTTTACAACAGAAAGCAGCTTGAAACACAAGAGATTATCCTTGGAAACGTATTAGACCAACAGGAAAGTAAGGCAGAAAAGGGACACTGGCTTTTGAAAGCAGGGAAAGCTTCAGGAGGGAACACCTGGAAGTCTGCACTGCAGAATGAATAAAAATCAGAGTGGGTTGCCTGGGATGTGGAACAGGACGAATCCAGAGTCTCTGGATTAAAGAGATGGATACTTGGCAGGTGGATACACAGAGCAGAACAGGAGCCCAGGCCTGGGGGCATTTAACAGAGGAGAAGGGTCTGTGAGGATCAAAGGGCTGCATGGAATTTTAAGGAGCTTTGGAAGGGTTTCTTTGTGTGCCCTCCCATCGCTGCCCCAGCAGGTGGATGTGTCCAGGTACAGGTGTGTGCTGGGCCACCCCCTCCCTCTCCTGCAGCACAGACCTCATGCTGCAACCCCCCCTCAGGAATTTTGAACTCTTGCACAGGAGGAAGTGAGACACGTTCTGTATTCACTCAAAAAATTTGTTCTCCCCTACAGTTACCTGAAAAATCTCTGAAAAGCAAAACAAACTCGCCCCACCAAACACAAAAGACGACCCAACCACAACAGTTTTTGCTAAACAGCTCAAACACACAAACAGTATATTTAGTTTTAGAATGACTGGAGGGAAATAAATTAAAACACACTCCCTTTTAGGCAATGGCCTCACACGCACTGTGTCCTGAATACAGAACAGGAGAGTCCTGCTGCCTGATGCTATGCCCTAAAACATTTTATCTTCTTTAAAGGTTAGTTATCTGTTAAAATATGTTGAACCATTATATTTTATAACTTAATAAAATACAATTTATGAAAGACAATGAACTGCCTCTGTTCTGAAGCAAAAGAGTGTGTTTGTCCAGAATATCATATCCCAAGCTCCAAAAAACACTGCTCTGTCGGGGAGGGATCATCCTTCCCATGTGGTTTTTCATTCCAACACCTGATTTCCCACAGGAGGGTTGGGAGGTGTACATGCAATTAATTCCTTAAACTGCATAAACTCAAATTTCATCCTTCTTCCCAAGAACACTCTCCCAATAAAAGCACGGGTGGCTCATGTTACCCTGAAGTATCTTTATTTTGCAGAACTTTCCTTCTCCCCTACTCAGTGGGGACACTCCACACACAGAGATTTTCTTTCAGTGCAAACCAGAAATACAGGGAAATACCACCCAGGTATTACCCATCTAATTAGGAAGCACAGGGTGAATCACAGGGTACTGCCCCGTAACACTGAGGAAAAAAGGTTGCCAGACACGCAGTTCTACAAAAACATGGGAAATCCACCAGCCATAAAACCACTACACTGCAAACAAACTGGGATAACACAGCAGGTCCCTTCAGACCAAGGCAAGCAAGACAATAAAGCAATTTTCCCAAGAAAAGCCAAGGTTTTTTTTTCTTTCTTTCTCAAAAGATATGATCCATTTGAGCATTGCTGTGAGCAAAAGAGAGCGGCCACCTACCAGAATCACGGGGTCCTGCTGGGCTTGGGGTGCTCTGGGACAGAGATGTTGGGTCTTGGCTGAGCTCCAGGCACTGCCTGTGGCTGTGGTGGGGTGAAGGCAAACTCACCCCTCTCCAGCTTCTCTGCTCCACACAACAGAGCTTTTCCAACTGGACATGCTGCTTAAACTGAGACATGCCACTAAGATTTTTATTTTTAAAGTATTTTTCAATGAAATAAAAAAGCTCCTCGAGCAGAGGAGCAACTAAGGTCAGTGTGCCATGGACTTGTGCCTTGCAGCAACTTGGCTTCAGCACCTCTGCAGAGCCAAACTGAAGATTCTCAAGTGAGCATTTAGAAGGAATTTCTCCCAGGTGGTTTCTCTGATGTCTGAGAAGGTGTTGATTGATCCTGCAGCTGGATTGGCATATTCATCAAGCTCTGGTAAGGAAAAAGACCCTTCCATGCCCAGCTGAGGGATCAGTTCATTAACTGATCAATTGAATGATGGATGTGATCACACTGAGTCCATATTTCCCTCTGCAAAAACTTTTTATCAAAAGTTTTCCAAACTATTTCTTAAAACAAGGGCATGAATTTCAGGCAGTCTCCACAGAAAGAATAATATTTAAAGAAAATTAAATTCCAACCACCCTCACCCAACTCTTTTATGTCATTTCTTTATAGTTATTTAATGCATAATAACAGAACAGTAGAGATAAAGATTGTGAGTCATCTTTCCCCTGGCTGCTCTGACCCTAAAATATTTAAGAAGCAAGTGGAAATTAGTCAATCTTAAAACAAAAATTAGTGAACAAACTGGAACAATAAAAACTCTTTAAATAAAATCCAGTCATGTGAAAGCATGACAATAAAGGTAATTTCTCTTATTTTCATCTTCTTTTTTTTTTTCCTGTGGTCTTCTGTTCAGTTTTAGCAAATTAGGAGGGAAAAAAAAGACAATGAAACTGTTGCTAAATGGCCGAATGTTTGATTTAATGCCATCTCCTTTGCAGAACAGGAGTCATTTGTTCTGCCTGTGCATAGAAATAATTTAATTTAACAACATAATAAACATTTAGAAAAGCATTAATATTTGATTAGTAAGTGGTGTTATTATACTAGGGCCACTTCTTCTTAAAAAATATTGGCCTTAAAAAAAGTATAGATTAAACATCTAGAGGATAAAGTGTAAGCATTAGTTGAGACTCCTGAAAATGGATCACAGAGAGGGATGGCTTATTGGCCCTTAAATTAGTCCATATCCTGGATTTTAACAGCTCACAAGGAAAGCTTTAAAATTAATCAAGGAGTTGCCTGGTAGTAGTTCAGTTTTGGTGTGTGGAGAGGAATGATTTGGATGTGAAGAAAGAAAACAAAATGGCAAACTAAAACCACAAAGTGGAACAGCTCCAGCAAGAAACAGAGACAGTGTTTGCTGGGAGAGTCAACAACCTGTTGGTCAAGGCTTGCTATTATTTTTATTTTTGATATTTAAAAAGACAGAGTAGGGAGTTGACTGCAGGAGTTTTAATCCTAAACAGCGGATCAGTAGCTATTCTAGATTAGGTTTCAATCTCATATTTGGGAAGAAACACCAACCATTCAGGTGTCACCTTCTGCTCCTCATCTTCCTCAGAAGATTCATTGATAGGGATAAATTAAAAGAATTAGGAAGGACATAATTCTCAAAAAGCTTTGGTTCAGGCAAACTGATTTACCAAACTTCTTTCTCTAAAGATCTTTAAGGAACCACGAGGATCAGACTCTCTGGCATGCAGTAGGTGGAGCTGCTCCCGTTAAACTCCTGCCCTGGAGGCATCATCTGTTGCTCCCAGCACAGAACGAGGTTTACGTCCCTCTCACACCTCTGTGGTCATTTTACAGCTCTCCTGAGCCTCTTGCTTCTCTACCAAAGTGGTAATTTACAGTTGTTCCCTGATTTAATGTTGTTGCAATTCTTTCTTGTTACTGCTGGCCTTGGTTTTGCTCACACAGACTTTCATTCCAGCTATGAAAATGTATCTATTTAGGGTCAGTACAGACTGAACACAAAAAACCAAGAGTTTCCTATTAAAATCTATTTAGTTTTACACTTGCTGTCCCAACAAGACGTAACACAGAGAGCACAAACTGTCAGGTAGAGCTGTCCTCATCAATGTAGTGGCAAGTCACAGTCAAGGAAGTTCCTAACATTAAACCCTCCATCCAACCCATTGCCTTGTTGAATATGGATTTTTCTTATGCCTTAAAAAATATTCTTCTCATGCAGCAAAAATATTATACATAGCTCAGACCTTAAGAACACTAGAAAAAAACCCCAAACAGCACAACAAACCCTCTGCCTCTTCTCTGGGGATACATCAGGAATAATTACCTTCCCGACCTCCTGGGGC
>JAWWLV010000057.1:12348949-12364556 GCA_035041135.1 Platyrinchus mystaceus
GATGGGGCAGCCACAGCTTCTCTGGACAACCTGTGCCAGGGCCTCCCCACCCTCACAGGGAACAATTTCTTCCTAATCTAAACTTAATTCTCTGTCAGTTTGCAGCCATTTCCCCACATCCTATCACTCCAGTTCCTGATGAACAGTCCCTTTAGATGCTGAAAGGTGCTGTGAGGTCTCCACACAACCTTCTCTTCTCCAGGCTGAACAGCCCTGACTCTCCCATCCTGTCTCCCTAGGAAATGTGCTCCAGTTCCCTCAGCAGTTTCATGGTCTCCTCTGGACTTGCTGATTCCTTCTGCTCTCACAGAGTTCATGCCTTGAAGAGCAAACAGAATTTTCCTCCCCATGTTATGTTCATTTTTGCTCTCCATGGTTCGTTACCCTCACTATCAGTTTGGCAATTCCCCTTTTCAGTGTTAAAGGCCTTCTTTCATGTGGGAAGATATCAGCACAGAATTCCTAATCCTCTCTGTCAGCTGTCAGTGATTGATGCACTGAACTTTCTGAAAAACTCACAACAGAGCTGTCTGTCACTGCTGCTTTGCCACTGCAGGTGTTCTTGACCCAGGCAGTTTGTTTCTTCATACACAGGTGCTTTATTCTACTTTGCTTTCCTCATATAGAATAAAGACATCGGAACTGGATTGATTTAAGAACATTTTAGGTAACACTCCTGCCAGGGCAGAACACCGAAAATTTATTGCAATCAGAGGGGGTTTATTTTCTTACACTGAATGAATTTTAAAAAGTAAGTGTATATGAATTATAGGTTTGAATTTTTGCTCCTATGAACAAGGTAAACCTTTTGGGACCCATTTTTTATAGCTGCCATCATGCTCAGGATGCACCAGAGGAGCAGTACTTCAGTTTAAGAGACTGATATTCCCCAACAGGGTTCGCAGCCTCTGGAATAAATTCCTCACAATTTTCTAGTGAGGAGCCAAAGAAGCCAGGCATAAAAATACCTTTGGAAGACCCTTGAATAAAGTTACTGACAAGAGTTACAAGACTTTAAAGATTAAATGAATTTTTGTGGTTAGAAGAAATATCTCCCTCACCCACAAACCAGTATCATTTTTAGTTATAGATTGATTTTTTTGGCAAGTTTCCCCCACCTTATTCATTACTAGTAGATTGGGAAAGCAATTGCAATGGGAAAAAATGGGAGAGAATTAATCCTTTGCCTTTCAGTAACTGTAATGCCAAAAGATCTGTAGCAGATCATTGCTGTAAAATACTGGGTTCGCATCCAACAATACAGGAGTGATAGAAACTGGAAGGGTCTCTTGGATGGAAAGGTGCTGTAGAATACTGACCAGGCAAGAGATTTATAAGTGATTACAGAAAAAATCCCTAAAGCTGTCTGCTCATTGTAGGGGCTCAGTGGAGGAAAGCAAGCAAGATTCTCAGATACAGTGAACTGCTTGGAGAATATCAATGAGGGTGGGCAGCACTGCTGCTCCCTGCTCTGAGCAGCCCTTTCCCACACAGCTGCTTCCAGCAACCAGCAAAGAGTCACCACACTTCCAAGAGAGCATGGATAATGCAGCCTGATACAGGCTAACCTGGGAAAAGTAATGGGGAAAATATATCTGTTTCTACTTGGAAAGAAGCTGAGAGCAATGAGAGCAGATGAAATTACACAGACAGTGGGAGGTAAGACAACAGTGCAGACACTTCTTGACTGATAGACCTACAGATTGATTGATAGACCTACAGAGTGATTGACAGACCTAGAGATTCATCTCCACACTGATCACCAGTATGAAGAGCCTCAGGGAACAGACAAAACCGGCTACAAGTTCAAACCTGGCAATAATACAGGCAAAATATTAGTTGGTTTCTGCTCCTCCTACCTAAGATTCTGGACTCACCAAGATTGATCCCTTTTTTTTTAGCATGTAAAACATATTTGATTTTCAAAGCGCCCACAAAAGTTAAAAAGGTCTTCTCAGGACTAGAACAGCACAAGCTTAAAGAAAAAAATATATTTAATTTATAAATTGATAAAAGCGATGCTTAAAAAGTCCTCACAAGGTAACACAACATAGAGAGGAATTGGTTTGAGAGGGAAGTCAGCTCCCACTCCAGCTGGTCATCATTTATAAATTTGAAGGAATGCAGTCATAAATAAGCCAAGCCCAGACTAGGCTTATATTACATTTTTTATTATGAGATTTACATTGGTCTTACCTTGTAGTTGGGGTTCTTGAGCCCTCAGGCTGTTTCCTCACTCAGTGTGAGAGCAGCTCTGTTATTCACTCCTGACTGAGCCCAAGGAAGGATCCACAAGCGTGTTCAGAAGCCATATTAGCACTGGGAGCCGGGATCTGTGCTGGCAGGGACAGACCTGGAGTTTGGCTCTCCCAGGGCTGGAAGGCCAAGCTGTTCAGATCAGCAGGACAAGCACAGCTGAACCTAGAAATGAATAATCAGGAGTGACCTCATTATGATTATTAGACTTGAAATGCGCAGAAAGAGCACAAAGTGAATTTTTGGCTGTGGTTGTTTGCAAGTTGTTTGGTGTATTTCCCTCTCTTTCTCTGTCCATATGTATCTCCTATTTATCTGTCTGTACAAGCTCTCACTCAAGCCTGTCTGGCCCTTTCCAACACAGACAGCCCCCCAAAACCAGCCCAAATGGCTTCACTAGACAGCAGCAGGCTCTTCATGCTGCTTTTTGGGTGTTGAGGCAATAATAGCACACATCAGAGAACTTGTATGTTTTCCAGTAAGGTAAATCCCCAAAAGTAGTTCTGCAGCTGTAATATCCATTGACTTCCCCAAGAACTGCAGGAGCTCCCAGGGGTGTTTCTCAGCAGCAGCAGCACATGGAGATTCCTGAGTTTCTCTGCAAGGTGTCCAGACAAACCAATGAAATTCCAGTGAGTCTCTTAAAGAAAGAAAAAGGGTTGAACCCACAAACCCTGGAAGATCCCAAGGAAAGCAGGTTATACAAAACAATAAAAAGATGCATTGCCACAAACTTAGTGTCAAAGGAAGCAGGTTATGAAGTTATAGTTAGAGGCCAGTTTCTGTTCTCTGTCACTGGTGGGCTAAACTGTCCCCAGAGACACAGCCCCAGCACTGGCAATCTCAAACTCCTGTCTCCTATCTGCAAAGGAAGGAAAGTCGCCAAATTAGGGAGCTCCATATCTCTGGTCATTGTGTGCTTTCAATTGAGCCATGAGGAGACACCACACCCCAAAAAAATTGATCTGCCATAAGACCAGAAATGGTTCCTTCAATACTGAGGGAACACTACCCTATTGAGATGTTGTTTGGATATAGGGTATGACTGTGTGTTCCTAGTAGGTGACTCACAAATTCCTACATGTCTCCTCTCCTCCAATCCCTATTTGCCCCAAAAATGGTTTTATCTTTTCATAGCATCACTTTCTGCTACCAAGCCAATTTCATCTGCTCTGTGTCTGAACAGAATGGGGCATGTGAAATATATTGTCACTTAAGCATTCCAGATGTACCAACAGAAGCTGAAATATAAATCAGAAAAGGCTTCTTCCTATAGGGAGTCTTGATTTCAGATTTATTACACTGCTTCTTGGAGTTTGGAAGGTCAGCACATTACACCAATTGATTTCAGGGAGAGCAGAAACAGCCCCTTGTTATTCAGAAGGATTTTTTTCCTGTAGAGCGCAAAGGAGAGTCTTCTATAGGAGCCAAATGTAATAAAAATTAATTGGTACAAGTAAATTAAAAAATACAGGTGTGAAGAAGAATGTTACTGCTGAATCCTTTAACCAGTGAAATGCAGAGTTAAATCAACTCTGAATTCTCATATCTGGGCACTCATTAGCCCAGGTTCTAGAAAGGGTTTGGGAGATAAATTAAAACCTGCTGAAACTAAAATTATATAAAAACAACCATCAAACCAACAAAAAAAACCCCAACAAAGAACACATCTAATCATGCATCTTGACTATGGATCAGGCAAAGAAAAGCTCTTGCTGATTCAAAGAACTGATCCAACTCTTACAGGAGTTTGGTAAATCTTCTCTAGTTAAAGAGACCAAGCCAATACATTAGAAAGAACATCTTATAAATGAAAACTACTTTAGAAGACCACCAGGCTCGATTTTTTTGCACAACTGCCTGGCAAACAAAAGGATAAACCCACTGTTCAGTGCTCCCCTCCCCTTATTTCAGATGATTCATGCCAAGAGGAAACCAAGCTCAGAAACCCTTTGGAGCAGAGCTCTGTTGGCTGCTCAGCCAGACATTTTTCACTAAAGACAAGAAAACTGATCTTGTGGCCCGTACAGAGAACTGACATCAATCCCCAAACTAGCTCTTCCTTTGAGTTCTCTGCAGAGATTTCAGCTGTCTTTGTTAAAACCATTTCTTCTCTTTCCAGAGCCTGTCTCAGAGCTGTAAAGTCTGGCTTTCTCATCTGTTTAGTGCTTGTTTTACAGGGGCAGAATTCTCTTCAGATTATTGGGTTCCAAATAAATGGGGTCAATACCAAACAATCTCTATTAAAATGCACAGCAGCAACATTTTATAGTAAATCAGTCCAAATCTCATGAAATTACCCCTTTAATTAGAAACTAGAAAAAGGAAAAAACCATTTTGATTAAGACTGTATAGCTAATAAAAAGAACTAAACAAAAACCCTCTTGTACAATTTCTTTGCATGGTAATTGGTAGTTTTAAATTCTTAAAATATAAATTATGAAGAGAAGCACTGCAGGCTTGTTCTTAACCATAGCATTACATGCCTGCTGGATGCCAGATGTTTTATGGTGTCTTGGAGATTTTAATAACACTCTGAGTTTCTGAGGTTCTTTAGGAATTAGCACAGAATCTGCCATAGGAATTTCACTCACGTTGAGTGACATGTTTGGAAGAAATTGTTTCCCAACAGTCTCTGAGGTCACTGCAAACTGGTAGATGGCACCCTAAAGAAATATTTCCCTCTTTCATCTACATGTTTGTGAACACGATAACAATGAAAACATGGAGGATTTTGCTTAAATCAATACCCATAATTTTCCATGGTTTCACAGCTTGTCTAAAATATGTGCTGTAAAAGTTGGCTGGGAAAAAATAGGGCCTAAGATAAGAAATATCAAAAATAATAACAAAATTAACAGTTAGCTTTGAGGAAAATTAAAGAAATAAGCAACAGTTGACCCCCCAAGAGGCAAAATGACTGTGTGTTACATATTTTGACATTTGCCATTAGGAGTAAGAATAAAATTACATCCTCTTAGTAATTAATAAGTAGACAGAAGGTCAGAAGGAAAACTCTGGATACACTGAAGGTCTGATGTTCAACAACAGAACAAAGCAAACCAAAGAAAACATGGAAAGGAAGGATCTTATACATAAAGACTTCTGGTGTTTGCCTGAGCCATAACTTACCCATATAAGAATCCTGATTGTGTCTTCTAACATATTACTTCAAATAATATTCAGAAGACATTGCAAATAATTTTTAGGTTACTTTTCATCATTAAATGAATATTGGAGCACTAGATTTTTTTAAGAGCAATAAAAAGCCCAAATTAGTTCCTTTACAGTGCTGAGGTGCTTGAGAAATTTGAAGTCTTTTTGCATCCACAACCAATAATCAACCATCTGGCCTAAGCTAATTGAAGCAAAAAAGTATGTATTTTTATTTTTTGTTAAAAATCAGAGGCTATGGAAACACTAAGACACAGTTCTACAATCTACTAACTGTGTTTCAGGCACAGTTGTATAAGTTCAAGAATGATAAAAGCTCCTAAAATCTGTTCTGAGCCTGCTTCTTGCACAGCTCAGCTCACCTTTGCCTTGTGCTCTGTCTGGATTCTATATCAGCAACACCACACCCTCCCTTCACACGGCTAAACAAACCCAGCAGGAAGGCAGGAACAAAGGGATTGTAGGATCACACCCAAAATCTCCAGCCTGGATCTGGAGCATCTGCATTTCACAGTGACATTAGTGGTCTAAACTGGTTTGGAATAAATTACCCAGCCCAGGTCACCTTAGTGAACACTGAAATGGGAAATCTTTCAGAAATACTGGACAGAGAGTGAGCAGTGAAGGGTAAAGTAGTATATTTTGTGGTGCCTCATGAGAAAAAATCTGGGTATCGGTTCAGCCATGGTGAATAATCTATTCATACTTGTAAATGATGTTGTAATAAAAGGTCACCAGAGCTGTCAGACCTTCAACTGCCCAAGTAAAATTAAATCTGCTTTAGCAATGTTAAAAAAAAAAAAAAAAGATGTACATAAAATGTTAGTCCATTAAAATCAAAACAACAAAGATGGATTTTGGAAGGAAGGCCTTGGAGCTCTCCCTGCCAAGAATAAGGATAAGAATTATAGATCCCAAATTAGCAGCATATAAGGGACTAAATTCCAGTCTTCAGCCAGGCTATTTTGTACTGCTACAGCAGGACAAAACAACTGTAAAATCTCCATTGCAATTAACCTCCCAGCTGCATTTCCAATATTGGTGTAATACATAGTGTTTTTGAGATGCTGGGATAATGGAGTGGCTGGAACACATCAGTATCTCTGCTGTCACTGCTGAGCAAAAGGGTCCTGCTGAAGCCCTGCTGTCTGTGCACACACACAGGAACGTGCCAGCAATGGTTATCTCTGAGAGCTGCCCAAGTTTAGCTGCTTTACCTGAATATACAGAATTTATTATGAAAGCTGCAAAATTTACTGATACCAAAGCAAGGCAGTTATGTCCTCTGTCCTCCTGGTCCAGTCCCTCAGAAACTTTTCCTTAATATCAGTAAACACAAGTCAAGAACCCTCAAAATCAAGAACAAATGGAGAACTCTCTCTTTTCCCTTACTGCTCCTTGAGTTACTGGTTACAAAGAATGTAATCAAATGATGCACAAGTTCTAACAAAAACCCCCGAACCCAATGGCACTGTTTGGTATTGGTGTTTCCATGGATTTCCCCTGGTGTCAATGAATGTTGGAGCTGGGTGGAAGGAACAACCTCTCTGCTCTCTTTTAACAGTCCTGGTAATTGTGATCTATGTCTTAATTGCATGTTCTTTTATAATGCCTGAAAAAGACTGAATGTGATTAACCAAATGAAGGGCATTATGAAATTAGATGATAAAATGGAATTAGTAGATGGAAGCTTCATACACATGTAACAAACTACATTAGGCTATATTTATTACCCCCAAGGACAACTTTTTTTTCCCCTGCAAATTCAAGGATAGTCCAAGATTCCTATAACAGACAACAAAAACTGGCGTGAGAAAAGGCTGATCTCTGCCATAACTCTCTTATATGAGTGTGATATAAGAGCTCTTGACTGGATAATTAATTTCTCTCTGTATAATGCCACTCTCTGTAAAGATGAGTTCCAGCAGAAACAGGGTGTGGAAAATAACATTAGGGATGATTTCAATAAACGCAAAAGAAAGACATGCTGAGGATGCACAGCTCCAGATCACAGCTCCACAGTACAAATAAATAATGGCATGATACCTTCTGCAGGGCTTTTATGAGTGAATTGGAAAAGGATGTAACAATGGTGCACAAAGAGTTAAGAAAAAATTACATCATCACAAAAATCCCAGTGAAAAATTAGGCAGCATTTAAGTTAAACATTGTTTTGTTCTGTGGCCTGAGGTGAAACTAAAGTGCTGCCTTTAGGTTCGCTTTACATAATTCATTTATTTATTTGTATTAATTTCATGGCAAGGAAAGGCATTTACCCAAATTTACCCAAAGGCTGATAGGAGTTTCAAGAATGAAAATAAAATTAAACTCAGCTACCTCTATGACATCCAGCCAATAAAATCTACTCCCTCAATATGTAGAGATACTTAAACATTTTGCACCATCAAAGCTTTCAATATTAAGTTGAGAAAGACAGAATGTGACGCCGCTATTCCTTTCATTTGTTATTGGGTTTGCAATTATTACCAGGTCCCCAAGGACACAACCTGACAGATGATGTTTCAGGGAAACAAAATACAGGTTTGGTTATTCTCAGCACCTTTTTGCATAATAATGAGCCTGGGCAGAGGGAAGGTGATGCTCATGCAGAAGTGCACAAGGTTTGCCTCAAGGCTGCTCTGCAGGAAACCTGAGCCCACAACAATTACAGTGTTTGTTACTGGAAAAGTGAGGGAGAGTAATTAGAAAAATGCTCTTAAAATCACCAGCTCTTCATAATATACGCTATCTAATTTGGTTTGGCAAAAGTAGCTTGTAACAGTGTGAGAATATATTAAAGAAGCAGCAATTAGGCACCTAAACAACCATGATGACAGCTTTTTAGTAAAAGCTTTAGCTTTTAATTTTGAACAGGCAGGTCCCACTGAGAGCAAACTCCCAGAACTGTAATTTTGGGCAATGTGACAATGTGTTCTTGGCAATTCATTAAAAACTTCTCTTTTTTTTTTTTCTTCCTGAGGAGACACTGGGTAGTGGTCTCCTGTTTGCAGAGCTGGCTGTGTGATTAACACCATTTCTCCCAAACAGTTTGCAATATGTCAAGTACAAATTGAAAGTGCTGTTTGGCTTTTGTTTGTAGTCACTTTATCCTCCAGTTGCCCATGAGAAAAGCCCCTGAGCTGGGCTTAACTCACTGTACAACTGCAGTCCCTGGCAAGCTCCCTCTGACTGTGTCACCTCGTGCTCTTCAAAGCTGTGACACTTCTTGCTTATTTTCCCTAAGTAACCTGAAGGCCCAAGAAAAAAAAAAAAACAACCAACCAACAGCACTTTTTAGGAGCAAATCCCAACTGAAGGTGGGTCTGATGAACCTGGAAAGGCACCAGAAGGAAAGAACCATGGAATCTGATCTTGGCTCCATCCCACTCTTGGTTTGTGTCCCAGAGCACGCCACTTAATATCTCATTCTATTTATCCTGTTAATCACTTTTCCCACATAATGTGTTAGAGGATCGTTGGTAATTGGGGGATTTAAACTCACTTTGAGTTTTTACGAATGGCCTACAGAGAAAATGGGAATTTCAATATCACCTCCAGGGACTTGACTGTCTTTTAACTTCAAAAATCAACCAGCCAGTTGCATTAAAAGCTTCCAACTCTTTCCCCCCTCTTTCCAAATTATCAGTGTGGATTTTAGCCATCAGTTTAACAGAAATCCATTAACACAATTCCATCATCTCAGAGCAGAACTGCCAGAGGCACTAATACATCCTGGGTCATGGTGAATAAACATGCCTGTCCTTGTCCCACCGTCCTTGCAGCTCTGAAGAGGCACATTCAGTGCTTTGCCTTGTCACTGGGGAGATCCAAGAGCAACTGAGGGACCTGGAGAAGCAGCACGAGATGTGAGATAACCCTCCTGAAACTACAAGGCCTCCACTTCACAAAACAACAGGTTGTCCAGAAAAACAGCACCAAGGTTTTATTTTTTCCCTCTGTTTGCCAACACTTCAGTAGCTTTTCCTGGCACAGAGCCAGCGCAGCACTTATGGAGATAAATTCCAGCCTCTGAGTGCTTCCATTAGACTCATATCCCAAGCTACACGAGCAGGCAGATCCCAAAGTAGATCAGGATCATGGAAAGGAAGAGCAGGCCACTGTGACATTTTACTGGAAGTATTTAATAAGTACCCAGAGTGTGGGAAGAAACACCTTAACATTTAGAAACCTCTGCAAAAGAGAGTCAGAGACCATTAAGTTAAAGGAGAAATGTAAGGGATATACTCAGCTGGATGCCGGGATAAATCCCAGTGTTTTCAGCCTTGCTGTTCTGAAACGTGGACCAGGATGGAGCAAACTAAACAGAGAAATCCAGCTAAGGAACTACCAGGAAGTTTATTTGCTAAAAAATATGTATCCATCAAACATAGCTTTTATCCCTCAGCTCTGCCATCACAGCCAGCTGATGGTAAATACATTTACCTCCGATGTTTTTGCTCCTAACTGAGCTAAAGTGCTGCTGCTGCTGCTCTCACTTGGTTCCTTGATAAATGTAATGGAGCAAATCTCGTAATTGCTTTCTGATCTAACCTGTTTGGAGGTTATTTCCCATTCTGCTTTTCAAATTCAAATGTTCAGATGATCTGAACTGCTGCAAATTAGGAAAAATGTCAATTCTCCACCATCATTTCCAACACTTGTCCATGATCCCAATAAATACTGTGTAGCCTTTAGTGATATTAAGACCTAGAAGAGCAGCCAGTCTATTTCCTACACATACCATGATGTTTGGAAATAATTTATTACAATGCTATAAATGAAAATTCCGCTGAAATATAAAACCAGTGCAACACTTACAGCAAAAGCACAGTAAATTTCATATATGAAGAATGCCAGTTCAAGCTGTAGCTTTTCTCCTTTTCTTTCCCATTTTATGCATTAGACTGGTATGAATTCATATAGCAAAGCACCTGGAATGTCTGACACGAGCTACTTCACCACTGCAAATTACCCCAAGCAAGTATTAATCAGCATTTTGTAACATATATTGCACATATTGTAGCAGAAGGAGAAATAAAGCCTATAAAACCTGGTAAAATGAAACCTGGTGAAATGAATAATAATAATAAAATCTGAATAGTAAATGAGTACCAATAAATGAACCCCAATTTTGTGCAACCCTAATAGTAGTTGTTATGCATCTGCTGATTCTCCTGTTACAGATTTAAGCATTAACTTGGAAGAAATGATCTCTGGGTATAGCTAAGATTAAGCAGATTTTTTCCTATATATGAAAAACAAAAAAGTAAGCAATACAAACAACAAAATATAATGGATTCCTGGAGAACCCTCCACTGTATTACAACTACAGACCAATAAAACCCTCACTTGCGAAAACTTCATCTGCTTTAGAAGTAAATTGGAATGGAGTTTGATTTTCTTTTTTTAATATCTCCTCCAGGCAATGCTGGAGAAGCATTCCCATAACATACCACAAAATTTAAATTTTTCCAGCTTATAAACACTTAGACACACAATTCAAAGGTAATACTTCAATATGGAAAAGGTAACTGGCTCTGCTTATGGGAAGGGAAGGGAAAGGAAGAGATGGGAGGGAAAAGGGAGATGGTATTATAGAAATTTTTTTTCCAAACCTCAATTTGTGAGCTGCATCATGTAAAATAAATTGATTGCACCCCATGATTTACAGTGAGAAGCACCTTGCAGGTGCTGTGCTCATTTTCAGTCTAACTCCATGAACTAGAATCCAGTACTTGATTTGCTCTTTATTTAATCAGCAGATACTTATATCCAATGCCACCTATTGATCAGCATATGTGTGGATCTCTGCAGTTCTTTAAAATTTTTACTTAAAATATTTAAATTTTGCAGTTGGTGTTCTGTCCCTCAGTGTCTCCCACCACCTAAGGAAGGAGGAATGCAGGACTGAAGGGCTGCAACTACATCCCTTCCTGAAGGTTTTGAACTGTGTTATGTGGCTTTTACTGCTGATAGGAAAGGAACTGGAGACCCACTGAGTCCTTAGGCATGAGCTCCTTAGAATAAATTGTTCTTGCAGCCTTTGTTCTCCTTTTCTGCTGAATAGGTTTGTGATCAGAGCTTTGTCTCACTGATACAAGCATTTATTCCAAACCCTCTCTTCAAAGGAAGACAAATGAAGTAGAAGTCAGAACATCCTGAGCGATCAGAATGTTCATGTTGTCTGTGATAAAACAATTGTTCACTGTGGCAGAGCATTTCCAAGAGCAACCTGAAGAAACTGGGTAACTCTCTTGTCATTAAGGGCAGAGGATTATTCACAGCTGTGCAAAAGGTCCACCTTCAGGAAGGGGCTGAATAGGAAAAATGCACTTTCAATTTGGGGATCTGAGATTGCACATGAAGGTTTGGAATGAAAAGTTTAATTTTTTTCTTCAGGATAGGCAGCAGAAGAATCTCCCTCTGCTCCCCGATTTTTCCCAGGTACAAATTTATGGAGATCAAGAACCCCTTACAGCTCAGGGAGCAGCTGCTTGGCCCCTCACCCAGTCTGAGGGAGCAGGTTTGTGTGAGCCAGGCTGGCAGCTCCATTACCTCGGTTCAAACTTTCAGATGAAAAAGGCTTTAAGTAAGAGGTTGAGCCAGATATTTGCAGCAGGGAGTTTGAGCAAATCCATATTCCTTTTTGCTGCAACAATTCAGGGATGCTCACCCACCTGGTGCTGCTTTTCACCAGGGAAGGCTGGAGCCAACAGCTAATGGACACTGAATTCCCAACATCCTGCATCTCTTCTACAAGTGAAAATGTAGCTCTGTCCAAAAGAGCTTATATGGGACAACAGGATCTGCAAACCATCACTGGGTATCTTCTTTTTAAACAAAGAAAAAGACCCTTTTTCCCCCCTGAGAGAAGCTTGGAAAGAAAAATAATGATAGTTTTAGTCCTTGAGTATCAGCTTTCAGACTCTGTAATGCACATACAAGCCCTGTTGGCAGAACTGCATCCACACAACAAAACCTGCCAGGGTAAAGTTATACAGATAGTCTTGTCTGTACACATGAGGCCTGGTATTATCCTTATTTCAGTGATCACTTTGATTTCCATAACAGGAGTGAAATAGCAGCACTTTTACCCAGAAAACTGGGTTAAGAATTAAGAAACTGAAGAACACGAGTGGTCATGAATTGTCTGTACTCAGGGAATGTGTTACAGGAGCACGGACACCTCCAGACACACCAGTGCAGCTGGACTGGGCAAACAGTAAATCCTTTTTCTTTCTACCACCCTCTTATTGCACTTGAGAACTTCAATGCCAAGTCTGACAACAGTTCCAATGGAAAACAGTTTTCTTTGCTGCAAAGTCTTAAAGACTCAAACATCGTTTCACTCCAGGTACTGAAAAAGGCAAAGACCCTGTGAAAAAGGTAGCACACAGTGTGTAATTAGTTGGGGCATTTTTTTGGGAGAGACCAAAGTGAAATTGCATTGGCATTTTTATGCTGGCATTTCCTAACTGTTGCAAAATTGTTTCTGGCACTCTTCATAACGGTATTCCAACATAAGATGCAATTTTGTAGTAATGCCACAGGTTTAGAAAATAAGTAATTTAGGAGGAAAAAACCACCTCAGCACATAGGAATGTCACCCATATAATTCATCATTACCTTTGTCTCTGCTTTGAAAACCTCAGAAACCATTTATTTTTGCTATCTTTTATTGCAGGTTAGCATCACCATCTCAACAGTGAGCTCTCATGGGCCCAAAGCTTTGTCAGGCTTTCATGAAATGCTGAAAGGTTCATGTAACCTCTTATGAACCTGTTTCCCTGGCACCTCTGCCTCCTCACAGAAGTCTCTTGGGACAAAGCAGTTGCGAGAAGTATTTAAAATAAGGTAGTTAGGCAACTACAGGCCACTGCTCACAGTAATTAGAAAAGAACAGGTACAACACTGTCTTGAAAATCAGGCAATTAATAAAAGTATGTTTGGGAAGTTTTTATCAAGTTAGAAGTTCACACTTGGAGTGGCAAACTTTTTAACTTTTGTTTTAGTCTTTTGTGTTAATTATGGATAATAACTGAGGAAAAGGGTCCTCTGGCCACTGACACCTTGCCCAAGGTTTGAGTCATTTACTGGAGTCAGTGAGGCTTTTCACACTGAATTCTGTGTTCACTGCTCCAATATTAACTTATGTCTGATTACCGGTATAATTTATCTTCCCTTTCCCTCCATTGTGTTATTTGGAGGATGTTTTAGCTGCACTCCAAAGCTATACTTTAACAAGGAACTGATGCTCTAATGAAGCTGCACACCTTGGACATTCCTAAATGTCTCTGGTTTGGCTTTACACAAGAAGATGATGTTTTAAAGAAAGTTTGTTCCCCTGAAGTGTTTCCCAGGCCTCCAAGTTACACCTCAGAGATCTATTAATGCTGAGGGACAACAGAATGCTCAGAGAGTGGTTTATGCCAAAGGAAACGCCTGTGAGACCCAAACTGTTAATTCAGAATATTTGAAGAGGTCACAACTTCTTTATCAGAAAATTAAGCTAACCCTGAAGCAAGGAGTTTCTGGTGGCTTTTAAAACTGGTTTCTCCATCAGTTAGCCCCTCAAGGCTCCCGTGTTGTCCCTCTCATCCACACTTTCTTGTCTCACTCTGGCCACTACCCAGCTGAGAGAAGTTGGCAGAGCAGAGCATCACACAGCTCCAAGCTGCCGGTGTCCTGTTGGAAGGATTTTCCTGATGGCTTTCCTTGGCCCAACATATCCCAAACTTTACAAAACCCTGCAATTTTGTACTTTAATATAACATGGATGAAGGAGATGAAGTTTATTCTAGACCTCCATTGTCACTTTGCCAGAAAATCGTTGCCTGGAGAAAGAAAACCTCAAAAACGTGGTTTCAGATTTATTTCTGTTGACATAGGTGGAAGAAGCAGCATTGTTTGGGTTTTTTTCCTAAGGATAAAAAATGCTTAGGAAATGTCCAAGGCACTTGAAGACCTATACAAAAAAATTAGAAATTCAGCTCAGTCTATTTGCCCCTTTACCTACTATCAGGCAAGTTTAGCGATAGGAAAAGGTTTAAAAAGTGAAATGGAATTTGTGCTCCCCAATCCATATTGCTCAGCTGTGATATCACAACATGCAGGCACAGAAATTCCCACTATTCCAAAAAAGACTACAAGCACAAATGGATAACCTGAACTATGAAAAGATTACAAAAGATGCAAATCACTGACAATAAGAACATTAGTCAGTAGCTGGTTGCCAGGAGCAGGAAGATAGTCTCTAAAGGAACAGATAATTCTCCTTAGTGCAGCTATTGCATCTCAAAACCTTGAAATAAAGGAGTGCCTGACAGGATACAGAATTTCTTATAATTGTACCTATGCATTTGTTTGACCAAGGGATGCTGGAAGCTGAAAATCAACCACTTACCAAGGATCCCCTGCTGTGTGCATTCTGAATCCAGTTTAATTAATTCCAACTGACTAAACTTTCCTTATTTTGGCTCTAAACATCACTATTGCCTATGAATGAAGTCCAGACTATCTGCTGGAAAAGCTGGTCCAAGGATGGATGCTTGCTTCTAAATAACCCTGCACCCCAACCTAATATTGCTACGACTCAGACCTTCTTACAATAATTGTTATTTAAGAGACCATCTGATTAAAAAAAAAATTACAGGTTTTGTTGTGTTTGATGTAAAAAAACCCCACAAACAAATCCTGCTGAGCCTGTTTTGCAAACATGCTGCATTTATGAGGATGAAAGGCAAGTGAGAAAAAGGTCATGCCTATTAATTTCAATCCTTGTGCAAATCCAGCATATTCTGTACATGCCTTGTAAGATTTGTGGCATTTGGGTAAATACATTTGTATTCCTTTAATGCTATTAATAGTATCCATGCTCTGCATTGCTAAATATATTGCAAGTGGTATCTTTTTGCAATTCTAATACACTGGAGTTAAAGGCAAGCATGTTACTTTAGGTCTGTAATTTACTATTTCCGTCACATTAGCTCCCTCTAACTTGCTGAAATCCTTTATAATTTGACACGTGTGTTGGTAGGATTGGACATTTTTGTGTTTTCTTATATGAATTTTTACCTTGACATTGTAATAATCTTTCAAAGTCCTGTGATGTTTGAACAATTAGAACTGAATGGGCAAGATTTGAGCAGAGCTGGACATCCCCATCCCATTAGCACAA
>JAWWLV010000057.1:12369188-12413190 GCA_035041135.1 Platyrinchus mystaceus
TTTGGGCTGTCTTTTTATGGCAGGAAAGTAAACCCAGAGATCCCTCTACAGCAGGTGCAGGTGCTCTAATGGGGCAAAGGGAAGTCGATGCCTTCAGTTGCATCAATTTTCATTGCAATAATTCCACCCCCCCCACGGTGAATTTAAGCAATGAATTATGAAAAAACACTTTATTAAAGTGGTCTTAATCTGCCAGCTTGCTCCTTGGTGAAGCTCTGGAGCGGCTGACCCGTATGACAGGGGGTTTAGTTTGAGAAAAACAAAACTACATTTTTCAGTGCTTTGGAAGAAGCACTAAAATTCCATCTGAACCTCCGTGGGCTGAAGTGATGGAGAAATCTTAGAGGACTTCAGTGGATATTAAGCTGGAGGAGAAAGCACCTAAAAATCCTGCAGGTTGACAAAAGAATACTATTTCATTAGTTAGAAAAGTGATCTTAAACCAGAACATATCTCAGCACGTAGCAAGGGGAACAGCTTGGCCATATATTCAGGGGACAAAAGAGTGACAGAGCTGCTTTACCTCATGTAACAGCAGTCAGGGCATGGATTCAGCGTGTCTGAGAATAAACTCTGAGGAACCTGAAGGAATGATGGCTGAAAAATTCATCAAAACTATAAGGAAACTTTCACAAAGAGAAATAAAAGGAAATGTTCAACTTCAGAGCGACGCGGATCCGAATCACAACGAAGAACATCTGTTAAGTACAGAAGCAACTTCTCTTTTTATCTTTTCCTGAAGAAATTATTTGTCAGCCTTGCATTATGTCTGTCTATAAGAAATGAGGGTGAGAAAAATATAAGTGATATTTTTCATGCAGTAGAATAGCTCGAACAAGAGCTCTAATCTATTCAGACCCCCTGTAATATTGGGCCATATGTAGCACAATTCTTCTTAATGGAATAAAAGGGGAAAAAAAAACCAAACTAGAATTTGATTCACAAAATGAGTTCGGGTAATCTAAACTAAGTTATGTGGCATTGGAGGCAGGCACAGATAAAGGACACAAAAGGAGAAGGATGAAATGACAGGAAACTTTCCAGTGTGTCTGAGCAGCCACAATGGGGTGTGATAAGCTACACTCTGTTACTCTTCAGAATTTCAGCATCTCAACAGTTTTGCTCCAAATGTTGTGTCGGATTTTGGAGAAAACCACAATGTCTACTGAACTTTCAGGAAATGGCATAAAATCAAATGACTTCTGCTGAAATTTGCTGTTTCCGTATGTGAATTGCTCTTTTACTTTTTGCTAATTAAGTTTATCATTTTAACCCTGAAGCCATATGACTCTGTGATTTTTTCACACACAAGCAGATGGTATTTTAGTTGGAAATAAATGTGGCTTCTCTTCAGGCCATTTCATTTGTAAGTATAAAAGCAGGCAGAAGAAAATTGTTCTCCAGGGTTTAGGCCACCTTTAACCTGTGTTTTTGAAGGGGTGAAAGTGGACAGAAGAAAAGTTTCAATGCCTGTCGGTGTCTGGTTTTACACACTCACAGGGGATCACATATGCCAGACAATTCCCTGATTGAAATCCCTGAAAAGCTACTGGGAGCCACTGCATCCTCCCAGGTCCTGCCAAGGCATCTTCACAGAATCATAAAGGTTGGAAAAGACCTCCGAGGTCATCAGGTCCAATCTTCAACCAAGTCCATCATTCCCATTAAGCCACATCAGCTCATTTTTTTGAGCACTTCCAGGGGTGGTGACTCCATCACTTTCCTGGAGAGACTGTTCCAATACTTAAACATGCTTTCAGTGAAGAAATTTTTCCTTATATCCAACCTGAACCTTCCCTGCTGCAACTTGAGGTGTTTTCCCCCTTGTCCTATCAATGCCTGGTGCTTCTGGCTGATCAGGACCCACACAAAGCCTGATGTTCCACCATTCTTTCTCTCATAACCTGGATCAAGAGGGGTCATTATTCTCCTGGGAAGAGCAGATGGAAGAAGGAAATTGAATTTCCACATCTTCTTTTCAGCCTTTTCATTTCTTTCTCCTCCCCTTTTAACGGTTTAGATGTGCTTATTTGAAATCCATTGAAAGTATTCCACCCCTAAATTCAAGTTCTATTTAGGCTTTAGGTGAACATTAAGCTGGACTAATCAGAGCCACCAGCAAAAAAGCTTCCCACTAATTTTGTATCAACGTATTATGAATAGATATAAATATTTTCATATAAATATGGATACACCCCATTAACTATGAATACACCCTGTTAACTATGATTTAGGTGAACTTGTCAGATACCACTTCTAAAATCCTTCCTGTGTTTTGGGAAAAGTTTGAGAAAACACCACAAGTAAGTTTCATTTTACTTCTGGATGTTTTTAACCTGTCAGAGCTCTTTTCTGCCATGTATTCATATTATTTTTTCAGATGATAGGATAGGTAGCATTTATCTTCCTCACCCCTGCTGAAATGCAAGCGACACAAACCCATCAATCTGCTTAGTGAAAGCAGAACTGTTGCTGTTTTACTTATTCCTGTAAAACTCATTCCATCCCTCAATTTTAGTTTGTCTCTGAAAGAAAGCTACCAAGGAAAAAAATGCTGTATTCAGATAGATGAGGACAATTTTACACTGCACATTTTACACAGATGTCATTTTTCATCAGTTAATTGGAGACAGTTTTGTCCCAGTGTTCAGATGGCTCCGTATTGACGGTAAAAAATAATGACAGCAGAACAAAACTGTGTGACAAACTGCATCATGTACCAATTAGCAAGCCTTATCCTGCTACTGTTATAAGGGAAACGAAAGATCCAGATAGAAATGATCCACTTTGGTTTGGGGAAGTTGTTGTGGAGATGCTTTTTCCACCCTCTGAAGCAGTAACTCAGCCCTAGAAATGCCTGTAATGAGGCCTCACAGGGACCACTTTCTTCTTAAGCCTTATTATCATGTAGAGCCTGGGCATCCTGTGCTCCTTTTGCCATTGGAGTCCTATTTAGGCTGCACAGGAGATGGAGAGTAGAGCCAGACACTTCATCACTAATGAAATCAGGATTTATAAGAGCAGCAATCCCTGTCCGTCTTAAATCTTGGGCTAAATAAATTGGGAAGGCAAAGTAGAGCCACCGATGGGTTGGGAAAGCACTGCTGAGGATGAGAGTGATAAACAGTCTGGTTCAGTGTGGGCAGTAATTTATAAAATCAACCCAGGAGAAAGTAAGACATTTCTGTAGAAAGAGAGCCATCAGTCTCTCCCTCCAAAAATACCTCCTGAGTGTGTGGGGTTTTTCTGTTTCAGCTTAAAGAGCCAATAAACACAGAATTGGAGGCAACAGAGCAGATCTCAGCAAGGAGCTGAGTGGGTGTGCAAGGTTATAAATGAAGCTGAAAAGCTCGTGTACAGTATTTATAGCACGTCACTGAAGTGAATCACAAAATTACTGTCTGGACTTGATGGCTTCAGTAATCAACAATGTACTTTTCAAAATACCCAGACATACACAAATCTGTTCTGAAAAATAACCATGATCAGAATTGCATGGACTGATTTCAGCTGAAGGATATCTGATCCATGAAATCCTTGATGTTGCTCCATGTCTTTAAGGAGGCAGCAATTTGAAGCAGCATTGAAAGCAGAACTAAATGGGAACAGGCCATTCAGCACCAGCCTTTTCTTCAAGTAACTTACAGTGAGCAACAGTTAACAGGAAGGCAGTGAACCAAGTTCTCATTGCTGCTCCCAATTAAATCAATGATTTCTACTCTTTTATCAAGGATGAAGGGTTGTAACCACTCTGGCTGTTGAATAATAAATGGGCTGAGGGGCCCTAAATGATGAATCTGCCCCTGGTTTGAGGATAAGTGGAAACAGGCTGTTTAGAGCAAGCAGGGAAGCATTTTATCATTTGGCTTCACAGCTCATTTCCATTTCCTTTGCTTACTGTGGTTGGGGCAGGATATCGACAGGACAAACTCCTGGTTTTATGCTCGCTGACTCTGCTTCCACCACAGTCACCTGATCCCTCCCTCATCCCACAGGTTAAGGGCTCCTCTGTTTTCTTCACAGCTTTGTGATCTGGAGGGTAAAGTGTGCAATTGCTTTGCAGGGCACCTTTTCAATTAATTATTTGAACGACAACTGAAAGGAAGACTATTTTTTTAAATGGAAATGATGTAAATTCTAAATACCAGGTACAGCAAAAGCAATCTAACAAGCTTCAAGTCAGTCTTAATTTTCCTATGGGACACAAAGTTTAAATGGAGAAATATTTTAGGGCAAATACCAGTCTCTGATAAGAGTGTGTTACAGAGATGGAAGTTATTCAGAGAATGGATTTGGAGGTCTTTTTACCCAAGGCATCCCTTCAAGCCCAGGGTATGGAGGAGCCATCAGAACAGGTGATCCCCAAGTGAGAGGAGATGGGGAAGATAAAGTGATTTTATGACATCCAAACCCACCTCATGTTGGCTTGAAACCACATTGCTTCTGCACCATCAGGAGCACTGGGGACAGGTCACCTGAGTGGCACTTCTCATCTTTGATGTGAGTATCAAAACATACACCTGTTCCAGTACTGCTTGTCTGCAAAACTCTCCCCTGATTTCAGAGCCAATGTTTTATTCCTGTTTCGTTTGGGGTTTTTTTCCCCATCTGGCAGGTGGTGCATCAGACAGAAACCAACTCCAGCGTAAACAAAATTTCAAACTAAAAATAATGAGTTGCATGTGTGTAACTCATTTTGGGTTTTAGTTAATTGTCCCTAATTTATTCAGCTGAAGCACCTTCAAGTTTCCTCTGATTAAAGGCTACCGTGCTTAACTTGTCAGGGATTTCATTTGATATTGGTATAAAAGAGCTATAAAATATGCCTATCATTGCTTTCTGAATAATATTAATGCTTTTCTCCTGAAATTGTTCCAAGGAATGAAAGAATGAAATACACCTGATCTAATAACAGTTTGAGAGCTTTACATGAACGAGAAATTAATCATATTAGAATATATTTTTCTTAAAATATATTTATACATCTGAAATATATTTATACATCTGAAATATATTTATAAATCTAAAATATATTTATACTTCTAAAATATATTTATACATCTAAAACTGATGCAACTGAAGCAATTAAAACTAGTGTGCTAATGGAGCATGTGCAGAAAACCACTGCTTTATTCCAAATGGAAGTCTGGGTCTTCAAAGTTAGCAGAAGAAACAATAAATAAATCTCAATCAAAACAAAGTTATTGTGAAATATGGCAGAGAAAAAAATCAAAAAGAGCAGCTCATGCATAATTTTTCAGCAACTCCTCTTCATCAACATCAGTCCTTGATTCAGAAAATCACTTTAAGCAGACACTGAACTTTCTGCAGTGCTTAGGCACCTTTCTTGCCTTATGTTTTTTGCTGAATTCATGGACACAATGAACCACACTCTGTGATGTGCAAAGTGATGGAATCAGGGAAAGATCCAGATCAACACATTCTATTTTTAGCTCAGGTCCCTAAAAACAACCAGAAAGAACCAATTACATGCCTATGTCCTCTTTCTGTCCCCTTCCCTTTATCCTCCCTTGGCTTATTACAACCCAATTTGATCACGTTAATTTGTTCAATTCATTAATTACAACCAAATACCTCTGAGCATCCTCAGAGTCATTGAGGCCACGCTGGTTCCAATGGGCAGGATGGGAAATGAGAGGTTCCTGACACAGGAATTTCCATCAGAGCTCAACTCTTATCACAGCCAACAGGAAATCAAAATTCCTTAACTCCAAGAATTATGTCTGTCGTTTGGAGCTTGGGGAGAGGTAATTCCTCTCTTTCTACTTGTTGATAAAAGACAAGTACTTGGAATTACAGCCTAAAAAGAAGCACTTGTACAGAAACCAAGGAAAGCTGCTTTTGGATAATCAGTGCTCTGTTCAGAGCCTGAGGGCAAAATGTTCTTCAAACTACACAGATGATCTTGACACTGACAACCAACTTCCCTGGCATGTGGGGGAGGCTGTTGGATCCTGGAGATCTGCAGGGAAGGATTGTGATTAACGTACAGGGATGATAATTAAATTACCACCGATCAAATAACAACAAACCGTCTCACCTGATAGTTTAGTTTGTTTGTTTAAAATAAAGACATCAATAAATAATAAACTGAGCTCTTGTGTTGGGATAAAATTCCCACGGGTGTCTCTTATTTAAGTCTGCTTTCTGTTAACTCTCTCTGCAGCTTGGGATG
Organism: Platyrinchus mystaceus; assembly: GCA_035041135.1. Classification (NCBI taxonomy): domain Eukaryota; kingdom Metazoa; phylum Chordata; class Aves; order Passeriformes; family Tyrannidae; genus Platyrinchus; species Platyrinchus mystaceus. The sequence goes on from JAWWLV010000057.1 coordinate 12,375,385, forward strand.
ATTTCAGACTCTATTTTCCAGGAGAAAAAAGTCCAAACCAAACCTCTTAAAAGAAGAAAATAAATTAATTGATTTTCCATTCAATTTCTACCTATTTGCAATCTCTCTCTTTCTTTTATTGGTTTGTTTTTTTTTTTTGTTTGTTTGTTTGTTTTTTTTTAACTCTTTATTTTCTGGTAGGTTTTCTACCCCAAGAGATTTACTTTTCTACAAGCCCAGGAAACATCAGGTGTCCACATTTCAAACTGGCTCCTTCATCACTGTGGTTCAGTTTTAAAATTAAAAATGAAGACCAGAACCTGAACTCAAAAGAAGTTGAATGTGGGTTCATGAAGAAGAAACATAATTGTGGGAAATTAATTAAAATCAATCCTTCAAGAGGAAGATGAAAGCAAGATATTTTATTAGCTGATTTTATGTATATTTAAGAGACTCACCTAATGTGATGCAATAGGATACTTTACAATAGTAAGTTCTTATTTGGTTTAGATTTTTGCTTTTGTTCTTCTAACATTTGTTAAAGAGGGAAATAAAGACCCCAAAAGCACAACATTTGGTCTTATGTTTTACCACTGTAGAACAAACTATAGATTGAATCGGTCCAATCCAAAGTGAAGGGCAACATTAGTAGAAGTGTCATTACTCCAGTTTAAGCCCATCATAAAATTAAAATTTATTACACATTCTTTTGTTGTTTCTGCTGTTAAATGATGTTTTCAATTAGTCAGCTTGGGTACATATTCTGTCAGAGCAGGGCAAGAGGAACAACTTCCTCATCTCCCCTTATTTTCAGAAAAAGAAACCAAAAAACCTTTTGGATCCCATTAATGCAATACAAAACTAATTTTAAGGCAAGTGAGGAATGATGAATTGAAATTATTTGCAGCTTTTAACAAGAGCTATCAGTAAAGCTTTTCCATCTTGAAATACATTTAGTTTATTTGAGAGAGAGAGATAAATTACACATAATATCATATTTCCAATTCACCACTAAAGTAATTTTCTCCCTCTTTCTCCCCCCACAAAATCATCTTGGTGCATAATTTAACAAGGAATCAGTATATAAAAGAGTAAAAGCCTTTGCTAAATATGCAAAACACTCATGTGTGGTTTGTAGCAGATGATGTGACACATATTGGCTATTACAAAATAATTCAGATTGAAAAAGACCTCCAAGACCATCTAGTCCAGCCTTTGACTGATCGTCACCTTGTCACCCAGCCCAGAGCACTGAGTGCCACCAAGTGCCACTACTGATGAACTTTAGAGCAAAACTGCACAGATTTAGAACCAAGAATCTGACCCATAGGTCTGTCTTGGCTTTCTAATCTCAAGAGCTGGACGTGGCACCAAAGCTGGAAGCTCTCAGGCACATCAATCCCAGGTGAGACTCCCGGACCAGGTGGGTCCTTGGCTGCTCCTGGGAAAGCAGAGGGAGCTGCAGGTCACTCAGCAGCTCCCTGGCTGTTCCTGGTGCTCAGGAGTTTTGCAAAACACACTTATTCTTTTCTTTTACCTTCGTGTTAAGTTACCTCCCTCTAAAATGTTATATGGGACAATCCAGGGTGTTTCACAGCATGAGGTGCAGAGTATAAAACTCACAAGGGTCACAGCCCCCTGCTGAGCTGGGGGAGAAATACAAGGGGGACACAATACAGGAGGAATTTCTCCAAGGAAAGGGTGGTCAGGCATTGGAAGGGGCTGCCCAGGGAGGTGGTGGAGTCTCCATCCCTGGAGATGTCCAAGGAACGACTGGACGTGGCACTCAGTGCTCTGGGCTGGGGGACTTGCACAGCTTGGACTCCATGGTCTTGAAAGGCTTTTCTGTGATTCTGTGGGGCCCTGCTGGTCACAAACTCCTTTCCCTTTCACATGGAAAAGCTCCCTAATGCTTCCCCTACAAAGTCTTAATTTGTTTAGGATTTTTATAATCTCTCTTGCAGAGGAGAGAAATGCCAGTGGATTTACATGGGCTTGTCACATCCCCACCCCCCTTACTTGCCTGTCGGATAAGATCTTGTGTCTGCCACCAACCACCCCTGGCAACCCCAGGGAATGTTGGTTGGGCATGTTCTTACAGGATCAGCTCATTGCCTTTTGTTTCTGAGGTCAGGGAAGAAGAGCATGATCTCTGCCTTGCCTCTGAGCACATAAAATCACCCAAACTCCCCTCAAGTGCAGAAATCGAGTGAACGACTGAAATCATCACATCACACAAACCATCTGAACATAACATTTGGTTGTGTGTTTGTGAGTCACCAATTGGCCACCAGAGAAGGGAAGTTGAACAATTATTTCCCATATCTGCTCATGGCTCACATCAGTGAGGGCTGGCATTTTCTGTGGGGGTTTCTGCAATTCATTCATTACCTTCCATCCCCAGTTTGCCCTCACCCCAAAGTGCTCTTGTCAGCTATAAATAATGGATATTTCAGCGTATAAAACCTCATTTTAAAATGTTCTTTTTCCTGCTAAAATACATCTTTTCTTTGTTTGTTTAGTCTGTTAAGTGCACCAATCCAAAGACACACAAAATGAAATAATTAGCAGTTTGCTTTCACCGAAAATAGTGCTGGGAGGGAAAGAGAAGAAAATGGAATGTATTTCCTTGTCTTGATTTTAAATTAGGAAAACTTTTGCTATGCCCAAGTTTGAAATGCACAACCTTCTTATGAATTTAAAACAATAAAGTCATCTGTAGAACTGTTGTACCTCTGATGGCTTTTTCACTGGGAAAACTACTGTATAAATCATTTTTTGGCTTGTAAGAGAAGCAATGAATTAGCTCAGGTTTATATAAATGAAGAAAACCAGTTATTACAGGAATCCTTTTCAAAATCCTGGTTGTGGAAAAGCGTGTTTTCATGCATGATCACAGCAAATATTAATGTCTTGTTTGCTGTGTAACTTGTATCTTAGGGACACTTATTTATGAATGAAAAAAAAAGGATTGAAATCTAATTTAATAATGTCACCTGTTAAGGAAACAGGAGCAGCTATAAAGAGAGAAACCCTCTTGATTATAATTAAAGACTTATTGAGGGAAGTTCAGCCATTTATTCACATGCAAGAAAACAATTGGAGTAATTTAGAACAAATTATGTGTGTGGCCAGTGTAATGTGTTCAGCTATAATGAGCCTGAAAGGTGAAGTTCATAAAGTTGAAAAGAGAAATTAGGGAAGAGACTTTATAACTCCTACTCTTTTTGAGAAATACATTATTCTGTGCACAGACCCACCAAACCCCCAAGGGGTGCTTCTGCCTTGTTCTCATCAATATGAAAAAGCCTCTCAGAATATTGCCAAAGGCTGTTCATCCCTCATGGTGCTGGTTGGGAATGCCTGCTTCTTGATTTTTCCTTACCTGGGGGGAGGGAAGTACTTTGTGCCCTTGGCAACACCAGGGCCCACACCTGAAACTCTCACCTTCCTTCTCATGTTGGTGAAATCTGGGGGGACCCTGCACACCCTGCTTTGGCTCATGTTTGCTCCCTCTGAAGAGATAAAGAACCTGCAGGTCACTGGTTTCATCCCAGAATCGTTTAGGTTTGAAAAGACCTCCGAGATCATCGAGTCCAACCTTTGACCATCCCCACCTTGTCACCCAGACCTGACGAGGTGACAGTTCTGGTAATTACTGGACACAGCACTGGGCATCCCTTGGACTGCAGCAGTGAAGAGTGAAAAGCCTAAACATAATTAACACCAAGACACATAAATTCTTGGGACTCAGATCTTGTTAAAAAGACAGGATTTTGTTTTGGTAACATTACAGCCAACTGTAAATCATAGATGAAATAGTTCCTTTTAACATCTTACTTCTTATAGACAAAAGGAATGTCAAGAAGAAAGAGAATGTTGACAGTGTTTCTGGTTCTAAATCTTGGTGTTTTCAAGAGCTGGGATACTCTGTCTTGTTCTGAAGTCCACAACTGAAGAGTTCAGTGAAGGCCACAGAACTGATCAAGAAATTGAATAAATCAATAACATCATTTATAGTTTTAGAAACTGACTTTAGGAGGAAGACAAGATGTGACCTGATCACTGATATGCACTAATTCGCGGAAATAAATTGGAATGGAGAACTTTCAGCTCTGCTGATAAAGATTTAAATAGCTCTATGAAGAGCAAAGGCAAATTTAATGCAGAGATCAGGTGTATTTTTAAAAGTATCCTCAAAGGCAATTCTGAATTCTACAGCATTTGGTTGGAGGAAATGATGGGCTGACTAATCACTGAAAATTATATGAATAGCAATAGTAAATATTTAGTGAACACAAGCTTAGAGCAATCAAAATCACTCACTTCTTTGAACATGGAAAATCATTTTGACAGGGAAATGAATTTTCAGGGGATGTTTCATTTTATTTCTTCAAAATGAAGTGTTTTTACTTTTCATTTAAAATTACAGGTGTTTCTCTCTGAATTAATCAATTTTTCAAAGAGAAGTAAGACAGTAGCAAATATTTCATGTTGAATAAACTTTTTCAAAACCAATTTCATGTTATTTTGTCAGAAGTAAAAAAAAAAATAGATTATAATGACCAAGTCAGCATGAAATCAGTTCACCCCTTCCTCACTTTGCCACATTCCCTGACACACTCACATACCCAAGGACATGAAATGCATAATGAGAATATTTTTTAAAAATATCATTATATTCCTATTTTTAAAATGGTGGTAGAAATGAGGTAAAGATGGATGATTTGCCAGTCCTTCATGACCTTTGAATTTGGGGGTCAACCTGTCTTTGCAGGCCTTGGGGGGGGAATAAGAAAGTCTTCATGATCCCCTGTGTAGTTAAACCTATAGCTCTGCTGAAAGACACATTATACAAAAATCTCCTGATTCAGTATTAATGCAAGTTATCCAGGTAAAATCTCATTTATCAGCTTGAGAGGCTGGGCATTCCAGGAGGTTAAGTGAGGTATTTTTCATGCTTCTACTTCTCATGCTTAAAATGGGGAGATAACCCAGCTCTCCTTTAATCGTCTTGAGTGCCAGATACGTCAAACTACTAATGAAGTAATTGCCACCCGAGGTACTCAGAGCTCCTCAACTCTTATTAACAATTTCCAAGACCAATCCCTAATGTAACTGATACATTTAACACCAAAATGTTATTTAAGTGAGAACCCCACCCAATGGTTTGGTTTTCTTCCTTTCCTTAGGCTGAAAGAGTGTAAAAGGGGCAAGTTCAGAGTTCAGGGGCTGAAGATTCCAGGTCATCCTGTCAGTAAAGATGCTAAAGGTGAAAATCACAGTAATATTTACTTGTAGAGTTTGTTGAGGGGTTTTTGTTGTTATTTATTTTTGTGAAAGCCTTCTCCAAAAGGAACTAATCCCTATACTCTAAAGTACAACTCTTTAGGTGAAAAATAGCCTTGTAGGTTTTGATTCACCTCACCTGCTGAGCCAGAGGAGCAACTCAGCCTCCCTTCTCTTTGTAACCTTGCAGAGATCACTATTCCAAACCCAAATCATCATGGAAGTCAGAAGTAAAAGTTTAGCTCCAGGCTCTACCAGTCTATGAAATCTTTATTGTTTCCTCTCCAATTTCTTTCAAACTGTTCTGCACATCTGCAGCACGTAATCAAATCGACTTTTCATTATGCAGCTCTACCTCAGCACATCCCCTGTGCTCTGCAGAAATAGTCAGATTAAAAAAGCAAAAAGAAAAGCCAAACAAAGCAGAGGGTTCTGAGAGACCACAGAGTAAGGATTTTATTAGCTTTAAGCTCCTTGTAAATTATATAGAGGGATTATATCCAGGAGTCTTAAAATCCTGAATCCTAATGAAGGCCAACCATACTTCATGGGAAAATTAAGACATCAAAAACTGCCATTTCAGAAGCAGATTTGTAAACATTTTTGATGGTTCCATTAAATACTGCATGAAATATCATGTAGAAAGAGCAAGGAAATATTACTGAAACATCCAATAAAAATGTTTCCATGAGCATTAATCCACATCAAACAGAGCCCTTTATTACATAAAAGCATATTCAGGCATATTCAACAGATTCAGGCAACCTCTCTGTCATAAATATTTCAGATATTACCTCAATCTGCTAATACCATTACACTTAAAGGATGGCAATGAAAGCACAAGCTACATTATTACAGAGAATGTTAAAATAACATAATTTCTGTGTGCTTTTAATACTTCTGAGGAAGCCTCTGATATTTACAATAATTCAGTTGTATTCCCCTAGCTCTGACTTTCTGCTTGACCTCCTTCCCCATTTTGGCTTAGATGTTAATAGAGGAGAATTTATATTGAAGCCATGTGTGTGGGATCAAGTGGGAGAAGAAAACTGGGAAGGGAAACTCCAGAAACACCGTCCCTCATTCCTTCCACACCACAAGGTGCTGTTTTCTCTCTAGGATAAGGCAGCAGCTTCCCATTAAAACACTCCAGCTCTTTTCCCTACAGTTCCTTAAGCCTTGTGCCAGAACCACTGAGCTGTGCCTGGCATAGAACCAGGGGCTGGAAGGAGCCTCTGCTCCCAACTGCCTCAAACAGCACCTCTTTGAGAGGGGAAATTTAGCAGCCAGGAATTGCCAAAATTCCTATCAAATCCTCCTGGAGCTCCTTCTGCCAGTTTTCTGGCTGCTCTGCCAGACGAAGTTCTAGGATGGATCCAGAAGCTCTTGTATGAACCAGCTGATTTTCTTTCATCTTCATTAAAGATGTTTGTACAGAGGGTAAGAGCAGGAATAATTAGGATGAATAAAGCTTTGCTATCCTTCCAAGAGACATGAATACACTGTCTTGTCAGGAAAAACCTGGGAAAGCTCCACAAAGGGATTTTTGTTTTCCTTTTTGTTGGCTGCTGAGCTGCCCCCCAAAAGAGAATTTTTAGCAGAAGAATACAGCAGCTATTTAAAGCAGTTGTTTCAGGTGTGAGCTGGAGCAGCAGCTCCCCAAACTCATTTCCAGTGTGTGCCTGGGCTCAGGTTTCTCCCCAAATCATTACCAGGTGAAAATTTTGCTTTTAGATACAGAGGCCCAGGGCAATTCCACTGAGGAAGCCTGTAAAATCCTGATTTCAGAGAATGTTTTGGCATTGATTTCACCAAGGTCAGGATTTCAAACATAAAGGGACAGATCTCAGATTCCTCTGGTTTTCTCAGCAATACTCATTTATCCATATACAATCGGACTTTAGTCCGAATAAAAGATGGTCTATTCATCAGAAAAATATACAAAAGCTTCCAGAATCAGGCTTAAAGCCTGAGAATATGATAATGCAAAATATAAAGTGCTTTTGAATCAACGTGTGGCAATATGAATACTATTTTTTGGGAATTAATTCAAATCCAAAACAAAATATTGCTCTTCTGGGGAGGAAAAAGAAAAGAAAAGAAAAAAAAAAAGCGCTTTCATTGATAGTTTCAAGCTGCCCATACCTGTTCATGCTTTAAAAAGGGGAACACGTGGAATTGTTAACAACTCCCTGACAGGAGGGTGGAGCTGGGGGGAGTGGGTGGAATCGAGCTCTGCTCCCACCAAACAAGAGACAGGATGAAAGGAAGTGACCTCAAGTTGTGCCAGGGGAGGTTCAGGTTGGACATTGGGAGGAATTTCTCCAAGGAAAGGGTGGTCAGGCATTGGAAGGGGCTGCCAAGGGAGGTGTCCAAGGAATGACTGGATGTGGCACTCAGTGCTCTGGGCTGGGTGACATGACCCCAAAATTTCAACTAAGCAACAAGTACCTCACATAAGCAGAATTTCTTTGTCTCTGGAAACTCCTGCTCTGTCTTTCCTAAGTGTCTGTTCCTCAGTCCTTGCAAAAGCCTCCATGTCTCAGACTGACCATGCCCTGTGCCAGTGATCAGGGAAGAGCTTGTGTTGGGTACAGAGGGTACCTTTGGCCCTGAACACGACGTTATCACCTCGAGAGAGCTTCAGCCTTACTTATTTGTCTTTAATCCATATCCATTAATCCTCAGAACTGATTTGTAATTCAACGATGCCATTAGAGCTCAGAGCCCTCAGATTTTATTGCTCTGCATGATCTTTCCTTTGAGAAATAACTAAATCAGGATCATTTGATATGGCACAGGCACCCATCACTTTGGCTTCTCCAGGCAAAGCCTGACTGAGCAGTCCAGGGAACTGTCTTGCTGCATGGGATGCTCCCAATGGCAATCCCATAAGGAGTGTTCATCTCTGTTGGCAGTGGGAACCTCCAGACTGGTAAATCCAATGGATGGGCTGCATTCCTGTCAGCTGCCAGTCCTTGGAAGTGCTACTAGACTAATCTGTGTAACCCCTGAGCACGTGAGGGGAAAAAAATTGAAGAATAAAACAGGGCTGTCCTGTGTTACCTTCTCTTGTTGTTCCCTTTGAGTGATTTAAATCAGTTATGGCTGGGCATGGGAGCTCCTCCAGCTCACCTCCTCCTGCAGTTTGTTCTCTTACTGGGGGGTGGCATTTCAAGGGGACTTTGCTGTCCTGTTTTACTTTATTCAGTATCATTTCCCACCCCCTCACCAATTTGGGCACCACAGTTCTCATAGTGTCCCCTCCACTGTTCCTCTAGCAGATTTCTGAGTTAGATGCCAAGGAATGTTATGCCCAGAAACTCTGAGGGCTGCAAACAAACCCACAGCTTTCCTTGCAGTGTCCTCCCTGCTCCCCATCCCTGAAAGGCAGTGGTGCAACAGCTGATCAGATGCTCTTGCAGCTGAGAGCCAGCTCTGCAGTTACACTGGAGGTGGCTCTGAGGATGCAGGAACACACAGCACACCAGGTAAAAGGGGGATACAATGCTGAGGAAAGCTGTTACGCAGTTACTGAAGCAAAACTTTGTGACATTAATAGAAAAATAATAAATACTCTTTTTGTCAGAGTTCAAACTGATGTTGCCCAACGCTAAGATAGTCACAACATTAAGATCTGCTTCCCAAACGGGGCTACTGCAGATTTCAGAGGTCAGGACCCCATCCATGTACAAAGTCTATTCTAAACAAAGAATATTTTACTCCCCCTGCAGTGATTTTCACTCTCCTTATTTTTTCCTAGTTGTAATCCTTTCCTTTCAGCCCACAAACAAGGGGATTTTGACCTTTGCTGTAATACAATAAATTTACATTACTGTGCGCTTGCTCGAGCTGCCTGTGCACTGAATTTCTCCTTTGACACTTGTCTGAACATCACCAAAAATGTAAAGAACAACTGGCTGTTTTTCTCATGGCTGGCAAGGCTATAAATGAGAGTCTTGAAAAAACCAAAGCTAAACAACAAACCTGGAAAATAGCACTGTTTTAGTGCTGAACCATCAAACAGCAACTTGGAAAAGGACAGGAGTGAAGAATGGCAGGCTCTTTATTGCCTGAGTGAAGTTATTACTTGGTTAATATTTTGCTCTCTGTTATTTAACCTCTCTTAAATAGCAGCTTAGCTTTACACATTGCTCTCTTGTGCTGGCAGAAGGAAACATATGAGGCAATGAAATACTGCTTTATGTTGGCAATAAAGAAAAAGTATATTTGTTTACATGGTCATAACCCATATACACCTTAAAATTCTGTCCTGCAAATACTTACACAGGTGTCTAAATTTAAGTGCCTCAGTAGTTCAAATGATTTTAGTTTTACAGTTGAAAACCGTAAGCTTAATGCCATTAATGTTGGGAGAATTGGACACAAATATGCAAAATCTGATCTTAAATAAGCCCTGAATTCTGCCTAAATCCAGAACGTGTCTTAAAAATGAAAAAAGAGAGACAGAAAACCTTTTTCAAAGCAGTACATTTTTTCCTCTCTTCCCCAGATTAGCTTGGCACCAGCAGAGGATTTTCATCCACTGAGTGCAAACACCTCCACACACTTGAGGAAATGGTGTTATTTCCTCAGACCACTCAGATCTTCGAGTCCTGCCACAAAGGTTTCAGCTTTGATTGAGTACTAAATGCCACATACAACTTACAGCAATCTCTGGGAAAAATAAAAAAAGAAGTTTGTTTGGGCTTCCCCCCCCCTCCAGCCATAGTCATTTATGACTCACATTAAGATCTGTGGGGTTTTCAGTGTCTGTGCCTTGTCTCGAGCCCCTGCAGGCACTGGAGCAGCAGGCTGGGCTCAGTCACTTATTGATTAGGGTTCTGCTACCTATAAAGTGTCACACTGTAGGCACAGGACAGTCTGTGCTTCCCTACCCAGGAGCTGCACCAGGAGAGAAATGGCCTTTTCTGCTTCCCCATCACATCCCCACCTTGTAACCCCTCTGTGCCACCACCTCCTGAAGATAAAAAGCCCTGAGTGGTGGCTGCACTGAGCCTTGAGCCAAGCTGTGTCACAATTTGCTATGTGGATTTAGTTTCTGCAAGTAATTCAGTATTAAATATGAAATAAAGCTCTGGACTGTTAGCACTGCTCAGATGAGCTGATTAGATTCATCAAGGGATAAATGTTTTGTCCTCTCTGCACAGAGAGAAAAACCAGAAATATGAAGTTCTTCCTTAACTATTTAGTAAGATTTTTCACCAGAGGCAGACTCACTGTTAAAAAAAAATTGAAAAAGAAGAAACACCTCATAATCTCCTAAGAATTTTAGTGACATTATTATTATTCTGCAAACATTTCCTGTTGCATATTTCACTAGAAAAAGAAAATAATACCCTCCATTATATCAAACACATTGTGAAATCTTCCTTGAGCAAGTTTTTTCTGCTGTTCCTTTTAACAATGAATTGTCATTTTGGCAAGGGAATCACTAGTCTCCTGAAATTTCTCTTTTTTGAAGTGATAAACACTGCCAAGACCGGTGGAACAATGAAAGAGCAAAGGCTTGTTTGAATCTCACTATATCACACTTCACCCACACAGAACAGAGAAGAGAAGCCACAACAGTATTTTCATTTTAACACAGTTCCCTCCTTTTCCCCACCAAAACCTTGAGAAAAAGAGGAGGCATCTGAGCATGAACTGCAGAATAGGGTAAGAAAAGTGGACTTTACTGGGGTAAAATACCACACTCAGGTATTTCTTCTGATGGTGCTGGTGCCTTAAACAGCCCTTTGCAACGCAGTTATAAACAGCAACACCCCTGTGGCATGTGCTGAGAGGTAAAAGAGAGGAAATAAGTATTTATCAAGTTCCAGTTCTTTGAAAGATACTGCTTAAATATTCAAACACAAAACAATGCAACATCCTTAGGAGATAAAGCAAATCATGATAATTTTTTAGGCTGGTTAATTCCACACGTGTGAGACTGTGAAAGAGAAAAGCAAAATTAAGTTTTAATTAAAGATATGAGGCAGCTGATGGTATTCAGTGATAAAAACTGATAATTAAATAATGCTGTAATTATTATTAATTGCTTCCCTGACTGTTCTTCTGTATCTGATAATTTCATTGAACTCTTCAGGATCTGCTTTTTCTCTTTAGTCTGTCTGTTCATAATGGTATTTGAAGCCTTTCTGATGTTCTCTGTTTCTTCAGTAAAACTCAGGAGCAAAACTCATCCTTAATAAAAATCCAATGAAGCAAAATTTAATTAAATTTCACTGGTGCCATCAACATTAAAAGGGAGATGAAATTTCACATTCAAATCATCAGCTCAACAAAGCTCATGTACAAGTTGGAACTCCGACACCAAAGGTCCTTCAGACTTTTCTTGTAGAAGCAGCAAGGAAATGGTGAAAGAAATCAAAGCATGGATAAAAGCAGGATGGAAACAGAAGTTTGAGGTGTTCTTCCTTTGGAAAAGATAAGGGCTTCTTGTAATTTTATCAATAATTCTGATTGCTGATAATATAATTTCTGAATCTTATGAACTTGAAATTTAAGATGGTAACATCCTTCATTACGTGATATCATGTTGATAAAACAACCCATAAATTGATAAATGTAGAATCATTCCAGTTAAACACATTCACAGCCTCATTTTCCACACCAGTATGTGTGAGTCAAAGATACCTTGGAAGAAGAAAAAGGGAAGCCAAGAGGAAACTAAGAATTTTTGCAGGAAATTTTTTCTTGGATCCAGATCAAACCCAGAATCAGCACCAAACATACACAGGAGAATCTGGAGAACCCAGGTGGGTAGTTTAGGCTAAACTTTGTAATAATAATAATAATAATAATAATAATAATAATTCCTTACACCCCTGTGTTCCTTTGTTTGTGCTTCTCTGTTATACAGGAACAATCCCATGTACTGCTGATCAGTCCATATGTGCTACAAATCTAATTTGCCCATAAAAGCCAAGTACTGGTTGTAGTTTTCATTGTTTCTCCTCCCCAAGACAAAACCAAATGCCAGTGAACAGTCGGAGTTTTTAACCACAAGCTCCCAATATATTTTTCACTTCATAAAACTACTTTCCTGAGGTTACAAGGCAGAAACAGCCTGAGGAAAACCACACTGTGTTTTATGTGGAGCACTTTTCTTCTTAACAAAATTAGTAACAGATCTCATGTCATTTTGTATCAGGGGAAAACGAAATCCATTTGGCATCGTTCAACCATTGCCTGTTGAAACCAGAGAACAGTCTGGCAAGCTGTATTTAATCAGTTTTATTGAATTTGCTTTACATTGAAATCAGTTTGTTATTGTCATTATCCAAGAGGGTGGCTCTGTTCATGAAAGGTATTTAACCACCCATAACCTCCTGGCACGGTTTATTGCCAGCAATCCTGTCAAGTGAGGCCAAGAGTCATACTGGCTCTGCAGAGCATGGGAAGTAGGTTATTAGATTTGATTGTATCTCAGGAGGTGCCATCAGTATCCATAATAACACCACTGTTTTCCACAATGAATATAAAAGAACTTGTCCCATCATTTTTGCTGGAATACTCCTCTGCTCTGAGTTAGCCACTGCCAGCTGAAGGTTTACTGGACAGAGAGGGATAAAAAGCATCTGAAACTAAACCAGCAGGAAGCAGGTTCAGATTGGCTTTACCAGTGGCAAGGAAACGTGGGGAAATGTGTCCATTTGCTGGTTAGTTTGTTTGAGAGTGCCCAGGGCAGAGAGGGGCTGCCCAAGTTGGCAGCTTCCAGGTTCTGCTGGGAGGGCAGTGCTGGCACCAGGACTGGCCTGATGGTTGGGATGGTCCTCACATCTATTTCTACAGTGTCATTTTATTAAACTCCTGAGGGAAAAGACCCTTGGCTTAAAGAGATAACCAGGAGAGGATTCTTGGGCCAGTCTATGCCAAGTTAGGCTGGGTGTCCAGCAAAACCATTTAAATTCATGTGACCTGGCTTAGCAAGTCCCTTTTCTGCATTATCCTGTTCTAAACCAACCACTGATACAACTCACTAGGACAAAACCATGCAAAGCAACCCTTCTCAATTACCCTTCCTTAGCAAAAATACTCTGAGGTATCATACTCAGAGCTTCCATGGGTCAACTGTAAGAAGAACAATCACAGGATCATGGAATGGTTTGGGTTGGAAGGGACCTTAAAGATCATCCAGTTCCACCCTCTGCCATGGGCAGGGACACCTTCCACTATCCCAGGTTGCTCCAAGCTCCATCCAACCTGGCCTTGGACACTTCCAGGGATCCAGGGGCAGTCACAGCTTCTCTGGGCAACCTGTGCCAGGGCCTCCCCACCCTCATAGGGAACAATTTCTTCCCAATATCTCATCTAACCCTACTCTCTGTCAGTGTGAAGCCATTCCCCCTTGTCCTGTCCCTCCAAGCCCTTGTAAATAATCTCTCTCCATCATTCTTGTAGCTCCCTTCAGATCCTGGAAGGTCACAATCAGATCACCCTGATATTACCATCTCATACTATTTTTTAACAGTTATCATTTTGGAGTGTTTTTTTCTAAGTTCTTCCCCTGTATCTTCAGAGCACTCAGAATTACTAACCCAAAGTACACTTATGTTTTACCACTATTTTATAGCACAGGCACACACAAATATTCTTCCTGGAGTAACAGATTTTCTGCTTGTAGCATGAACACTTCAGACTGCAGCAGCTTGATACCATCACAGGTCACCCACCAAGGAGATATTAAACCTGATAATGATTTTCTCACCAGCTATTGTACTTGACCAGGTTTTGTAAACTGTTTCTCACACAGTCAGATTGACCTGACTCTTCCCTAGCTAAAATCTGCTCTAAATACTTGAGGATGTATTATTATAGCAAATGATTCACTGATCTTTCCAATCTGGCCTTGGACACTTCCAGGGATGGGGCAGCCACAGCTTCTCTCGGCAACCTGTGCCAGGGCCTCCCCACCCTCACAGCGAGGAATTTCTTCCCAATATTCCATCTAAACCTTTCTCTTTGTCAATTTGGAGTGATTCCCCCTTATCTGTTGTGATTACCAAAGATGAGCAGAAATGCCACCAGACTCTTTTAGCACATTTGGAATAGTTACAGGAGAAACCTAAACATTTCTTCGGACCATGACTCTTCTGAAAACTTCTCTTACCATGCACAGGCATGGTATGAGACATACCATGCACAGCACTTGCTGCACAGGCAGCAAGTCTCTTCTGAGAACCAGGTGAGCTTTTTTTAATTTAGTTTACTGCTAAAAGTTTAGATTTTTAGTGCCATTTAGATGTGGAGCCACTTCCATTTCCATGAAAACAGGGAGCCTGTGTCACATGTAGAATTGATGCACAGGGACTACAGGGGGTTTCCCATCTGTCAGCTAATGGAGTGCTGCTTTCAGCCTGTTACCATCATCTCATCCATGATTCAGGCATATGAAGAGCAACTGAAAAGATTTTATAGGCAGCAAAATACTGCAAAAGCAAGACACTGCTTTTGTCTTCATTTCTCATTGTACCCACAAAGCTCTTTGAGGAAAGCAAAGTGCATTTTTACCAATGAATATTTCATTAATTTCATAATGGCAATGAATATTTCATTAATTAAATAATAAATCTTTAAAACATTTTTAATATATTTTCCTAAATTTAACAACATGACTGTTACTGGGATGCAACTTAAAATTTCAGAAGTGAAAATAACAAAGGGAAACAATTCCTTTGCATCCTATTTCCAAACATGCCAGGTGTTCTCACTTCAGCAAGTTGTTAAGAAACCTACATAGAACATATGTTTTCCATTGCTTGCTGCACAATCTGATGATATAGACATTCAGCAAGACTATATTGTGGGTGAAAGTGAGGCAGCATGAAATATTCATAAGTAAACCATTTGAGTTTATTAAATAAATCTGAATTGTGTGGATTATTTGGTCTGATCTCTCCTGGGTGGGAGAATAGTTTGAGTTCTGCTGAGAGCCAAGATTATGAATATACAAGCAGAGTAAGAGATTTCTTTCTAAAACTACTTAAAACCATATGAAATGTTTAATGTTAGAAGAATATCCAATAAAATGGGCAGAGCAAAATAGATGAAGACTCCAAATAAGCTTGAATGGGAGCAACACTAATCAAGTGTTAATCACAACCAGACATTTAATAATAAGAGCTATACTGCAGATTATATATCGCTTTAAAAAGCTTAATCAGGCCTTGAAATCTCTATCAGAAGTAAATATCACTGTAGGTACTATTATTTAGGGATAGCAATCTGCACTAATAAGCACATAATGAATTATCCAAGGTGAAACAAAACATTACCAGAGGTGGGAAGAGCAGAGATGTCCTGGCTTCCAGGTTTTGCTGTGTCTGTACCAAGGAATTTATTGTTGCTTTGTGTCATACAGTGTCACTGTGGCTTTTTGGTGTTCTTGTGGCATGACTCTCTGCTAGACCAGCGTGTTTTAGAGGTTTGGGGTTTTTTTAATTAGTAATTATTTTCAAAGAGAAACTCTGTAGCCTTGGGCTGTGTGTGCCTGCACTGCACCAACTGCTCTGACTGCAGATTAGAGATGTACCTGAGGTTGTTATAAAAAAGCACCAGCTCAAGCTCTGCTGAGGGGGTGACCACAGCATCCAGCTGCTCCAGAGCCACTCCAAGAGCCCAAGCTCTGCCCTGCAGCAGCCACACTGCTAATTATTACAACTACTCCTTGCATTCAGGAATCACAGCCTGCAGTTGTCATGGTACCTCTTGTACAGCACAGTGACATCCAGCACTCACCATCCCTATGGTCCAAGGTCTCCTCTGGTGGGTGTGACCAGGGAACCACGGGACACACAGGGAATTAAGGCACTTGGTCATCCTTGAGACTGAGCCATTAAACAGCAAAGCAAATCACAAAGAACCTACACCAAGTCTGCTTTGAAAAATAGCTCCAAAATGTTGTGTGCAGCTCTTCACTGCTCTATACACGGACCTAACAAAAGTGTGCCAAACTTGGGAATCTTACTGGATAATCCTATTGGCACAAGTATTTGCAGGGCAGTCACGTTAACCCTCAGGAATCCTGCCCTGCTATTTAAAGACCCTTAATTTAAACAGTGAAGGGCTCTCTTTGCTACCTGATCCTCTTCTGGGCTAAATAACAATCTCTTTCAGTGTATATTTTCCTGTTATTAAAGCACAGGCACATAATTTCAATTCCCAATTTAATGTTAGTGCCCAGGGTAGAATAAGTGGATTTTAAATTTGACAAGATCAGTGTATCTGGAACTTCTGTTTCATCAGTATAAATGCCAGTCTTTTTAATTTGGCACAGATGTAAATACCTCTTTTGTATCCCATCTGTGCTGAGAGGCCCATATTCATATGTGTGAATAACTGTAAGGGTGGGAATCACTTCAGCTCTACACAATACAGGATCTCCCACAAGCACTTGGATTAATGGTGATAATTACTAAGGCTCAGTTCAATTAAATTAGTTAATTTTGCATATGGAATTTTGCCCATCCTTAGACATTCTTTTGCTTCCAATTGTAGAAATACTTCATCCTTCTGGGCAATATCTGCAGATTTCTATGGTGCCCATTCACAGCACCTTGCTCAGACTTCAGGAAGACTTTGAAATCCAAGATGTAAAAATATGGAAACTGTGAGTTATTCACAGAGGAGCTGAGGAGGTTCTGAAACAGAAGTGCCAATACTTAAAACAGTTAATTGCATATAGTAATTTTTTAATCTTATCAGCAGAGCAGATAAAATGCCTGAAATCACCCATATATTCTGTAATTTTCTGTGCTTCTCAGCACTAAATGAATCTCCCCCAGAGGTACTTGTGCTCTTAACAGCAGCAGGAGAACAATTTCAGCTTTTCCAGAAGTCCCCTCTCCTGAACTGCCAAGGCTTGGTCCCATCATCAAGCAGACCTTTTTTTCCTCAAAGCCCTCACCAACACAAATTTATTTTCTGTGTCACATTTCTTGGCACTCTGTTGACCTTTTCCCACCAAGGCAAGGCAAGAATTATTTTGTCTTGCTGGATATTAAAAAAAAAATCAACCATCCAACCAACCAAAAACCCAATAAAAATCAGCAGGCAAATACAAGCAACAAAGTGAGAAATCAGAAGAGTGTGTAATGCAAATCATTCCTTGCAAAGAAATATGTGCCTTTCTTCGAACAAGACATTTCTGTGCCATAAATTAGCTGAGGATTGGCAGCTGAAGCCTTGTTTAGTGGCAGGTTTACATGACAACCACAGCTAATGGCTTGAAAGGAATGACTGAGCTAAGCAGAATTTTCGGAGGAAATCAATCAAATTGAACATTTGTTACTGTGCATTTTGAGACAGGTAAAATTAAGAAATTACAATAGAAAACCCCACCAGCCCTGAGACACTTCAAGGTTTCCCTTGGATCCAACAGAGAACTGAATCCGTGGCAATCTATGGGTGTGCTGAGGTCTCATTGCAGCCAAGTTAGAGCACAGATTTAGTCCCCCAGAGAGGAGGAAAGGGACTGTAACTAAATGGGTCCTTACTTAGGTAAAGTGGCTGCAGAGCAGTGATTCTGATAAGGAATGAAATGTGTTGATATGCATCTCTCTTTGCCTCTATGCCCCTCCTTTTCCTGCTTTCTATCTGTCTCTGGCTAATTCTTTCTCTCAGACAGTCTGGCAAAGCTGATCAATTTTTGATAGGTGGTTAATTTGCCATCCAGCTGGTTTCCTTTCCCCAATAGGGGAAAATAGCTTTTTCAGTGGAATGAATTTTTTCCCCATGAAAATGATGACAGTTTTCTCTGAAAATATTCTGATTTTTTTCATAACAAATTTTATATATGTATGAAAAAAACTGCCTCAGATCTTCAAGGTTTCAAAGATGAAAATGAACATCTCCTTATATTAATATCAATTTCTTCAGTGGAAAGATCAGGCTCATTTTCTGCTCCAGTTGCCTTGCAATATATATACATTTTTTTTCAGAGAAAATCTGCAGTCTGTTTCTGGACACTGTCATAGAAGTTTTTCTGAGAGAGGACACCAAGAAAAAAAAAATCCATTGTTTATTTGTTATTATAATGTGCATGGAAGTAGCTCTGAGAACCCAACTGTTACTGAGGAGGCATTAAAGCAGTGACAGTGCTCATGTCTCATGATCTTCCTTATCCTGGAGGGTTTTTAATTAAAGAAATTATACCTGGTGGCTCAACAAGACAAAAGAAAAATGACTTGTTTAAAAACCTTTGGATTAACCTGACCTGGAGGTGTCCAAGGAATGACCTGGACACGGCACTCAGTGCTCTGGGCTGGGTGACAAGGTGGGGATCAGGCATAGGTTGGACTAGATGGTCTGGGAGGGCTTTTCCACCCTCAATGATTCTGTGATTCTATTCTATGAATCTATTAATTTTTCTTTGCCCTTTGGAAGTTTAAAACTATCCTGCTCTACTTGGTTGCTGTCAGATAGTTTGGTCAGAACCAAACCACCCCAACCAGACAAAACACCAAACTAATGAATTAAATCACTGCCTCAACATTTAACAGGATATATTCATCTCAAAACACAAAGACAAAGGAAAGTCTAAGAATGGACTCTTGCTCCTCTGAAAAAATGGACCTTTTTTGCTCGGTACCAAGTCTATAGGTATCACTAACCCACAAGGAATGGTGTGAGAATACAAGAGGAATAATAAGGTGGTGCCTGGGAGGAGTGTGGGCAAAATGTCACATGTGTCATGTTGAATCTCAGGTCTCCTGACAACAAATCTGTGTTTTTCTAAAGGAGCAGAGACACACAACAGCCATGTGTGTTGTGCCTGTGGCTGTGCAGCTCAGCAGGGACAGCTCTGAACTCACCAATCCATCCTTAGCATTTATTTGGCTGTCAGGGCTGAGGGTAAAAGCTTAAGCTTTAAAGGGGTTTTCAGCAAGTCATCTCCCAATTTTTGGTTTTGGGTAACAATACACACAAGGTTCTAACCAGTACAGACTTCCCTGGTGCTGCTCACACGGATAGGGTCATCTCTTCTAGGCCAGGCTTTACAAAACTGAAACCATTGCTACACACTCCCTATGGTTCATAATCCATGCCTAATTCACCTGGGAAGTTGACTGATAGGCAGCAAAAGTAACCCTGGACTTCAGGTCCTGAAGTTGGCACATTTGGGACTAATATTCACCATTCCTAACATCCCAATATGCAACTGCTTGATGCTGCCAAAATACTTGCATAAAGAAGTGTGAAATTTTGGAAGAATGCTGGGATTTATATGCTGAGTTTTGACAGCACAAAGCTTAAAATTAAACTGGCATATCAACACTTCTCAAATTTCAGAAGACTGCTTTTTCTTTCTCTACAGTACATGTGCCAAAACTTAATATCCTAAAGTCAAGTTGTTAAAAAAAGGGAAAAAAAATAATCTCTGAAGAGTTGACAAAATATGACTTTTAGATCAACATTAAAAGTTTCTAACTGCACTAATTTTCAAGATTTCAAATCACTCATATGACACAAATTTACCAGCTGATTTCTAAATCTGGTTGAAAATCTGCCCAGTTATTTCAGCCTGCAAAGGTCTAAAAGCCCAAATGAAGTCTATGCTTTAAAGTCTACCCTTTTCCCTGTGCTTTAGTATTGAACTGAGAGGACAAGGGAACAATATGGGTGGTATAAATGAGGGAGGTTCCTAAGTAAGAGACTACATTTACGAGTGACATAAATCCACATCTGGAACACCGACTCTGGATTTATAAAAGGTGACATGTGCTACCTACTAAGGGAATCAAACATTTTTCATCATGAGTTAACTCCAGTCTTTTTTTTTCCTCACTCAGTGTTTTCTCAGAAACAATCTCCAGTCCCACAGTGCAGCATCCTCTATGATGTTATAGTAACCCAAACCCTCCCAGTTTGGAAGCAATATTGTTGCCAATTGAGTCACTCTGACAATAACAGATATAATAACTCCTTCTCCTTTATATCCTCTGCTGCAGGCAACTACCAATGTTATTCTTATTTTCTGTCTGGGCTTCTGCAATAGAAAAGGAGGATGTCTCAAGACAAAGTGGAAGGATATTGTACACAGAGAAGCCTGGATAAATAGCCTGTTTTCCAAGTGGATGGGATCATCTCTATTTATGCACAGGGGTCATTAAACTTGCTACATGACAATTCTTTGACCATCCCATCAACAATGGTCAGAGCAGATCTCCAGGAGAGACAGACACCTGACTGTCTGCCCCATGTGTCACATCTCCGGTTGTGAAGGGAAGGCTTATTCCTGAACTGAGATTTTTAGCATTACTTCTCAAGTCTTTCTTCATCAGCTAGAACTCCTGACAGGCCTGTTATCTATTCATTTGCCCCAATTTTGGTCTTCAGTGAATTTCTGTGCCAGTTAGTTTCCCAGCTTAATTACTCTCTGTGTGATGGAGTGTTCCTCCAAGGCTCTCCTGGGTGCTTTTTCCACAGCTATTGCTGGCAGGTGACTTTATACACTCCCAGATAATCAATCATACCAGAGGGACAGTGTTTGAGTAGGCAAAACTCCACACAGAAACTCCACAAAATCAAAGGTTGTCCTACAAATACCTGGCCTGTGCTGTTTTCTGTTATCGATCTGTTTTATACTGCAGGATTTTGGTTAACCCTCAATTCCACCATTTTCTCTATGTATTTATGGCATTCCTTGGAATGTTATTTCACATCCCCTCCCCACGAAACACCTGCTATTTAATTGACTATGTAGTGTTCTGCTCACTGCAGAAAGCTTCCTTCCTAGACAAGGAGTTAATTGGGGAGATCTGCACACAGCATTTTCCTCAGTCTGTTCCACATTACAGTAATTAACCCTGGGTTCAGGACAGCAGATATGAGCAATTTGTTTTCACATGATCCTTCAACTAAAAGTCTTATTCCTGAGTGTCTGACAGGCTTTGAGAATTGTTCCTTAAATCCTAGAAGGGAGGATACTTGCTTCTTAGAAATCATATTTGTACACACACTTCTTTTTTTTTCTAAGATAAATGCTGCTCAGACATTTAAAAACCAGGATATAAATGCCTAGAGAATGAATGGGAAAAATCTGATTAACAAAGGGTGTGGCAGCTTTATGTTAAAAAGGTTCTGTCGAATTTCCATCTATATTCCAATCTAATTACAAGGGTCCAGGTGATATAATGGGATTTAAAAGGCCCCACGACCAGCTAGATGACTGTACTGATGCAAACACAAGTAGTTTTCTTCCTAAAGATCTTTGGCAATTGCTGGCATTGGGAAGAGAAACAGGAGTGAGAAGGGAGATATGAAGTGTTGTGGTAAAATGGGAATTGGAACCAGACTAGGATGGGGATCCAGACCAGGGTCACCCCTAAGGAGCTTCATGTAATTCAGCCAGATTGTTCACACAAGAGCTATTTAAATCATGTGGGTGTGCAGAGAGGCCAAGAAAGGGAAGGGGAAAAAAAAAAGAAAAAGAAAAAGAGGGACCCAACTCTCTCCCCAATTTTTGAGAAATCAGCCAAACTTACCCAAGAAACCTCAGAATTGCACAAGGAGTGTTTGCCCTGAACACGACTTTAATGGAGGAGTTGTAGTGGAGGAAGGAGGCTCTTCACACAACATTCCTGACTGCTTGCTAAATCAACACTTGAAAACTCCAAGAAGTGCCCAAATGCCTGTAAAAGTCCTACTTTTCAGAGATTCTCTGAAAATGGATTGATTATCCTCTGCTGAGAGCTGACCATGAACGTCACCAGTAGGAAAGAGAAAGGAAAACAGGCCAACCTCCTCCTGAGGGAGCTGCTCCCTTCACCTTTCTGATGCCGAAAGCTGAGCTCTGCCCTGACCTTCCAAACCTCACCGACTTAAGTGAGCCTCGTCCTCCAGCAATGGCACGAGAGTTTAAAAAAGGAAGCCCGTGGTATAGAGGAAGAATTTGGGTCTAAAACAGCCACTTGGTTGGTCAAGGATAATCCTCTGCACACACTGAGAAAACACAAGACAGGTTTAGTCTGATTGCTCATGTACCAGAGTCCAGAGACCTGAAGTGAACAGAGAAGATTGAGGATGTTGCTCCTGGCCCTGCAGGAGGGGTGGATTTGACAGGTAAATATGTCCAAAGCCATCAGGATGGGGAATAAAACAGATTGAATGTCCAGTCTGATATGATATCAACTCCACACCTAAAACCAGTGCAGCTCTGAAGAGCAGCAAATACTGCACGACCTTCAGAGGCAAACTAAGGTACCAAGTCATACACGACTCGTCCCACTATCCATGCCATAAATTAATTACTGCATGTAAGTGTGTGAAATATTGCACACAACGAGGAAAAAGAAAATAGAAGTCTCTATAATCAGAAGCTTCCAGTTAGATCGTTTTCAGAAGTTGGTAAATTAAACTCTGGATATCCCCAGTAACCTAATTACAAATTACAGGGTACATTTGCTGCAATTAGGACACACAGTCACAAACAGCTTAAGTAGCCTAGAAGTCAAAAAATACAGAAGGAAACAGTATCCAACTCCCAGGCAAGGCTGGAAGCTGAAGGGGAACTCGGTGTAGTTGCCAGAACATGGTCCAGCCCAAGGACACATCTCTAGGAGAGTTGTCCTGCTACAAGGTGTCAGTAGAGCAAACAGAAGGAATTCTAGTCCTTCTTGTCCACAGAGATGGAAAACAATATGGGAGAAGACTGCCTCACTTTTTTTACAGTACTAAATTGAGATACCTCAGTAACAAGAGCAGACAGACTTTGGCAGATGCCATTCCAAAATCATCATGGGTGGTTATTCCTTATACAAACTCTGCAAGCAGCTATTTTACTAAAATGTTTACCATCCTGTCCTACATATGCTGGTGGCAGAGCTGCCTGAGTGTTTTGGATGAATCAGTGCTGTACTCAAAAAAAACCCACAAAAACAAAAAACCCCACAAAACACAAAAACAAACAACAAAAAAAATCCCGTTGTTTTAACAGTTGTATTATTCAGAAGCATATTTGTTAAATTATCAATTCATCTCTGTAACAAAGTGAATAACTTTGAAATCCTTGTTCAACTACTTATTTAAAAATACCACAAAAGTCCAGCTAATCCATTATTTGATGATAATTACTCTACTAGCTGGAGATGAAAGCAACAAAAGAAAGACACAGTTCCTTTGACAACTTAATTCTCGTGTCTTGGTATCATCCTCAAAGATACTAAAGCTCAAAGATACTAAAGGAAGGTAAAGCATAGTGGGAATTCTTATCATATTCAACATATCTTTTAAAAGAAGAAAATTCCTATCATCAACCAACTCTCTAGAAAAACTACTCCATGGTTTACTCCACCTTGCAGGGCTAAAATCCATGGGTAGATTTTAAAAGGGATTTGTACTTAGGATTACAAAAATAATTAATTCATTTTTTTGTTAGGGAAATTGTTACATTCATCTTAGATTTCTTGTCAGATGAGACTAATTCCAAAAGGTGTGCATTTATTAAGCTGTCTGTGCTTCAGACTCTGGCTGCTTTTATTTTATTTAGATGAAACCAAAACAAGATAGAAGGAAATAAGTATTAAGGGCAGCTTATGCTATGAACAAACTAAGCCAATTTCAAAGAACCACAGTGCACATTTATAACTTTATAGAGTTTGTAACTGGATATTTTAAAATGAGTCTTCGTATTATTAAAAATTATTCTTCATATTATTTTCCCTCATATTAATTTGAAATGTATTCTTGAAATCCCCAATTAGAAACATTAAATCAAGGCCCCACTCTGAGAAGCCTTTTACAGCTTTGCTTCTGAAGGTCACTTAAGCATTTACTTAAAGAAATAAAATAATAAAATTAATAATCCTGAAATTGTGACCTGAATTAAAATGATCTGTGTGCTGGGGGTTTATGAAGCTGAGCCAAAACCTTCAGCATGACAGGATGAGGAAACACAAACAACTCACTTTTTGTTCCATCTTCGTGTGTCCATCGCCAACTTTCAGGATTGTCTTTCGACAAGGAGCCCATACTACGTTTCCTCCAGTTTCACACGTTCTTAAGAAGCCAAGATTTGTCTTTTTGAAGAAACTCAGTAATATTTCCCATTTATTTTGTATTCTACTCTCCCTGATT
This sequence comes from Platyrinchus mystaceus, assembly GCA_035041135.1. NCBI lineage: Eukaryota > Metazoa > Chordata > Aves > Passeriformes > Tyrannidae > Platyrinchus > Platyrinchus mystaceus. The sequence goes on from JAWWLV010000057.1 coordinate 12,399,754, forward strand.
TTTAGAAGAAAATTTAAGCACTAAGATTTTGCCCAAGATCCTGAGTGAAGCCAGTGGTGAAGAGCCAGAAGAATCAAGAGATCTGATTTCCAGACTCATCGTTCTCTACCACTCCAGAACCTACAGTTCTGCTGCTTTTGCCACTGAACTGAAACTGGAATAGTTCCTAGGAGGTATCCAAGGCACCTGCAATCATCTAAAACTATTAGAAACCAAAAGAAGGTGCTCTAACTCTTCTTTGTACAGTATATTTAACCCTGGGGTGTTGGTTGTGGCACTGAGCAAGTGATTCACAATGAATAATTTATCCAGTGGGTTTAATTGGCTTTCTTACTTTTGCAATAACTATAATCAGATTGTGATTTTTCCCTCATCTATTTGTTACTTAAAACTGTTTCACAAATTAATTTAGCATTTGCTGCTAGTTTACCACAGTCTCAATTATCTGATTACCACAGGAGAGCCTGAATTGCTTTGAGAGGTAGGAGTTTTGTAAAATGGAATTTGCAATGGTAAGGAACAGGCACTTGGAGCCCTCTCAGCAAAACAAAGTGTGGAACACCACCCCCAATACATAGAGCACCAAGGCTTCTCTCTTTAAACTACAATTAATCTTCATTAAAAAAAATAATTATAGAAAAAAAACTTCCTGAATTTTCTGCAAAAAAATTTGCTCTAATTATCAAAACATTTCACCATATATATATATGTAAAATGAACCTTTGAATCACTAATTTTGAGGATTAAAGTTACTATTCACTTCATTTGCTTGCTACCATTTCCTCTTTGTCTCATCGTCAGTTCTTTGCCCTTTTATACCTCGGTCATATGAAACAGCAGAAATTCACTGTGTAAAACAGAAATTCAAATGTGTAAAATAGCATAAAGGATTTGTACTTCAGGTGTTTCCACAGAACAATCATTCCTGATCTAGCAAGTTTAAATAGCAATTCTTTTGACATAAAGACTTGAAGAGCAACTGGACACACTGGTCTGGAGACAGATCTAGAAACTCTTCTATATTTTATGAGAAGAAAACAGTGACTCTTACATAACTGTTGAACTGGGGCCAGAAATTGTTTGAGAAATGACATGGAAGCTGTTCCAGAGGCAGCCCTGAGGTGGCTCTGGAAACTGCCCCAGCAGGAAATGCATCTGTGTCTCCTGAAGCTGCCCCGGAGGCCAAACCAGAAGCCACCTCCAAAAACTATCCCAGACTTGGACCATCCCCTTCTGAAAGTGGGTCTAAGAGGGGCTTTCCTGGACGAGCCCCAGAGCTGCTGTCTGGGCTTGAACTCCTCTAACATCGGTGCTAAAGAAAGCAGTGTGAGAGGAGACTCCAGGAGGGGCCGCTGAGCAAACACCACCAGTGGGACCGTTCATCCCCATTTCCATTCAGAGCACTCACTACTTGACCCCTTTTAAATTGCCCTTTCTCCACAAACTTTGCTTTTCAAGGATTTTTATCCAAAAAGCACATTTTGCTGAAATTGTTTTCAAATCCAATAACTCAGTGGTGCCGTTTTCAATGGAGACTGGAAAAAGGGAGGTGGGAAACACTCTGAGTAGCTTAGACAAATAGGAAAGGTGGGATTAGGACAACTGACCAGGCAATAACATTTTGTACAGTGGATGGAGGTTTTACCTCCAGGAGCAGAGCAGACACCTCATATCTCCTGTGCCTCTGCACACTGTTTGCCTTTTATATCCCTTCTTTATGAGCTCTGAGAAATCATTCTCTTTGTATTTCAGCAGTGCTCATAAAAGTCATTCATCACATGCTGGTGCTTCACTGACTGTTTCTCGAGTAATTTGGTTTTAAACTAGGTTATGATTTGAAGAATTAATTTTATTAATATATTTACCACCCTCCACTCAGTTATGGCAACTCAAAACTCCTGGGTCTCAGGATTCCAGTTTCCTTCCTCTTCCCCTGATTTCTGCATAACTGACAAAACCATCAAGTTTATTTTTCAAAGATTTATTATTTCAGGGGAAAAAAACCCCAAAATTAAGATCAACCATAAGTCTTTATCAGCAACACAGAGCAGAACATTCCTTTTTCCTGCAGTCTAACAATGACCAAAGAAACCAAAGCAAGCAGTGGAATAAGCTCTGTAGTTCTGCCTAGAAATCCTTCCCAGAAATAAAGTTTAATGGTGTTTGGTTCAAGAGCACTGAAATTGCTCTGTTTGTGCTTTTTCTCTGCTTTATTCCCAGTTATCCCATTTCTTACCCCATTGAATTACTAGTTACACACTGTAATATCTGGTGTGGAAAACATATTCCTACAGAAAGTGGATTTGTTACAAACATGGAAATCCTGTTCATGTTCTCAGAGAACCAACTAGTAGCTGCTGTACCCTGAATATAGAAAAGTTATCAGGTCTTTTAATTTATCAAAATGATTTTTTATCATTTGAGTCTGGAGATAAGCTTTATTCCAGGTCTCATTGCTGAGCAAGGTAAAACCAGATTCTTCTCCATTAAGGAGACAGTTCTGAAGAAAAGTCAGACTGAAGGGAGAAATCTCTCAACCAAAAATCTTTCCATCCAAAAAATTCAGACTATCAGTCAGAATATTCCACTGAAAAAGCTGTATGTTGTTTTAGGCATCTGTATTCCCATTTCTCACATTTTTAGCTAAAAAAGTAACAGTTGGTTATCTAGAAAATGAACTCAGTTATTGATGCTACATCTTTTATGCTTTGATAGTTTAATTCAATACCTGAAAGGAAGCCAGAAGATGTCTGATGGCACCTTGTAACAGAACACAGTGAAGTGTTTGTACTACTATTGCCAATTATTACAGGGCACATGCAAAAAGAGGCTGAGAAGTAATTTCACATTTAATATAGCAGAAATGTAATTAAATTATTATTATTATTGTACCCCATGGGCAGCCATAGAATTTTCTATGAATTGTTAAAGGCAGTTTCAGAGCAGTGTTGGGGGTTCCCATGATCCATCTCAGGCCATCAAGGCAGTTTCAGTAATTCATAGCTCTTAAGATGAACTTTTGTGCTAATTCCAGTCTACAGACCTCCCTGTTAATCAGGTCCAGAATGCTTCAGAGGTTTTGTAATTCTGCTCTGATTACAAAATCAATGGCAATGCTGCCTGTCTGTCAAAACCAGGACATACTTAGTCAATATTACAGTCAATGACGTTTTGTAATATAGAAATAATAAATATTTTATCAGCAAATCACTACCTACAGCAGATATGCAGCTGCATGGGCATCTCCTTTGGGGTTCAAGATTCTTCCCAAAAATGAAACTGTACATATCCTTAGAGCACAACTGCCTAGACCACAAGGAACAGAAGTGGAACCAAATAACAGCATTTAACACCACATAACAATAGGGGCTGGGCCATCAGCTAAAACCAAAACCAAATAAAGTGCTAACATTCCATTCTGATCAAGGGTTAATTCTAATCCCTAACTGAAACTGGATTATGCTGCTATTTTATGGACTGGATGACATCAGATCTGACCATCACATGCTCTTTTTAAGGTACATAAGGAAACAGAAAATTCCATTATGATGAAAACCAAATTTAGTTTGAAAATATTTCATATCAGTCACAGAAACTCAAACCAATCTCATCTGGAAGGCCTCTCTGAAGGTCATCTCATCCAACCCACTGCTCAAAGTGGAGCAAACTTCAGGTCAAGTTGGGAGTATCTCCAAGGAGGGAAACTCCACAGCATCCCTGGAAATCTTATTTCACTGTTAAATCACTCCTACATCGAAAAAATCCTCCTGTCTTATATTTCCCTCCTTCTACCAGTATCTTCCAGCACAGAAGCTGCTCATGGACAGTCTATCCATGTTTTTTCTCCATGCTGTCAATTCCTGGATGCATTTGGGCTCCCTGTTTCTCCTCTGGCACTTTCCACAGCTTTTATCCCTTCCAGATCCAAATGCAGTCACTGTGTTTGGCTGGTGGAGAGGTGACACCTGGGAATGGGTTTGGACCTGGGTATTACCGACAGAATAGTCTGAACGTTGAATGCTTGGTATGGCCTGTTATTTCTTTCTCTACACTGCATTCCTGCCTTTGCTCTGACTTGGAAAACTACACATACATGCTGATTTTTCACCAATTAAAATTATTGCAAAGGCTTCCACAGGAGAAGAAAGCAAACCAACCAAACGAATAATCAGAAAACAGAATAAAACCCCATTTTTATATTCTGGCTTAGATACAGGAAGAGTTTGATTGGATTTAAATGAAGCTTTGCAAGTACCTCTCTCTCCTCACCCATAACCAGTCTCCAGAAGGTTGTGCAACACAGGCAAAGGACTGAATAACCTAAACCTGTTGTACAGGTCAGGGTTGCAATTACACTACTTATCCTCCTTGGTGACTGTGTCTGCTCCACACCACACCAATTTCCTCACTGTAGGACGTTCTGCCCTTAACACCTGAGCAAAGCCAAAGTCTGTCAGAGCTCCTGAGGTGCCTGGAAGCAGAATGTGGGCCAGTGTCTGAACGGATCCAGAACAGACTGTCCATAATGCCTTGACAGGAGTCTTTAAGTGCTTGTGTGGTTCTTGAGCTTCTCCTCCTCTCCCTTGATTCCTTTTTGCCTTCTGGTTCAACAGAAACATTTGCCTGTATAATTGTAACACTGAAAGGCTGAACATTCTAAAAGGGAAAGTAAATAGAAGCATTTCCGAGATAATTGTTTTAAGTGTTCCCCTTTGTATGATAAAGTAGTGGAGTAATTTCACTGGAAGTTCAGAGAGCAAAAAAAAAAAAGGAAGACTAACACAAATAGAAAACTATTACCAGGGGTTTTTAAAACTGCTACTAATTGAATATTGGGAGAGGGAAAGAGAAATTTTACATATTGGTTCTGATAGAAACTGGAGAACAAAAAGAATAAAAGTGTCTCCATTTCAAGTGATTTCCACTACATTTTCATCCAAATGCATGCAAAGGAGGTAGTTCAAGTTTGCAGATTTCCAGCAGGTTTTGCATGTACAAACCACCAGCCCTGCACACAAAATATTAACATTACAGATGTACCATGGCCTGTGCACTGCTTTTCACTTCTAATACTTTGCACTCAAATTCCAGTTTATTTTGTTAATGGACAGCAATGCACAGAACTCCAACTTTGAAGCCTTTAATTGAGAGCGTAGTTCAATGCTTTGATGGGTGAGAATTGAGTTTCCTGCAGCCCACGGAGCAGCTGGAGCTGTGGGGATGCAGGAGCTCCCAGTGCAACACAAATTCAGAGCCAGAACCTCTCAGCACCGCCCAGAAAAGCTTTGACAAAGGTGGTGCAGCTCCATCTCCTTGGTTTTGGACAGATACAAACACGGTGATACGATCAAAACCAAGTGAAAGCTATTTTGGGGAAGGGAACAGTCGCTCTCAGTCTCTATTTTTGGAAGGCAACTAAGACTTCCAAGTCACCTGCACATGTCACACAACAAAGCAGCTTCCTGTGACTGAACAAACCCTCGGGTGCTTTACCAGAGATTGACAGGGCTTTTAGGTTGAGAAAAACACCTTTTGAAATCCATACAAACACATCACCCTGCATCTTTCATCGTGTAAATCAAATCTTAAGTCAATTGCTCTCAAAATAGATGTTTATTGCTGTTATTGATAGGACTTTGCACGTCACTGGTTTTAGCTTTTTCTGCTACAAATGCCAAAATAAACAGTCTGCAATTGCTTATGAAAAGAACAGTTCACAAACAATTAATTTATTTTTCTTTAGTTGTCACAAACAGAAAGAACTCAAACAAGTTCTCCAATAAGAAGAAAAAAATGTTTAAATTTTAGAAGTAATAGCAGCTTGTAATTACAATCACTGAGAAGATGTAATAATGCAGCTTGGAGTAAAAAAAATATAACCTCAAATTCCCATCTAATCAAAGGAACTTCTGCATTTTATGCCTTGGAATTGTGTATTAATAAGCCTACTTATTGTATATACTGTAGAAAATGAGGACTTCCAAGAAAAATTGGAGCTTTTTAAGAAAGGAATTTATGTCTTTCTGAGTAAATGGGCAAGATTTTATGGGGCAAGACATGGGCAGTAGTAAAAGTGCACCTTGAACAGTGTGATGTGCCTATGAGATTTAGAAGGTGGAAACGCTCAGACGAAGTCAAGAAGTTCGATTATGGGTAAAATAACCCAAGAGAGGATAGAAAACAACCAAATTATTTTTTGATAGTTAATTGAGTAGAATAAATAGAATTTTTTTTCCTCAATAACCATTAAGAGAACCAGAATATTTCTGGAAAGCAAATCTGTTGTTCTGTTTTTCACTAATTCAGGTGTGCTCTGTGTATTTACCATCTCTGCACAAAATGCAGAAACGTCTTCAGCCTTCAGTACATGAGCTATATACATATTTTTTTTTTTTAAAGAAAAAGAAATCTCATGCCAACAGTCTTCAGATAAACACCTAATTGACTGACAGTTAGTGGGTGTCACCTTCTAATTTAAAACCTAATTTAAATTTAACCGTCATGTTGTTGAAGCAAAGTATTACCTTTCATTCAATAATTAGACTTAATTGTCTGGATCAACTACAAACATTTCAAGCTGTGCATAATGTCTGAGCTTCCTCAAAAGACTCCAGTTACTGTGGAGTTTGAGCCTCCTCCTAAACTTAGGGTACAAATGAAAAACAACAGCTTTTTCCTTCCCTTTGCCTTATTAGTTGGTGCAAACAAATAGCTCCGCAGTCTGGACTGGGGGAGGAAGGAAGAATTCAGCTTATTTTAATGACCATCTCACTTATATCTTCCAGAACAGGGATAAGCTTGAAATTCTCACCTAAATTTTAGTTGTGTGCAGGGTGGGGAGGATAAACCAGCCAGTACCACATTAAAGAGGCTGCTCTTCAGAACAGAACTGAGACACCAGATATAAGGAAGTGCCTCAGGGCAGCATCTACTGACACACAATGGCTGGGAGGTGGAACAAAACCAGCTGAGTAATTCAATGTCTTCCAGAAGTCAGGACTTTGATGAAAATGCTGTCACACACACACAAATCAAGAGTTCCCTTCTCCTTCTGCACCAAAATTTCATTTCTCCCTGACAATGCCATCTTCTAGTGTTCAATATACTCCTCCTCCCTGAGCTCCATCCTGTGAACCAGCCAGCCCACCTTTCTTTTAGGACATCCAATCTTCTGCTCCTTCCTCCCCTTCCATGGGGTGACTCAACGCAGCAACACTGCAAATAAAATGCACAAAGATTTCTTGGAGGAGCAGCTGAATGAATTGGGATGTTGGATTTCAGAGGGAATGTGGGGCAGAGGGAGGAGGAGGGGGATAGAAGGAAGTGCTGCCTCCATATGGGGTGACTGAGCTGGGCTCACACAAGCCCAGCTCATGCAGCTGAAGCTGGAAAAGTGTGTCAGTGCCTGCCCTCACTGCAGAGGGCAAATATGAAATGGAGTTTGGATCAAGAAAGGCTTTTTGCAGCCTGGAAAGACTCAGAGGAACACTGAGATCAGGAAAAGTTAAAACCACTCCTAAGTTTCCATAAAATATTGGGAAATTCTTTTTTCTCTGTTCTAGCCAGAAAAATCAAACTAGTGCTTGTTAATTAGGCGAGAACTAACAGATGATGGTGTTAAAGATGAACAAAGATTTTCACTGTCAAGCATCATCATTTTGCTCCCTTTTGCCATGGGAGAGAGAAAGTCTTTTATAGCAGTGGAGGAGCATTTTGTGAAAGCTGCATTCAATGCATTTGAAGTTCTGCTCCCAATTTCATTACAGTTAGATTTCATCCAGAGGCTAAATATCAAACAGAACTCAAATCTTCTGAAAACATTCTGAGGTAAAAGGAGCACAGCTCTTGCCTAGAAAGGAGATTTTTCATACCACTACAGAATATTCATATTGGATTTTTTTTATTTTAATGTGTCGGGAGCACAGAGATCACATTCATTTGCTCTTGGAGAGGTAAGAGAGATAACAGGTAGAAATTGGTAGTGCCAGCAGTTCACTAAACCCCAAAGTTACCCAGTTTTGTGTCACTCATTTGTTATCAGCCCATGTAGAGTGTCATTGCTTCAAGCAGGGTGATGAAATAATAAGCAAATGCACTTGATCACCTGCCCCTGGCATTCTTAGAATGGTAACTGAGGAACACAGAAATGCCAAGCAAAAATGTTTAAATCTTTGGAGAGAAACCTAATTTTGCAGGAAAATGTTTGCATTTAATAAGCTGAAAAAAACCACCCCAAACTACTCATCTATATGAAAAAGGAGACACTTTATATTGCCAAGGGCAGGAAGTCCTTGCAAAGTCCACACAGCACCAGCCATTCCAGGCTGGGACGTGGAAAACCAGAATTTCTCTAGGCAGAGGCCAACTGTGAAGCGGATTTTGTGTGTATAAAAGATTGTTAGTTGGAACTGGATGATCTTTAACATGCCTTCCAACCCAAACCCTTCTATGATTCTATTCTATGATTATGAAAATGAAAAAAAAAATTATTATTGTTTGCATGTTGTCATGCTGTGTTTGTACTGATCTGAAACAAAGCAGAATGCACAGACATCACTAATCAGGACATGCAATCTTCAAATTTGCAAATTTTAGCACTTTTCTTATTCACTTTTCTGGAAATCAAATTATAAGAAAGTGGGTTTAAACATTGATAAATGGAATACTCCTTACCCAGGTCTTAAAATAGGTACGATTTGCTTTTGCTTTGTGCTAACTCATATGAGAATTTTCTACGAGTCTGAAATTTTGTTTAGAACCCTTAAGAAACACAATTTCATGCTTAAGTCAGGCAGATGGACATGTTTCATTTAGGTTTCCTGCAAAACCATCAGGCTGTTGCAGTTTCACTTAAAAGGTTTAAGACCTGAGCCAGTAAAAATATATGAAACCAGTTAAATTACCCAATTGCCTTTTTTTTTTTTTCAGCTCCGAGGAACTGACATTTCCAATCTGGTTCAAACTCTGGTTACATGGAAAAGGTAAAAGTTTCCATTCCAAGTTTTTCAGAAGGTCACTTTTGCTCCTGGATGCCTTCAGCACAGACTCAGCTGTTTGACAAATCACATCATTTCCTCAAAATAGTTTTGCTTAAGGTGTTCTCTTTTCCATTGAAGTGGATGGTTCAGGGAGCACCTCAACCTCCAAAACAATTTGCACCTACAACAACAATCACAACTCCAAACATTTGTCCACGAGGACAGGTGGGTATCAAAACTGTGTTGGCCAAATTCCACGTTTTAAAACAATTGTCCCCTCTCTGCTCTCTGAATATCCACCAAACAGACATAACCTACATTATTTCTACTGTAGGTTTCCAATCAGATGCTCTCCTTCAAAATTAAGAGCTCATATCTCTTTATCTTCCTCTATGTGTCCTCTGTCAGATATAAAACACATACCAGGAAGTCCTACAAGCAGCTTCTGCTGAGGTCACTGGGCTGCTTTGCCTGTCCCTTGAGCAGAAAACCAAAATATATTATTGTTTTCATACAGTTCTCCCCAAGGTCTTTTTATGGGTTCAGGATTTGATTTGTGTAAGGAAGAATTTGTCCTTTTATTAGTCAACATTTCTTGGTTTGACAAATTTGTCCAATGTGGCCATATTATATATTTTAACTTGCTGACATCGAAGGATTGAGCAGAGGTCAGGCTGGAAGCTCAAGGATTAACCAGCACTTGTTCCATATTTCATCTTTCAAAACCAATAAAACAAGGCACACTCTCCCTACCTGTCTATCAGGGAAAGGAGAGACACCTCATAAATAATAAGCAGCATTTTCTTTTAAATTGAACTCCTCAGAGAGGAAAATATGGATTAAATGGTACTAATTTAAAACAAACTCAATGAAAAGAGGAGAAATAGCTATTCCTTCAGTTCTCTGTGATTATGGTAATTATATTTTAAATTAAATTGTTTGAAAACAGGAAAGAAGAAAGCACATGGAAGACAAAAAAAATACCACAGAGTGACTACAAATTTATACAAAGAGCAACCAAACTGACAAATTAAACTAGTATTTTCTTCCCAATTCCTGCTCACCCACAAAATCTTGGCACAGAGGTCAGTCAGTTATTAAATAAGATTTTGAAGACCACACTCTTGATATCTGAGGCTTTCTCATTTCTCTTTCATTTGCACCAAAATTAGTTTTTGTTCTTAGTAGGGCAAGTCTCCAAATTTAGCAGCAGCTCAGGGTATATTTAAACCCTACACCAAGACACCACCATGGTGTGTCTGCTCAGGAAATACTATTTCTAGATCTGCCCAGAATTACAAGAAGCTCTGGGACGGTTCACAAGGGTTTCTAATCTTACCACCAGCTATTTAATCCCAGGGTGGGGTGATCTGCTTTCCCCTGACTCATCCCTTGGTTTGACTCATATCTCAAGCAACATTCATAGATTATACCAGGGCAAACCTTTTTCTAAGTAGATCATTTTATATAAAGCTGAAGAGGAATTTATATTGTTTATCCTAGTGAAGCACCCTCCTTTTTTTTTTTCATGTATGGCTCAGTAAGCAGGAGAGCAAATCTCTTGGTTAGTTCTTAAGTGCTGACATGGTTGCCAACCTTCCTGTCTTTACCTGTCTCTCTGATTCCATCCAAAATTAAGGGTTTATTCTCCCTCTGATCCCACTGGGCTGAAAACAGCACCTTGTCTAGAAATTGCGATTTTACAGCGCATCCTGTAGACTTTTTTCTTTAAATGTCTTCTATTTTTATACATGAGCAAATGATGACTCCTTCATTGCATCCATCTGGCAGCTCATCAAAGGGCTTTCTTTACAGGTTTTTGATGAAATAGATGTTGCTTGCCTAAAATGCTTTGTTACTCTATGAGGAACATGTTTCTTCCAGATTAAACTGATTTTTATCAGTTTCCACCCTTTGTGTGAAAATGAACTGTGCAATTGCTGCAATGATCTCAGCCAGCATGGGAAGGGTAGATAATGTCACACTGACCTCTCTGACCAACTGTCTGATACTATTTATTCAGGAATATCTATCTGCAAAGTGGGTTTTGGGTGTTTTTTTGATGTCTGTTTTCTGTTTGTTTTCAATAACCATTTCAACATTTATCATTTTTCCTAATTATGTTCAGGCTGCAATTAGCTAATTACAAACAGTGCAGCCCTTTCAGAATAATTAAATTTACAGTTAGTCTTATTTTGTTGGTTTTAGAATGTTTTCATAATGTGTTCTCTGCTAATACAGTGAAATAATTTGTTTGCTCAATGATCAGTGTGAATTTATAGAAATTAAGGCAACACAAGCTTGAGAAGGCAAAAGACTGGGCTAGAATTGGAGACATCCTGCAGGAGTAGAGCTCATAGTAGGGCTCTGGAGACTACAGGATAAGCTGAACTGCAGGAGAGAAGGGAAAGGGAGGACAGGGGCTTTAACAGCAACTGTACTTAGATAATACCTTGTATTTCTATAGTGCTTTACTCCCACAGTCCACCAAATAGTTTGCAAACTTGAACTGAATGAAGGCATAAAGCTTCCTGAGAGTAGAGGAATCGTTACTATTCCACATATGATAAAACCAGAGAGCAGAGAGGCCACTGATGGGATTCCAGCTCTAGGGCATCACTGCCCTCCTGAGTCATCCAAAGAGGATCCAGATTCCACAAATTTCAGAGCACCAACAGCCTCAATTTTTATCTAATAACCCCCTTATCTACCTGATCACCTTCCACCCTGCACAGAGCAGTCAGAGCAAACAGCTCATCTTTGCTGTTGCCCCAGTGGCACTGACTGACAGAGGCACCAGTGGCATGGCAGGAATCCTGTGTCACCCTCCAGGCTCTTGGATAACGAGGACAGACAAAGGCAGAAACAAACCCACAAAGCAGAATCAGAAAGGCAAGACCTCAGCAGAAAGTGCAGCAGGAAAATCACACCTATTTCTCAAAAGACTGGAACTCTCAATATTTCTAACAAGTGCTTAGATGTGCTGTTACAGTTCTGGAGCTGCTGAGCTCCACAAGCAGCTCTGAGCCCTGCAATATCCACATGTCCTTCTGCATTAGCTTTCATGATTTAACACTTGCATGGCATTCTGCTGAATAAAGAAGGAAAAGATCAAATAACCAGAATAAATCCTTTTTCATTTTCTCATGATTCTGCTATTGCATTGAAAAAACATAACAACTCTGCTTTCAATTGCCAATAAACAATATCATCACAGAAATGAGAGGGCTTGATTATTGTTATTGATTGGGTAAAATATTCCATGTGTTCTACTGGTAAAAAAAAACTTTAATAACAATTCCAATAATGATGTAAACCACATTTATTGATTTCAGTCAATAAATTCCTGTGAGTCTACAGAGATTTAAACATGAGCATGACCCACAGTCATTGTTCCAGCAAGTCCTTTTGCACACTGGCCTTATGAGCTAAGTATAGTGGGAAATATTGTTTCCAGAAGTTATTTGAAATATAGCCTGGATTTTTTTTGCATACTTCATCCTCATTCTGAATTCTTATATTAACTGGCTATATATTACAATAAACATTAAAAATCTGTTCTGAGCATTTACATTATCTTGTTATTACACCAACAGAGCATCTTACAGCCTTCAATGTCACGAGAACAAGGGCTGGCGATTTTGAGACATCTGCCAGCTGCTTGTAGAAAAATTCATCATCCTCATCATCCTGGCTGGGTGGTCTATAACAGACTCCCACCAGGATATCAGCCTTCTTGGCCTTCCCCCTGATTTTGATCCACAGGCATTCAACCTTACTGTTACTGACTTCAAGTTCTGCAGAGTCAGGAGAGTCTCTAACATACAGAGCCACCCCTGCACCTCTCCTGCCTTGCCTGTCCCTTCTGAAGAGCTTGTGCCCATCCCTGGCATCTCTCCAGTCATGAGAGTCATCCCACCACTTTTCCATGATGGCAGAAAAAGTGCTACCATGTAAGAGTGAAATGTTCCTTCTGTCCCTAATAACAAATGCTGCAGGCAACAATAGTCATGATTAATAGACAATATTGTTATGTAAATGTAACTAATCGTCTTAATTGCCTCTGCACTACTTATGTTCTGTATTTGTATCAATTAATAGTGATTTTCATGCAGTAATTGCTGCTCTGGCTCATTATACCAGACAGACAAACAAACAGACAAAACCTGCTTTGATTGAAGACGTGAATTTCATCATCCAACTGCTCAATGTGACTGTCAGAATCAGTTTCCTTCTTAAATAACCTGCTAAATAAGTTTTGTTGTCATAAGATGGGAAAAATTATTTAAAATCTGCTGTGTGAAACTCCTATTTCAGCCTTTAGGGTGGACACCTGTAGCATTTTGTTCTTCCAGAGTTATAAATTTAGAGCAATTTTTTAAATGCCATTGAAAAATCTAGAAGACCACAAAGTGGAAAATACCCAGGGATACTGTTGGTATACAGAGATCTGTGTGAA
>JAWWLV010000057.1:12413290-12430275 GCA_035041135.1 Platyrinchus mystaceus
ACCCATTCCTGGCTAAGGTCTGTAATTTTTAGGGCTGGACTCACATTCACCTTACAGAAACCATGTTATGAAATTGCCTATCCTAAGGCAATCAAGGCAGGGAAATTAAAAGGTTAAGTAAAGGAGAGCAGGGAGTGGGAATGACCCCCCTTGGCTGGGAGCTGCTGCTGGAGCCTCAAGAGCTGCCAGAGCGTATTTTGACCAGTTGAAAAAGTCCCACAGCCAATGAAGACAAACAAACCTCCAAGCTGGGAGATTCATAACGGAGAAAAATGTAGTATTTCTGTCACATCTGCCCAACTGAGGCTAAAGGCAAAGAAAAGGGCAAAAGGGAGAGGCCCATTTCCAGGCGCAGCACGTCCCTGTAGCTCTACTGAAGTCAGCAGCTGAGAAAGCATCAGCACATTAAATGTACATTATTATATTCCTGTAGCTGAAAGTCGCTAAACTGAGAGCAGTTTGGACACTTTAAAACTTTTTACTGTATTGTGGTTTCCCTTAGGGACCCGAGCCCAGAAATCACAGCTTAGTAAGTGCATGGAAAAAACACACCTGCTTGATTACGGATTCAATTTTGTTGTTCAGACACAGTTAAACACATGCTAAAGCTGAAACCTGGTGCATTCCCAGCATTAGGGATTTCTTTGATATATAAAAGCAGAAACTGCATGTTGGATAAACAAAATAAAGACTGAAGACTTTGCAGCTGGGCTTGAGGCTTGTTCAGGGCAGAGCCAGGAGCAAAGAAACTAAAAATTAAATATCCCTACCAATACAGCACTGTAATAAACCCAGTATCAAACTCATGTACACAACTTCAGTTCTTACACAAACTGCTTTTAAATTAATAAACACAAGAGCATAAAAGGCAAAATTCTCCATTATTCATTAAAGACTTTTAGTGCTTCATTAGTTTTGTTGCTATAATCAACTTCTGATTAGCTGGGTTGTTAAACAGCCATTGCCAAGTGCTTGTAAAGTGCATGAATTTCTTTTCCAAGTGCAGCAGTGTCATTTGAGTGTAGTTAGTGGCATCTCCTCAGGTGTTATGGTCATGCCTGCAGTGTAGAAATTAACTGTGATTTCCTTAGCACTCCCGGTTTTTTAACCATGTTTTCATCTGAATTCTCATTTCAGACGTAACACATTTAAAAAGTAAAAAAGCTGTTAGAATTTTAGGTTGCTTAGCAAAACTCCCTTGTCAGGTGAGGATGATAATGTAGGGCCAGGTGGATCACACGGGACTAGGAAGGGACATGGAGGGGAGGGAAAGACACAGTTTTGACCCAGTGCTGTGTGCTGATGGCCCAACAGGGCAGGTGGTAATGAAGCATTTACATGCAGCACTCCAGATGCCAAAATTTAAATTCCATGAGCTTCCTCAGGCTTAATTTCTCCCTGCAGGACAGAAACCTTCAGCGACCACAACAGAGGCTGCTAATACAAGAAGCCAACTCTACTAACCTTGGAGGGGCATCAAATTGCAATTTACCTTCTCATTTATTCTTGATTGTCCCGACTCTCCCAGAGTTCTTGCCCTCATACCCAGAGCTGGGACTTTGAAAAGTTAAACCCTCACATTTTAGGCAAGTTCTGTTTGTCAAATAAGTCAGATTTTTCTAAAACACTGAACATTTTCAACTTAGACCCAAAAGCATCGAAAGCAACAAAATCTATTTTTTGCATTTATGCAAGTTGCCCATGTGAGGTGTTCCTGTGGCTGGAACTGGGAAGGGAAATGCGGAATATTTTCTGATATTGCAACATGCAGCACCCAAAACGGTCCAGGGGAGGTTTGGTGCACAAAACTCTTCACTGCACTGCAGTTTGGTGTCAAAGCCTCACTGGTGAGAGATCACAGGGGTTATGGCATTAAAGGAGCTTGGCAGGGAACATCTCTATTGGAAACAGACTTTCTTCCAAGTCCATAACTAAACTGTGCATTTATCCTTGGGAAATGGGTTAAAGCTGCTCTGTTCTGCTCTCTCAAAGAGCTGGCTCTGGAGAGTCAGCAGCAGCTGAACTGAATTCCAGGCATTCAGCAAAGGGTCTGGGTTTGTTCAGTCACGTCACTTCACCATGGAAAAGATTTGAAAGCTTTGGAAGAGAGAGCATCCTTTTATTTTCTGTGTCCAGTTATGGAAATTCAAAGGGACTGTTCCAACCTGCTGCCTCAGGTGCTGCTGGAATACATATAATGAGGGGGCATTCAGTTTACTTTTTAAAAAACTGTCACTGTGCTTCAAAGGGTAGATACCAAACTGGGGAATACTGACAAACAGGCCATTCCCAAGAGTCAAATGTTTTAATATCACAGGTTAAAAGTGGAACTTCTTTTTTTGACAAGAAAAAAAAGAAAAAATTAGACCAATTTCATATATATGATTCCAGTCAATGAAGAAATGCTCCCCCATCTCAGATGAACGGGTTCAGCTCCCTAAAAGGCAATTTTGGGCAGTAATCCCATAATCTACCTGCTACACAAACTGCTCCTTCAAGTTTTTCACTTAGTCTTGGTACCACATTAGCAACTCAACATTTAAATTCTTTAGGAAACTCTGTAAGAAAAGTAACACAGAGCTCCCCCCCCAAAAAAGGTTTTCTCTGGCAAACTAGAAGCTTTGATCTATTTTTAACCACAGGAAGATCCTCCTCATCCTCCTCCATCTTCCGTTTCAGACCCAGGGCTTTATGTGAGAATCTTACAAAAAATATGCAGAAAATTCCATAGGGGAAATTAAAATTAATCTTCTCTAAAAACAAGGCCATTGTTTCCTCAGCTGTAGATCTGTAGAGCTGTGATCATGAACACCCACCCATGTAATGACCAAGTGTCTGCTCAATTAGTCTCTGGGGTATGAAATCCCTGTGAGTACATTCTGATTATAATGATGCATAAACCCAGACATGACTGAAATGTATTTTAGATATGCTGTTACTTGTATTTTAAAATCAAAGCACAAGCATTTTTTGTACTCAAGTGATTTTAAATAATGAAAAGCAACTACTGCAATGGGTGGGTGGGGGAAAAGAATAAATCTGCTTTCCCAGGTTTTGTTTGCATCAAGACTGACACTCTGAATAGACTCACAACAAGTAAGGAATCTATATTATAGACTGTAAAGAAGCTAATGAAAGTCTACAATGCCCTTTAAATAATTTAAATTACATTCATATAATCTTGATTTAAATAGGTTTTAATGGAAGGATTCCTGGTCTGTTCATCTGGCTGCAGTGTTTTCCACTTCTCCATTTCAAGATCTGTCTCTATAAATGCTTCAAAATGATTTCCCAAAGCAAATGAGGATGATTTATCAGAAATCACATCCACACATACAGGGCCACAGACACTGCAGAATTTTGTGAGAAAGAAGCTTTCTGCCCTGTCCCTTAATCAGATGAGACTGTTTTATGATGATTCTTTAAGAGGTGATTTTACAAGATGCAATCAGCAGTGTTAATTTATTCACTTACAAAAGACAAGTGATGGGATCAGCAAGGCTTTGGGTGAAACAATTACCTGAGGAGCAGCAGCCTGGAATCTCTTACCCATCAAATCTCACAATTGGGGTTGCAGACATGTAACATGAGCTTTGATATAAAAGGAAAGATTTTAGCTAAAAAGTTATACATTATCTCAACTATTTTTTGTTTATTCATTGAAGGCTTCCTTTTGGAACCAGTATAACTTAAATGATGAACAAAAGTAGTATGAACCATTTCATGAATGATTGAGAGATGTACTATAAACAGTTCAGGCTTTTATTCTTCTGATATTAATTCTTCAGTTGGCTTTATGTTTTAATCACTTGAGTGGTGAGAAAAAAGGTAGACACAAGCTTCCTGTATACAACAGGCACAGCAAGTGGTTGATTCAGTGGGGAGGAAGGTTTTAATCCTAAATTTAGAATAAAAGAATGAACTGGATTAAAAAAGAAAAGAAAAACCACAACCAAAAAAAAACCAACCAACCAACCAACCAACCAAAAAAACCCACAAGGGTCATGTTTACATTTTCTTTTACAGTGTCTTGGCCAATGTAATTCTTTTTTTTTTCATCAGACTTGCCCATCCAAGAGCAAGGATCAGGAACACACATTTTTGTCTCAAAAGGAAGGACCAGGGAAAACAACCATGTGGTTTCATGTCACATTAAGAGATCACCTGGAACATTCTGTACCATTTATCACACACAGTGACACACCTGACCACAGAGCACAACCTGCACACCTCGAGCTTTGTTCCACACAGCCTTGAAAGAAAGGAAAAACAAAGTTCTTTGTTTTCTTACTGAACATTTCTCTGGAATTTTCATGTATATTTTCAAGGTCATGTCAATTAAACACTTGATACTATAAGCAGCCACTTATTCTGTCTTGGAAAAGTTTATTTATGGAACAGTTTGATTTCATAACATATTCAAATTGCATGGGACACGCTTTCAGAACCACTTGTGTGTAATGTAAAGCTTTGGGAATAAAAATATTGCTGTATTGTATTTTACTTAATACTGAAAATCCCATGATCCCATTTTCTCTGCCACCATAGCAGGATAAAAGAATTCTTATTGTGAAACATTCTTTCCTGAGGAGCCCATTAAAGTGCAAGTCTCTGTATTTCATCAAATAGTTCTGTGTCCCCAGAGTGGATCACAACTTCTTTGTGTCACTTTGAGTTTCAGGAAACAGAATTTGCAGGGAAAAATGTTCTTAAAGGCTCTTTTTAGCATTCTCTGACTAATGGCAGCATTAAGGCTGAGGGAAGATCAGTGCTATTGGAGCACAATTTGCTGATTGGGGATGAGTAACAAGAATGAACAAAGGGAGATAGAGCACTATCATAGGAGATTATGAGTAGATTTAGGCCTTTGCTAAAATATTGGATAGTTTTGAGTGAATTCGGAAAATTAGTCAGAGAAACCAAAGGAAACCTTTAGCTGAAAAAAACCCTGCAGCCCTTTACAGTGTTGTAATTTTCTGAACAGATACACTCAGGGTAAGATTCAACATCAGGCACCTCAGTAAAATTAGGTGATAACTGAGTATATTAAAGTTTCTCCACATTACATTAAGAGGGACTACAAATTCTTGTAAATTTAGTTCAAATTTATGGAGTTGGGGAACAGGGTGAGAAGAGGACCAACATGAGAAATCTTTCAGCTTTAGCATCTCTGTGGTTGGTGGGCAGGGAATGTTACACACATTGTTGCCTTCTGTCATTTTTTCCACACCCACTGAGCACAAATTTCACGTCCATCCTGCATTCAAAGCATTGCTCTTAAATTGATTAATTTTATTTTGCAATTGGGGTACATCTGTTAGAGCTGTATCAGGGTAGCTCTAAAAACACAGTTTCAGCTGCAGAGTCTGCTGAAAATTCATTAAATCCTTGGCAATTCTGGACAAGGGATAAAATAATGTGAGGATTCACTGGTTTCCTTGGAAGGCATAACAACAAAATTCCACTGAACTCATATGACTGAAATGAAGATTTAAAGAGAGAAAAACAACTTGGCTTCAAGAAGTTGCACTGATGTAGAAATCTTAGTGGTCTGCACTGCAAAGACACAGCAAACTCCAGCAAAGCCCTCTAACCAGATTTGCAGTGATGGGTGATCATTTATTCCAGTCTGTGCCACCCACTCGAGGTGTACAGAGGTTAATTCATTCACTTGGAGCACTTAGGAGAGAGGCACAAATGAAATGGAAGATGCCCTACAGTCAGTGGAGAGAAGGAAAGATAATTTTTAGAGGGAGATTTGTCCATGTTCTTTAAGAGTGGAAGTAACTGCCTTCTGGAGTTGTCTGTCCTATTACCTCTTACCTCCTGGCAATGCAGCTTGTTTCAAAACATCATGCAAATTTCACATCTTAGTTTTGTGCCTGATGAGTTTGAAACATGCTGCAAAAACACTGCAATGACAATTATATATGTAATATCACTGTAACCTGCCCTTAATCGCAGCAATAAACACAGCTCTTTCTTGTCTCACTTAGTGGTGTTAAAGTGGTTAAACTGACTTATTAGGTAGATTAAAAGATATAATAAGTTGGGCCATACTACTGAGTCATGAAATTCTATAGAAAAATATGCTCATAAACAGACTCTAAACCAGAGGGAAGTTCAGTCACTTTTCACAGAGGAGACTTTTTTCCTGAGGACATCAGTAGAAGGCAGCACAAACACTGTGTTCAAAGCATCCATGCTCAGACTGTATAAACAGCA
Source organism: Platyrinchus mystaceus (assembly GCA_035041135.1). NCBI lineage: Eukaryota > Metazoa > Chordata > Aves > Passeriformes > Tyrannidae > Platyrinchus > Platyrinchus mystaceus. The sequence continues at coordinate 12,419,516 of JAWWLV010000057.1, forward strand.
GAAATCAAAATACTTCAATTGTCAATGATTTTTCCCTATAGGGTGGTAATGATGAGGTGAATAGTCACTAATCTAGGAGTTTGAATCCAATAATACAGAAACTTTCATACAATATGCTTTATTGCAAATCAAATGTTATTGCTTTTAGCAGAATATGTATAGTGTGCTTTTTTTTTTTCATCCCAAACTACATAACATCTAAATTTAACCTCTTTCAGAATATACCCAGCATGAAAGAATACCAACAGATTTTTGTTTTGGTTCTGAGCCCGTATCACAACCTGAATGAAAGGAGTCCCAGGGAATACTAAGTGATAATCAACCTTTCAAATTAAATTTTAAATCCTCCACTTCTGCAATCCAAGTCTCTAGGACATTTTACAGGGCTTCAGAATGATTCTAATCAGAACCCATTTAAATGTTACAAGAGCTTATTGGGTTCATTTCCACTACACACTGTGGCTTTGCCCACCAAAGGGTCATCAGAGCAAGAGGTGCCAACAAGGGATGTGCCCTGGCACTTAGGAAACACAACCTGACTTCTCCTACAGACCTAAACACAAAATAACTGCACCAGTGGCATCATCCTGTCAGCATATGTGTGTTCCTAATGCTTGCTAAAACATGTTTACTGCAAAATCAAAGGTTATGCATGGGAACTGTAAGTCAGCCTTGTAATTTAATATAACCTTTTTAGGCTCTTTTTTTAATGTGTGAAATCTCATATTCTAATGAAGTCAAATAAACAGGGTCCCGACTTCTATGGAAAAAGACAAAAATAGCTCAAAAGTGATGTTTGCTGGGGGTTGGGAGGGGAAGTTTACGCTTTTGTGCTTTTTGTTTATTCCTCAACTAAAATCCTGATTGAAATGTAACAGTTCATAAACATTTATTAGGATTCCCGATGAACTAAAGGTTTATGTCCTTATGTGGTAGAATTATTTCTCCTAGTGCTCTGTTCTTTTCTGCAATATCTTTACAAATTAAATATACAGAGTCATCCCATTTTTTAAAAAAATTGTTCTAGAGAGAATAATCTTAATTGCACCATAAACTCCACCAGCTGGTCTGTAACCCCTTGAAATGACTAGTTCCATCTTTGCCATCTCATAATGCTTCCATTTCATGACTGAATCTTGAACTTGGTGAGTAACTGCTGAAAAGGCATTTTAGGCATTTATTGTCTCACGGCCCACAACAAAAATCACTCCCAGAGGGGTGGCTGGGAGCTGCTCCACAGTCTCTTGGCTGGGTGGGTTTAGAAGTGCTGCGAGGAGAGGGCCCTCCTGCCATGTCCAGAATCACAAATTACAGGGGTCCTGTGCACTTCTGGAAGACACTGTTCTAGTGTTTCAGTGCTAAGGGTGGTTGGCACTGAACAGGCTCCCCAGGGCGGTGGTCACGGCCCAAGGCTCACAGAGATCAGGGAGTGTTTGGACAACACCCTTAGGGGCACATGGTGGTGTTGGGGTATCTGTGCAGGGCCAGGAGTTGGACCAGATGATCCTCATGAGTCCCTCCCAACTCAGGATATTCTGTGATTTTAAACTCTAAATGCTTTAGTTCTGTAAGAAACCCCATTTATCTGAGCTATCTGTGGCCTGAGCTGTTCCTGCTGCTGCCTGGATGAGCTTTTACTGCAGAGAGATTTCACTAAGCCACTTGCAGGCTGTAATACATTCACGAACCAGACTGTACATCACACAGAACAACAGTTATAGACATAATTTGAAATGAATAGTTACCCAGTCCCACAGCGTGGCGAGAGTCACCATAAAATGCCCACTGAGCAATCCAACAAGGGTAATAATCTGATCCATACTGATGGCATTCCCCAGACCTCTCGGCTTTCTGTGACCATGGAGCAGGACCACATCGTGCTCTTGAGCTCTGCAAGGGGCTGTAGCACCAGCTCACACTGGTGACCACAGGCACTGATGTTACAGAACTAACATGGGCAGAGGTGGAATTCTACACCTGGGGAACATCTCATGCTGAACAGAAGGGAATCAGCAGCCCAGCGCCCATGGCCCATTAACCTTTCTGGAATTGTTTGCCCAGGGAATGCCCATGGCTCATTCTCTGCAGTTTCCTGCCACCTCTCTCAGTGTAATAAGGGATACCAACGTAGAATTCCTGCTTAATTTCAGCTCAAGTTGAAAGACAGAAACCTGTAAACCTCCCTCTCTAGTTTTTCAGTGTCCCTTTTGGAAACACAGCCACAGGACAGTTTAACATGACAGGTACAAACTTCACCTCCGTGCCTGAGGCTACTATTGCATCTCTGGTGAACTACTGATCAGCCATTCTGTGCTCTTCATCCAGGAGAACAGTATCATTTCCATCCAGCAATAAAGTTTATCTGCATTGTGCAGGACTCTAAACACTGCCTCTACATAACTGACCATTTACCTTGAAATTACTTCTTTTAACAACTCCTGAGTGCTTGTCAAGGGACTTGCAAAGCACAATAGCTTTGTCTGTGCAAGTTGGGCAAATACAGAATTCACCATTGCACATTTGAGTCTGTTACTTTTACCCAGCTGCATTGCTTCTCCTAAACATTAATTACACCTCACTGAAACCTCCTGCCTCTCTTCCAGCCCAATAAGTTTTAACACCTTTCTATTTCTTAGAGTTCTTTTCATGCATTTTCAATACATCCTTTTGTCGCACTCTCCATTGTCAACCAACTTTTCTCCTTTCATTCTTTTGCCTTCAGGAATCTTCTTGCCCTCTCTGTGGCATTCCTATGACCCAGTCCAACATTTCTTCTCCTCGTGCTGTTGCCTGCTCTTTCACATTTCATTCTAGAAAAGTACCATGGGAAGTTGGTTCACTCGTATCCCACTGATAGCTGGAAAAACCTCAGAGCCAAGTTAACACCTCACCCACTGGTGAGATGTTAAGGAGTGTAAATTCTGTGCCTGGCAGAGAGCACCATCCTTCCTCTTCATGCCATGCTCAGCTAGCTGCCAGTGCTTTAGAAGAGGAAGTTTAGTAGTGCTGCTTGTAGCCATTTTTACAAACATCCAACATTAACAGAGACTAGAATAGCCGATACTGTCTATTAATGTAATACAGACATATGAGAGCCAATGTTTTTCTTCTTGTTTGTCTTTATTAGCTGTAGGATTAATCCTCAGCATCTCAATCTGCCACCATAAACCCTCCAAGAATTTCAGGTGGGCGAAATGTAACTTGTATGGCTTTGGTGAGTAAAACACCAGTGGATTCCTCCTGTTGCCATTGCTTTGGCTGAGCCCAGAGTCTGATTTTTTTTTCCAGCAGCATTTATTTTTACTCTTTGCTTGGCATAAATGCAAATGAACACAAGAACATGGAGAGCTGTCTTAATGAAACCAAGGGAAAAACTTCAGACAAGGTCACCTTGAATAGATAAGTTGAAAAAGAGATCAATTTTGTGCATTAATTTCATAATGCATCTGAAGGAGGTTTGTTTGCTGTCCTTTCATGGAGTTGTCCAAATATTGCTGTTTTCAGACCAAAGCAATGTTATTCAGCTCTCTCTGTTTCTTAGGACCTTTATGAATCTTTACAAGACCCCGAATTTGTCTGGTTTTAATTCTGATCTTTATTACTTCAGAATGCTGTCGTGAATCCTGATCCTTGGCAATCTGAATGCAACAGAAGCATCCCACAAACGATTCCCAATGAGCCTTTATCTATATCTCAAAATTAATGCCATAACATGAGAGTTCCAGTTCTGAGATAACCTAACTTCAATACAAATTCAGGAAGTGTTTTAGTGACTCCAAGTTGAATCCTCAAATGGCTCTAGCCCGGAATTCTCTTTTCTAGTCAGCCAAGCTCCTCTCCTAAACCACAGGAAGGAGCTCCAGGGAATGCTTTCTAAGAACCACATCGAGTATTTCAAGTCACTTGACATCCAACATTCCAGCTTCACTTCTGTGAGTGAGAGCATTCCCAGGCGATGGGATGCTCCCTCAGCCACTGTGCTTGCACCAGGTCAAATATTTATTTCCTTAACAGCCAACACTCTTAGTGGCTATAATGAAGCTGCCAAGATTACATTCTGCTGGTAAATTGTGTATTGACTTAATAAAAAAATATACTTTGAGTTCTGCTTCAATTTGCACTTCAGGTAACAAGCAGAATAAAATAACCCCCCTTGCCAAGGGAGCAGCAGTTGCATGGGGAAGGGGCTGTTCTGCTGTGCTGGGGGGGGAAACACAGTTTTACTCTCTGGTCTCACTGAGAACACACACATGATTAGTGCAGGACAGCAGAATGCAAAATATCTGCTATTAAATGTTCAGAAATCACATTAAGAGAAATTATAAATGACAGAAAAATAAAGCTAAGGGAATAAGGAGCAAGACAAATACACAGAGAATCTCTGCTTTTTGCTGTTGTGACTGGTCATAATTTCCTCAGTAAAGTTCCTTTCAAAGTGATTTATTGTGGAGCAACAATTGCAACTGTTACTGATACTTCTTCCTGAAGAGTAGGGGGGAAAATATTCAGCTATTTTTTCTTTTGGATTCATCATATTCTGCCTCTCTGATCCTCCACCTGAACAAATATTGAATTTGAAATGTTTGTAAGGTAAAGTTCTTTATACTTTAGACAATAAAAAGAATATTATCTTTTAAACTGTATTGGTGAAGTGTATATTCTGAAAACAGTCATAAATTCAATTTGATGTATAGGGAAGTTCTTAGTCAACTGTAAAAAAGACTTTCCCCTCAATTATTTAGTGAAAAAAATATTATGGTCCAATAAAAATCTAGCAAATATGAAGAGACCTTAGTTAGAAATCTACCAATATCTCTCAAAACACATTAAAACATTTTAGTGAAGAATCAATAACTGCTTTCAGTTTATGGATGTTTAAAGCTTCTTTCACTATGATGACACCCCAAAGCAGCAACTTTTAACAAAGCACACACATTTCCCTGGCAGGGTTGGCACTACTTCTCTTGGTACTTAAAAATATTAGGGAACTGTTTATTTATCATTTCCAAGAATTCTTTGGATATTGAGTAATTGCCATTTTATGATATTACCCCTCAAATACGAGGAAAATCTGGAGGTGTTGATAATTGTTCTTTCTTACACCTTCAGTGTCCAGTGGCTGGAAAATCCAATGACTCAGTGGATGCAAATCATCCTCCTCAGCCATGGGTAGATGAGCAGGAAGGCACAAATCTGCTCCATCAGCCCTGGAAGTGTCCAAGACCAGGTTGGACGGGGCTTGGAGCAACCTGGGCTAGTGGAAGGTGTCCCTGCCCATGGCAGGGGGTGGAATGAGATGAGCTTTAAGGTCCCTTCCAACCCAAACCACTCTGTGTGAAGGGGAATACAGAGCATGGTGGATGTTCCTTGTTTCAATCAAGTGCCTTCACTGGGTGAAACCTCCCTGGCACTTGAGGAGACTGAGAAATATAGTTGATGTTTGTGACACAAGGTGTCCCTTTGTGTTGTATTATGGAGAAAAAGTGGCCAGAGCTCAACGAGCACAGATTAGTGTCTCATAACCAAATGACATCCTTGCTTATATAAAGGACAGGAACAGAAGGAAAATGCAAACACTGTGGTGAGAGGGGGGAGAAAAAAACCCCCATTATAGCTTTTATTCTAAACCTACTGAGTCCTGATCAAGGGAACATAAGCACTTGCCAGCATTTGCTCTCCCACTTAACACAGGAGACATCTGCTCTACGTATGTGGCAGTGGCAGGCAAAGCATCCCTGTCTGACAACCTCAGCTCTCTCCATCCATCATTTCATTCATCTATCACACTGAGTTATTCATCAGCATTGTGCCCAGCTCACATGCTGGAGCTCCACTTACACAAAGAGTTTATCCTTTACTGAGTTTCAGCCCAAAAAAAGCATTAGTGGAGATGAAAAAAATAACATTTCTGTAAAGAAACAAGGAGCTGTACCTGTAACAGCCAAGGAGGAGAATTCACTTTGACAAGCTACTGCCTGAACTTCTTGGGCATCTTGTAATCAAGCCTGCAGAGCACTGTCTGGCTATTAACATGCTGCTGAAGGATAGTTTGTTGTTATTTTATTTCAAAGCCTTGTTTCAGGATCAATTTGTCTTATCATGTTGTTGATAACAAAGAATATCAGGACATGCCCATTATAGCTCTTCAAAATTCACTCATGAGCAGCTTCAGAAACGTGTTCTGTGTTTCACAGCAGCATTTCTTCTAATTTCAGATTTGCTGCTTCTTCTCCCCTCCCTGCACACATTCCTGTATCAGGGTGATGTTAATTATGAACCCCAAACTACACTGTCACTCAGGAAATCAACATGCCAAGTCACTTCATGCAGAAAAGACTGACATTAAATAACACAGTTAACCAATAAATGTGTATAGCTTTTGAATGATTTACCCTTATTTCTACAGGTGCCACCCTGTACTTGCTTAAAACCCCTCTATTTATGCTAAAAATGGGGAAACCCACTGCCTCTTATTCCCCTAAAATACAGGTAATTTCCTCAAGGCAAAAGACTCCCCAGCAACTGTGAGAGACTGATCTGAGCTTGCCCTGACCATGAAAAATGGGCTCAGGAGCCCAGAACAAGAGAGCTGACTGATTTCTTGAGTCCTTGCATTGCAACAGGGATTTTCTCTTGCTGCACCTTTAGGAAACAGATGCTCTTTGCAGATCCAAGCAGAGACCCTGTCTGCACAGCTCTGCACACCAAGGAACGGCAGACAAGCTTTCATTTCACTTCCTGATGCCTCAGTCTGACATGCCTGAAAGGAAGAACTGCATTACATTCCTGTTCTTTGGTTCAGACTCAATTTGATTTCCACCAGAATGCCAATAAAGGGCTGTTTTCAAGCTTTTCATTAGAAGAGTCGACATCCAGAGTTTATTACTTCCCACCTATGGAAAACACCTTGGGAAGCCATTTATCTGAAAGACAATCTCTAGAGAGGGAGAAGTGCTTTCTAGTTCATGTTTTCCAGGAGGGCAATATCATTCCAGAAGCAGGATTGCTTTGGAGGCTAATTAAGCATTCCTGCTGCAGCTTTAATAACAGCAGCAGAAACAAGCACAGCTTGGATGAAGGGTCTGCCAGGGGTTTATGATAAAACGTTATCTACACAGGTTACAGAATGGCCTGGGATGAGAAACAGGACAAGTCAGAGGTGGGAAAAAAATTCATTTGACAGATATTAAAAAAATAACCCTATTTATCTGAATATTTTTCCATAGAGTCTAGGATGCCAAGAGCAATGCTTTACTTGAGAAACAGATCCTCTAATTCTGCATGGACCTGTGCACCTAAACAACCTAGTTCTTGCTATATAATTAAATTGGATGTTCAGCTGGAATCATAATTTGCAGAAAACACTCATTTGAGCACTTCGAAAAAAGATCCAGGAGAAAGGACTAATTTTGTAATTAAGGCACAGGGTGTGGACATCTGATCTAGGCTGAGCTGAAAGCCTGAATACAAAGAGGATGAAAATAACTTCTAACTCCATGGGAAGCCATAAATCCTTAGCTAGAGAGGGGGTGGAAATGTACCTGGACCCAAGTAGTTATGTTATAAGAGACAGAAATCCTCTCCCCTGCATTTCCCTCCACCACAAAAAGGCCATTTCTGGAGACGAGGGTTTGTCTTGGCTCCACAGGAGATTAGGGAAAAGTTATAACTATGCAGCTACTTTAATTATTTATTTCAAACACAAAAATTCAGAAACATAATAAACTGAGGCTTCTGAATATTTCAGCTGTTAAAGAATAACTTCTGCCTCGAAGCTGAAAGCTTCCTCTTCACACATTTCAGGAGTGAAACCAGCAATTTGATGTTTCAGCAAGTTGACTGCAAAAGCTTTTGATTTTGTTGTATTCTCCCAGCTCCCAAAGAAATCCCTGAGCTTAAAATGTTTTCTAGAGGTTAAAAAAGAAACTCACCTGTTTCCTCTCAAAAGCAAAATATCCACTTTATTCCACTATGCAGAGAGAAGAAAAGTTCAGAAAGCTCCTGTGGGTCAAATGTCAGCTCTCTTTGGCTTTTCTCCTCCTGCTTTAAGTTCTCCAAGCAGGGATCAATATTTGCTGCAAAACCCAGTCCAGAGTAGGTGAGTTAGAGATGGAGTTTCATTAATTGAATCCCTCTGTGTCCCTTCCTGCTTATTTGTTGAGATCAAATCTTAGAGGTTGGCTGAGCCCTGAGTTTGTGTGTGTTGGTTTCAAAGATCACAGAACTTTGTGCTCTCTGCAGAAATAGGAATGACACTCCTAATTAGCACAGCAAGTAATCACATTAACTTAGAAGGTGCCTCCTAACCATCTATTTACAGCTGATATTTGATGACCCAGCTTGAACAGTGTCAGGGACCAGCAGCAAACCCCTGGAGGTGCAGAGGGAAAAGCCTTGGACAGTGCACTTGATCAGTGTCTCTGAGTGTCAAGAGATGGTCATTATTGCCTTGGAGATTTATTGCTCAGGTCAGAGCAAATTATTTTCTCTCTTCTCAAGATTTTCCTGGTTATGTTTTTAATCTCTACCCTTCTCTCACGTTCCACTGCCCTCTCTGCTACTTTGCAGAGGGATTATGGGCTCACACAGGGGACCAGGGAGGCCCTTTGGTCAGTGGAAAGCCTGAAACTGTGGCAAAACATCTCCTAAAAATTGAAAGGGCTAAAGGGATCTTCCATTCTATAGAATTACTCTGCATTCTCCACGGGCACACAAACTCAGGGCTAAAAATAAAAACAAAAGCCATCTATTCTGCTTGCACTGGTTCTGTGGCACAGATGTGATTGTTTTCAGGTGATAAAAAGCCTTTCTCTGACACAGCACCTTTTATTCTTATAATTTATATAAGCACAACACTGCATTGCCCAGAGAAAACCACCAGTAAAAATGCAAGACAAGAGGATTTTTATAAGGCATTTACACCAAAATCTAACTAAAACTTACACTTCCAAGGCACAGCTTCAAGTAGTTCACAGGAAAATATTGCACACAACTAATACATTAAATACCAGTTATCTCTTTGCAAAAGCCTGGTGCTGCTGCACTGAAAATCCAGGCTGAAGAGAACAGTCTTTCTTGTTTTCAGGTTCAAAACCAGCCTTCCCACAATCCCTCTTTATTTTTATAAATACACAGAATGAAGGAATCTGGGGATTATTACTATAGGAAAAGAGAGTGAACCTTTCAAAACAAAGATTTTTTTTTTTTTTTTTGAAAGCTATAGGAACAGAATGCATAAAACACATGTTTAGGTGCAGTTTTCTTCTTATTCCTTTTGTGGATTTCCTACAATTATCCTAATTAAGAAATCCTATTACTTTTCACAGGGTGGGTTTATGCCCCATCAACATCTGGGAACACTCATACATCAGATAGTTCACCCTATAAACCTCCAGCTTGCAGCACCACTGCTGCCAGCTTCTCTTTTAGGGATGAAATTGTACAAAATCCTGATTTAATTTGGTGGGAGAGACAAAGAGAAGAAATGGTGATATATCAAAACTAAGTGCCAGTTTAAGAAACGGGTTAGAAAAAGGATGGCAGGGAAGTGCCTGAAGGCCTCCAGTGTGCACTTTGAAACATGAACAGTCACATCACAGTCCAAATCTCTCAGAAGTCACAGGGACTGGAAAAGTGAACCTGTATTTCTGTTTGCCAGTGATGTGTTTTAAACATTCCATCAGAAAACTTTCACCTTGTAAGACAGCCCTAAAGTCAGGCAGGCAGTGCACAAAGTAAAGAAACCTCATGAGAATATCACATCTTGGAACTTCACTGTGAGATCAACACGATTTAACCGTATGTCAAAGAGTTCTTCTCCCAATTTATGAGGAATGTCCAAATCCAGGTATTTTTTTTGACAAAAGAAAACCCTTTTTTTCCTCTCCAAAGTTCACAGATTGCTTCCATTATCACTTTATGGAGATACTGAAAACGTAGAAGAATGCTAACAAACAACCTTTACAAGTCTTTTCTCCAAAGAGCCACTTTTATGTAGAAAAAGTGAAATTTCTCTGTATTCATTTGAGTTGAGCAGTAACAGAAAACCAAGCACAGATGATGGTAGACAATAAACTCAAATTACACTGGCAAGACAAAAGTTCTATTAACTCACAATTTTCTCTGTAGGTTTATAACCTTTTATAAATACAATATTCACACTGAAAGGAGAAGGGATTTCCACTTCATTACAAAGGCAAAGTGCTCATGTCACACTCCTGCCCGTTTCTGAGGGTTCTGCCTTCTCCAATCAGCATATTTAGATATATTTCTAGGTATGTTTCAGCTTCTCAGAAGTTGGGGTGCACCACATTTATAATTCACTGGTGACTCACATTGACTCTTTACCTTCTGGGGGAATTTTAGCAGAGGTTTGTACCTTACTACAGTAAAATTTAAGAAAAAGCATAAGAAGGTTTATTTAAAATGTGAATAAAGCAGATCTAAGCCTAGAAACTTCAGTAGTGCCCTGCTGATGTTGAGGAATAAACATGTAGTGTGTAATATTCTGCATTTATTCTACAGGCAGGTTTACTAAATGCAAAATTTTCAAGCACTTGTATGTTGACAATCATAGGAGTACCAAAAAAAAAAAGAAACACAGTAGGAATTGTGTTATTCTAATATATGGTAAAATATGATGGAGTTATTTGAATTGCACAGGAGGCTGGGGAGCAATAAAGTGGGCTTGCAACCAAGATTGTGTAATGAAATCCATGGAGGTTGGGGAGAAGCTCAGAAAACTATATTAACATAAAAAA
>JAWWLV010000057.1:12436941-12509978 GCA_035041135.1 Platyrinchus mystaceus
CAGGGATGGGGCAGCCACAGCTTCTCTGGGCAACCTGTGCCAGGGCCTCACCACCCTCACAGGGAAGAATTTCTCTCTAATATCCCATCTAACCCTACTTTCTGTCAGTTTGGAGCCATTCCCCCTTGTCCTGTCACTCCAGGCCTTTGGAAATTGCCTCTCTCCATCTTTCTTGTTGGCTCCCTTCAGGTTCTACTCAAGCAACACCAAAGCTTGGGAAATGTGTTTTATTCCTTAACACCAGTGTGTTTATTACATTCCAGACTGTGAATGGCTCTACCACATCTCAAAACTCGTGTCCTCTCCTCACCCACAGCACTTGGAAACTACAGAAAGAACCTGAGCTGAACTTTACTGAAAGGTCCATCAGTCCAATGAACACGGGGATCCTGAGAAAAGCTGACCTTTTTTTTTTTAAACCCTGTACATAATTAGATGCTCTAAGTCATTATTTCCCCTTGCAACAACAATTGTCCTGCCAGAAACAGATGTCTAAAGTCATGTCTCATGTATTATCACAGTCCATAAAGGAAAGCCAGCAAACAGTGAAGTTCAGGTATTCGTTTCCAGAGCTCTGAAATGGCTTTTGGTTTTATTCTGTTGGGGCCTGACAGCTCAGAGGAAGAGAAGAAAATTAGTCAAGAAGCATGAGGTTGTTTCTACAAATTGAGTCTTTAAGGGAAGCATCACCTTACAGAAAGCTTTTTAGATTGTAGGAGCTCAAAAGGGCCTTTAATTTAGGAAGAGCACAGATTTTTCTAAGAACTACACAAGTAAACCGAGAAAATGAACCCATAACTACATGGCAGCAGTAAAAATCAATTACAGCCAGAAAATACGGCAGCAGGATGGGTGGAGAGATCCAAGTTACTCAAGAATAACACCATAGCTGAGGACAGATGTTAAACCTTCCCACCACCCTCCCCCAGAAGCTGCTAATCTTTCTGAACTCCCAAGTAAAAAGGTTGAAAATTAGTTTAAAAGTAGTTATCTATATTTACTTGAGCTGGTTTTACTTAATTAGATCTTAATATGTTCTTTAAGCACAAGGACAGATTACAAAATTGTGGAAACAATCAAAAGGGATGATCCTCAGGAAAAGAAAGCATTCAGATAATGGCCAATAGTGGGTTCTTGGGTTTTGTGCAGAAATGAATGCACACAGGAGTAAAAAAAAAGAATTTTGAAAAGTCATGGGTGTAAAACAGGCTCTATGTTAACCTCAAACTGTTTTCTCCTTGACTTATTTCCCAGCTCTGTTAAAGCTCTTGGGGTGTTACAAATCTCAGGGTGGCATTTCAGGGATGTGTAAACTCCGTTCACTTCATCCTCACCACAGGCTCCAAAGCAGATTTCTCCAAGCAGAGCCAGTCAAAATAATTCCCCCTCTTTTTAAAAAAGAACTTTTATTTTACATGAGATTAAACATAAAAGTCAGGCAAAGAAAAGTTACCCACATGTGATATCAGAGGTTGGCTGCCACTTCTGTGCTTAGGGATAAAAAGGTTCACTGTGACTGTGTCATTTTTCTCCCTAAAAGGCACATAGAGATGATTCTATCCCAAACAGGCACTACTTCATTTCTCCCAAAACAGGAGAGAATTGAGGGCTGTCCTAACAGGGCATTCAACATTTCTTTAACCAGAGTGTATGACTAAAAAATGTGTTTTCTGCCCCAATGTTGTTAACCTGGAAAACAGGGTGGGTGGAAATAAACCCCCTAATTTTTTCTCTCACCCACAAATTAAACTTTTTCCTGCAAAGAACAGATTGAGAGAACCCACTATCTGCAATCCTAATCTTTTTAAGGAAAAAAAGTAAAACTTCAGAGTTCAGCAGAACCAGAATATCACAATACTTGATGTGATTACAGCCTTGTGCTGTAATTACTCCACACACTAAACTGCTGGAAGGTTCTCAGCGATTCCTGATGGTACGTTTTTAAATCTACTTTTAGCTCTTCCCACAAGAGAAACAGACCAAATAAAACCTTGTTCTGATTTTTCAACAGCTTGTTCCCTGTAAGTAAAGACAAACCTACAGCAAAACAGATCACGGGTCAAGTAACCTCCTCAGAGGACAAGGGTTTGCTGCTTCTACCCAACTCCAAAGGGAAACAATTTATTCATTTAGCCTTGGACTGTGCCACAAAATCCATGAACACCCCAGGGAGCAGGAGTTAAAATTTAGGGCTTCTCCATCACCACTAAATGCCCCAAAATAAAGATTATACAGTCAAGCTTTCAGTGGTTTTTCAAGATTTTGGGGGTGTTTTGCTGTGGTGAGGCAGCACCTCAGAGGGCAAGACAGGGTGTCCCAAGCTGCTGGATCCCCTCTCAGATGGCCTTAAATAATTTGGAATTACACATCCCTAAGTGTCCCTGGCTACATATATGTTTGTGTCACAGAACACTCTGCCTCATTCAGAGTTCATTCAGGCACAGGATGGACTGACTGGGTTTCCCAGTTAAATATCCTGTGGTACAAGAACTGTAAGAGCCACTGGATCGCTTGGAGAGCCACTCCAAAACTTTTTAATTAACACTGCAATCCTCTATGCAGCACAAGGCCAATCCTAAGATTTATAACCTCTTCTCACATTGCTCAAAGTCACCATCTCATTTTTATCTCTATTGCTGTTCTCTACCTTTGCCTACAAATGGAAGGTCAAAGTTTGAGGCATATTTCTGGGCACTTGTCAAAATACATTTTATGGAGAAACTAAGCACTTGCAGGATTTACTCTCTAGTAACACCAGTGCACTAAAGAGAACTGAGTAAATTATGTGCCTTAAATATTGTCTATTGGCCACTCTCACCAGGAAAAGCCTTGAGAGCTTTTGGTGGTGTTCAGCTTCACAGAAATGTTGCCCAGAATAAAGGCGGCAGTGCTAAAATTAAAATTCACTTGACAATAGAGAATATTTAAGGCACTTTGTTCCTTGCAGGTATTTCACTTTGCAAATTAATTCCCTGTGTGCATTTTATGCGCAGAATTGTGCTAATTGTGCTGCATATCCTGGGTGCAGGATTGGGGCCTCCTCTATTTCAACCCTTAAATCTTAATTACTTCCCAGATAAATACAAGGTGGGGGAACTTGGACTATCTCAGGAAGAGTTCCATAACTCTAGAAGAAGCCTTCAAGCTTCTGGAGCAGCAGGACCAGGCTGATACTCTGATTTAATCCAGGCTGATTTAAACCAGGGTGATTTAAAGCAGATGGAGGGTGATAGAACCCACTGGCTCTACCTCACTCCTACCTCCCTTGTCAGGCAGGAGAGATGATGTCCCAAGAGATCCCCCCACAAGGGGAGCTCCCTATTCAACCCCCCTGCAATCAAAGTGCTTCTGTTACAGTAGGAAAAACAGCATTTCCCTCAGATAACATGGTAGACAACAAGAAAAAAAAAATTAATTGAGAGGAGAAATCCAGACAAACCCAATGGGAATCAGGAATGCTCAGCACACAGTAGGATAAATCCCTTCATCTTTTATCATATAAAGTAAGCCCAAGAAACATTACATTTGGGTTTGAAAGGACAGTGGGACACTCAGACCAGCCAGCTGATAGGTAGTAATAATTTCAGATGCTCTTCCACAATCATATTTCATCTTCCCTTGGAGGCAAAGGCTTCACATCAAGTCAAACAGTGCCCATCCTGCTTTTTCTCCAAGGAAACACTCTCACCACAGCCCTCCTTGCCTGTGGCTATCAACTCTCATCCTGACCTCACTAAAACATCCTCTCAGATACAATCACCCCTGATGCAGCTCAAGGGTCTTTCCCTCCCATTCCCCCAGTCAGTGTCAAAGTGTTTGAAGGCTGGAGGGAAAGAGCAAAGCAGATGGTTTAGGAGACAAAGGTGATACTTTTTTGTATTGCCAAAGAGCTCAATCCTCTGGGAAGGTCAGGATTGCAGTGAAGTGACCATGGGAAGAATTAAACTTGCTCAGCACACTCCTTGTATTTCACAAAATTCTATCAAAGTACCACTGAAAATGAACCAAAAATAATCCTTAATTTTAGGGACTATCATGACATCAAGCAAGAAATGAATCATACAACAATTCTCAAGGTATTAATTTTAGATTGCCACAACATCAGAGTAAATAAAGCCCTACATCCAGCTGACATCACTTTCCACATTTCTGCTCATTGTAAATTGTCATGTTTCTGTCACATTTATTTCCTTTTGTTCCATATTTGTTATCTTTTATACAGAAGATACAAACAATTGATTATATTTTCTTTAAAGCCTCCAACATTCCTACTGGATGTAACTTGAGTGGAAATACTTTCTTATCAATTTCCAAGCCCTACCGCCTTTTTACTCCACAGAACTGATAATTTTATCATTCAGAAAGTATTTATCCATTTTATACCTCTTATCATTTTTACCTCATACAGAAATAAGTAATCAAATTGACTGTCACGCATATTTAGATTTATTTTATGCTTGTTATAGAAGCAATTTTAACATTTCTCTCTATTAAGAGCTATAATTCTTTTATACCCAATTCAGGAAAATCCAGGGAGAAAAGTCCAATGAAAAAAGTTCAGCTAAAAGAAAAATACTAAATACTAATACTTTTCTATCACCAGCATGTTTCAAAATACCAAACAGGATTATTGTTAAGAAACATTTATACCTTGATCTAAGAGACTACAGAGAGAAAAAAAATAAACCACCTTACTCCCCTTAAAAAAAAAAGTTGGCTTTTGTTATGCAAATCAGTGTTGAGAACTGAAAACCAACATTAAAAACTGTATTCTTAGATCCTCTACAGATGGGATCCAGGAGTAACAGAAATCAATTTTGAAAGTATGTCTGTGGAAAACAGAACTATTTTCAAGCAGAATCTCTCATCATGATGAAATGTTTCCATCCTGCATTGCAATGGATATTAAAGTAGTTTTGCTTTACAGAATTTCACTTGTTGACAGTGAATATAAACAAACTCTGCTCCCTGCGCTGCTGGAGAAAAATCAGCCCTGAATGGGTATTTATTTATAGCTCATTTCTCTCAAGCAGTTAAATTTCATTGTCTTTAAGTGGACAGGTTCTTTGGTTCCCATAAAAACCCTACAAGGAGAGCTGCCAAGTTCCTCATCACACATTTTAAAGGAAGATTTACTTAACTCTTCCCAATGGAGCTGCAGGTGGGACAAGTGTCAGGCACTGACCTCAGATATCCCACTGTAGCCAAATAACCATGTGTCTGACTGGCATCCCATGGAATATCCACTGCTTTACTCCTTCCCTCCAAATTCCTACTCAGATTTGCAGTTTTACAGGTAACATTTGCCAAGCAACAGCAAATCAGACCAAACACTGAGATAGTGAGGTATTTATCAATCCTTCTTTATTTTCTCTTTTATCTGTATGTGCTGTAGAGAATTCTTATTTTAAATACATTAATTTTACAGTAAATTGCTTGAACAGCTATTTCCTGAGTTGTATTTTTACAGCACCTGTGTACAGATGTCTATTAAAACAGGCACTGAAAGTCTCTGCTCCTTCCCCTTGTTCTCAAAATTCAAGTTATGCATAAATACACCTGGTAAAGCTGCTATTATCAAATAATGACAATAGTGTAACAGGGTAGTAAAACAACACCACAAATCTGTATTTAAGCTGCAGGAGTCTGAAACTAAGATTTAATACTTGACCTAAGCTGCTGAGAATTTATTAGCTGTGAAAGCTGAAGGGAATAGATTGATGCTTCATCATCAGAGATGTGAATAAGAACTCACTAAGTGTAATGCATTTTTATTCCAGCTTGAAAAGAAAACTAACCAAGTGTATATTCACATAAATTATAATGATGGGTATTTAAAGCACATTAAACCACAAATCACTAAAGACAGTACATATCTTTTAAAGGCAGTGTCATATCAAGACTGCTGGAACAGTCCATGCTTGAAATCCAAGTCTGAATAAATAATTAACTCTGGAATCAAAGCAGTATATAATTTTAGCTTTATGGTAAAACAAATAATACCACAATTTATTTAAATTGTGTTTGCAATTCATGAATTATAAAGACACACAGGAAGTCCAGGCTTTACATCTTTCTGTCATGTCATGGAATTTAGGAATATGACAGACCTCTTCTCACCCACTTCACTTGTATTCTCTCCTAAATATTGCTCCAGCAACCCCTGAATTAGGGTGGCACCTTCTACAATTGGAAACTCACTGCAGAGTAAGATAAAATAATGCTGTAGTATAAGGATATCAAGACCACCTGATAGTCTTCTGTATTATTATTCATTGAAAAATTACTTAAATCAAATTTATAGAAAACTGAGGGTCCAGTTTGAAGGGATATCCTTCTTCTATGGAAGAGACAGACTTGTGTAAGCAAAAGTCAACCCTGATTTACCTTGAAGAGTCATTTAATTAATGAAATTATAACAGTCTTAATTTCAGTTCCCACTTCAGGGTGGGGTTTTCAGTGTCAATTATAGTTACAAACACAAGAAAGAAACCAGCAGAGGGCTCATGGAAGGCTATTGGAAAGAAGAGCATTTCCATCAGAAGCTGCCTTTGTTACTCAGAAAATGTTTGAAAATTTGGGGGGAAAAAAAATGTTCTTCAAAGCATCAAATTCATGCCAAGTAAAGTTCTCACTAAATTGAGTGAAAGTTTGAAAATCTAGACTGAACACACTCCTGTAATGTGCATTATAATGTAGGAACACATTGACAATTATTAAATACCTGTCATTCTTAGACTTCCTGTATTCTTTCCCTGGTAGCTGCATAAAATGGACCAATGACTAAACACGTTAAAACCACTGACAAAAAAAAAAATCTATATCCAAATTTTGTATACATAACTCTCAAAAACAGTGCTTTTGAAAATTTATAGAAATGCTAAAGAGAGTTGCTGACTTCATGTACTGACATGAATCTCATTGGAAACTATTTCTGCTCTTGCAGTGATGGAAAAAACCCAGTCTTTTCAAATTTTTTATTTTTCAACATTATTTCTAAAAAATAACAACAAGAGAATGTAAGAAATAACAACTGAGTAAGTAACAATGAGCACTGATCAATCCCAATTTGCTCCTAACTACAATTAATTAAATTGCTGTGTGCCCTACAAATGGACTTTTTTAAATTAGATGTTTCATTTATTGATTGTTTGGACAAATCAATAGACACTGCAAGGGATCTTTTCCCTAATAATGGAGTTAAGCAGATAAAACATTAAGCAAGTTGCCAATCAGCTGATCCAGAGTCTGATTCTTTTCCTTTAAAGACAAACTCTTGTATCAGTGACTGGGAATTACAGTCCAGCTGTACTTGTACAGTTCTCCAGTGCCCCACGTGTTCTGCTGGGAAGGGGTGACAGCAAATTCCATCTTTGATTTTAAATATCAAAGCCAGTTGATATTTAAAGTTTTTATTCCATTCTTCCACTGTGAATAAGGGAGACAAGTGTCCTTCCTTTGTCTGCTTCCCAACATCTAGTTCTACTCTAATGGTTCCCAGTCCCTGAGAACATTCATTTCCCAGTTTGTGTGAGGCAACAGTGGTTTATGGATATTGAAATAACAGGTAAAAACACATATAGGAAAATCAAGAAGTGCTTTAACATCCTTGAGAATTATTTTTTTAATTAATAAATAAGGTAAATAAACAGTTCCATCAATTCCCTCAGACCAAGTTTCAAATTCCCAGCAATACATTGAACATGAATGAACAAACAGTCTTTGGGCCAGTGGGCTGAATTCTGACTTCATACTCTCTAAAGTGTTAGGAAGAGAAGAAGAGAAAGATAAAGCAAACCCTAAAGGTTGCTGCCAACAACGCTGTAACAAACTATGTCGGGAATTTTGGATCTTGAGTCAAGTCATTGTCCATTTTGCCATTATTTGAAGAAAAATAGAAGCCAAAGGCTCATAGTTCTCTACAGCACGTGGCCAGTCCCTCTGGCACTGAGTTACCAGCAGTGTTTGTGCCCTGTTAGATCACACAGATGCAAAGATAAGGAGGTGGGAGAAGTAAAATAAAGGACATAAGAAAATTCTCCTGGTTGTGTTCCTTTGATATTCCAAGCTGAACCTTTGACCTGTTCATGTGTATTTTAAAGTAGCAATTCAGTTTTGGGGCCAAGATTTCATTTTTAACCCATTTTGGGCAGTTGGATTATTAGGTTAGAGTACATCAAAGAACACTCTCTGCCTGCCACTGCTCAGAAAGGTCAGTTTATGGGGAAGCATTTCAAGATCCTTTCCGAAACATGTGCTAAGGACAAAGCAATTAAAACAAAAAGGGTAAAAAATGGGGGATAAATATTTGACAGTATAACCTAATCATTTTCCCAAGAAAGGAAAAGCCAGAAACATCAAGGCTACAACATTTTAGAAAGGTGACCCTGGGGGAAAAAAGGAACAAATTTCCCTGGAAACAGCTAACAAACACAACATTGATGGATTACAAACAGCTTCTTGATCATGCAGTTTGTGCTTTCAAACACATGTATACAAACACATGATGAACCTCACTATTTTCATGTCACTTCTGTGACAGAGTGTTTGATGATTAGATCTTTGATATTAACTGTGAAGAAGAGAATTGGAACCATCATAATAAAGCAAACATGAAAAAATAATTAGGAATTACTACATAAATATGATACAATTTCAGAACGTGCAAAGGTAAAATTTTGCCCTAGAATACTAATGCAAGCACTGGGAGAAAACAAGATGGATCATTCAGTTTGCTTCAACCCTCAGCCGGAAATTCATCAGTCATCAGGTTCTTACCATCTGAGTCCACATATTTGCAAGACATGGAGTCAGTGCCTTCCCATCAAGCTGAATGGAGGTTGCTGAATATTCCTGAGGTTGGTCATGGATGTGGATCTGCCTGCCAGGGATCTACCCCCACGTTCTTTTAGGTAACCCCAAAACAGCTCTGGGTCTGCACCACCACGAGGCAAATCAGGCCTGTTCAGGGCTTGAACATACTCACTTTCTTCTCCTGCAAGTGGGATCTAAAAGGCAGGAGAGAGTGAGAAATAAAAGCTGGGAGAAGTTGTCTGAAAATTATGATCAATAAAATCTTTGTATCTAGAACAGGTCTCCAAAGCTCCAAAGTGAGCAAAAGGGACCCGTCTGGAGACTCTAATGGTGACATTTGAAGGGAATAATGATGTTAAAATTTTCATCCCTCTCTGTAAGATGAGAGGTGTTCAAAGGAAAGGCTCAAGTTCAGAGTAGTTTCACTCTTCCCTGGAACTCCCCTGGTTCATATCTCAGGCATCCAGTGCCTCAAGTAAGGCTGCCTTCTGCTGCCTCATAGCAAGTCAGAGATGAGAGAGTTTCAAACACACTTGTAGCTGCAAATGCACATTTTAACTTTCTGCCCTCAGTAGCCTCCTCTTTCAAGCGTCACTCATGAAAGACCTGAAGTGCGGACATGAAATCCAACAACAGCCCTCCTTTCATGCTTTAAAGCACTTGTAAGATGTTTCTCTGCCACATTTAGTACAACAGAGCTGGGAACAAGTGTTTCCTAAATCAGGAGAGAGTAATCATGACAATTAAGATGTATTTGAGCCTCTGTTCTGGCTGCTCTTGCTGCTGGCAAATCTGAACAACAAACACTCACTTCTGAAGGCAACTTACCTGGGGGAGCCAGTGTCTGGATCAAAGGACACATAATTCTCTGTAATTTGGACTTCTAATACCTCCTTAATCATGCTTATAAAGACCTCAGCAATATCTGAGAGTGTCATTACAATACACACATGCAAATCATCACGCGTCTGAAAGTGAGTCTCAGCAGGGTACAAAAGTTGGGTCCTTAAAAAGTTGGGGGGGCAGGGAAATCTGATCTTCAATTTGGTTTTCATTACTTTTTTCAGTAGATTATAAAATGTTAATCCATATTATAAAGAAGAGAGAAGACCCAAAAGCCAAGTAAAAAAAAAAATCAGTTTCTCTAAATTGAAATAAAAATAATTGTATTTGGATATTTCAGTAACCACTCAGTTGAACTCAACTGCCCAGGGCAGGGGGTGGGATAAGATGAGCTTAAGGTCCCTTCCAACACAAGCCATTCTCTGATTCTGGGGAAACCAGATCAGATTTTTTAAAGTGAAATTTAGGGCTCCCACTGAATTTGTGCACATGTTATTTTTGTTTCTACCCACTGTAGGTAGGTGTTGATTTATCTGTCATATTAGAATAGCAAAGCAACAAAGCAGGAGATACTGAAGTCCAAAAACATCTGCTAGTGGAAAACATCTGGCAACACACTTTGAGTCCTACCACTCTGGGCAGCCTACACACAGTCCAGAACTGCCTGATACCTGAGTCTCATACAAGAAGGAATCACAGATATCACTGGAATGACAATAAATCCCTCTGAATTCTCACCAAACATGAAAATCAATTTACAGCAGCACAGCGAACTCATCCAACTCTGGCAAATGGTCATTCCAGAGCTAATCCACCATTCAGACTGGATTAACAACTTTGGGATATTCACCCTCAAATAATATTAGGTATTTTCTTAACTTTTGAGTCACCAGACACGTCACATCAACTGTGTGTGACACAACATATCTCACACAACCCTGGCACATCTTTGCGAGTTTTGCTTGTTATATGTGACACATGGTTATTAAGGCAAATTTCTTAAAGATATCAATGGAGAAAGAAAAATACAGACAAATAGCTTCCATATTTTAGGATACAACTGTCACAAGGAATTCTGAACAACTGGGCAGAGAGAGATTGCAGTAAATAATGGGGAAGTGACAAACTGGGGCAGGGACAAAAGTAGCTGCAGCTTTGCTGGTGCCACATCAAACCCAAACACTGGATTTTTCTACTAATTCCCTTGTGGTTTTGCTCCAAAGCCAAGCTCATGGTTTAGAGCAGGAGGCATTTGACATTTTTTCCTTGTAATAAGTGATTTGTGTAATAAAGCTGTGAGAAAATTCAACTTGTCAGCATGTTAAATGCATTTGTCTCCAGGAATATAATAAACTACATATGTGGAATTGATAGGATTGGAAGCTGAAGTTCCCTGTGATTTAAAATCTAATTTGTCATTATTTCTTTTAATCCATTCAAACACTCAAGTTTTGCCAGTTAACTGTGCATAATAATTTCATTTTAAATGTAAATTAAACAGAGGGCACAGCTAAGCACTGAAAACAAACATTACCCAAGACAGGCAGACTATAGAAAAGTTATTTAAATCAGTGCATTGCAGCTTTCCAGTACCAACACAAAGTGATATATTGAACAAGACACTGTTGAAAACTGTCAGGAATTTGGCACAAAAAATACCTGACATTTAAATATTGGTGGTCAGATTCCTGCAGGATACACTCAGCACTTAAAACATAGATTGTAGGACATGTATTAATCTCAAATATCTCCACAGAGCAACACAAGCTTGTTGGTTTGAGGTTATTCTTCTCTACCAGCTTACCTTGAAAAACACAACTCCAGTGGGGGGAAAACAGATTTATGAGCTGTTAAACAAAGGAGATTTTTGTTCTGACCTTGACTGATGACAAGTAAATTACTCTGTGCTTTGCAGGCACAGATGATGTTGTTTCTCCGACTGCACTGAAAGGCAAAGAGGAAAATGTTGCAAGATATTATGAATCTGATATTTTTTTCCACAGTCATTTAAGGGTTTATATAGAATCCTGTAATCCATTTTGAACCATTATTTTAGATAGAACTTTCAATTTACTAAACCAACCTGCTTTTTTAATCCGCTGTTTTTACATACAACTTTGAGGTCTATTTACCTCAGTGTTGCAGAAAATACAGACGACTGTGGATTATTTTCCACAGGCAACACGATCTTAAAAATATTGCAGTTGTAGATTCAATGCTAGGAGTAAACAAGACATTTGTGTCATATCTGAAGCTGAAAAAAGTGACCTCTAAAGTCAGATTTTTCCCAATCTTCCTAAAGAATTCCCTAGATCCTACTTATTTTTCTGCTCAAGTGATAAAAGATATGCCAGACTTTGTGCAAATTAATTTTGTGCAAACTCAAAAATTACCTAAACCTCTTTCTTCTTGTTAAATAATGTATCCTGAAATGTATAATTTGGAAGAGTTTCCTGATTTTTGAAAAAAACTATTTTTTCTGCTGAACAACCAGTGGTTACTGAACTAATACCAAGTTTGAGTTGAGAAGTTTTAAAACAGTATATTTTTTATTTTCCCTCTAACGATGCCTTTAATTTTGTTGCATAATAAACACCTCCATCACAGTATCCACATTCCATTTTAGCTTTATTGCTGTGATTTTATTAAAAGTTCATAAATTAATAACATGCTATTAAAAGTGACAGACTGACAGCACTATAAATTCTTGTTCATCCAGTGTTAAAAAAATCATTTACAAACTAGGGATCTTGCCCACAAAATCACATAAGTGTACCTTAATCTCATTCTGAATACTGGCAACGGGAACAAGAAAATAATTGAAATTAACCTACTTTTTCATCCCATTTTGATTAAGTGTCTTGCATTTGGGAAGATGCTGCTGTAAAATCTTCTTTGGCTCCTGCCAAATTGGCTCCACTTGCTTTAGTGACACAGATCAGCTCTGACCATCTGAGCTGGAGGTGAATATCTCACAGTTTCTTACCAAGTGAAAAGACTTTCCCCCTGTAAAACCACATCTCCTGCTCTTTTAGGATGCAAGGTTGGAAATTTCACCTATGCTCACTGCTGGGGAAAAATTTTCCCTATTCTAAATGAGAGTGATGAGGGGAAAATGCAAAGGTTTACAATAGTCCATTTATGAATTAAGATTAAATATTAGATTTTAGGTAAAAAGGTCACAAGGAGAACTTCAAAATAAAATTCTTGTGATCAAAATAATTTATCCAGCGCTAGTTAACAAATCGATGGAAGCCTCTTGCAAGCTTAGGAGACTAATTACAGAAAAAACTACCAAGAATTAATATTTAAGTAAAGCTTCCTAGAAAATGCTGAATTTCCTAGTTACCAGGTATATTATGGCAATAATAGAAATGTTTATCTTGAGAGCCAGTCCTCAGTGTGAACAGGATGAAGTCAGCACAGCCAACACCAAGTGTGTCTTGCAGAAAAATGGGATATGACAGCCAGCACATCTGAAATCCCACAGTTGTCATTTAGAGTCACTCCAAGTTCATTTCATTTTCTTCAGCAGTTCTTTTCCCTGCCACACTCCCATCCCTCTGGCCCTCTACTCCTCTCTCCTTTGCACCATTCCTTACTATTCTCTAACTACTTAAGTGGATATTTATTTTAGGCATTCCCTCCAGCTGTCAGGTACCAGAGGCAGCTCTGGCAGCTGCTTTAGGATCAGTGCATAAACTCCCCCCTGCTGAAAGCTTGGGAGAACTGGCACCACTTGGATATTTCCCTTTGCCACTGATGCTGCTTCAATACTATTGATTTAATGGCAGCCCCCTATGGGGACTGCAAGTTGCCTTTTTTTGTCCTGGCACCAGCACATCCAGTTCTGAGCCACCACAAAGACATTTTTCTTTGATGCAGGATGATAAGGCCTCCTTTGTTACACACACACACACTCACTGACCCAAAATCATCCTTAAATACACATAATTTTTAGCACAAAGTGTCAATATTGTCATAGCTGAAAAGTTATTGCTGGTCAACACATGGTGAACTTCAAGTATTCTGTTCCTGGCTCAATCTGCAGTCAGGATCTGTCAAGCATAGCCCAGGGAAAGGTTCTCCCAAATTAATGGTCTATTTGAGAAATATGTGATAAGCAAACTTACTAACGCTGCTAAAAATCCCATTATTATTGATAAGGAGTATGTCTGTTAACCCTCTCTATGGGTTTTAGGCTGATTCTTCTCAAGAAGGCCACTGGCAGGAACTTCAACACTGAAATATTCCAACAGCAAAATCTCATCTACAAGGAAAAAGGATTCATAATCTTATTTAAATTACCTTTTTTTTTTTTTCAATATCCAACAAATAGAACTATATCAAATAAACAGGGATGGCCCTGTTCTTACACTGACAAAGATGAGACAGGAAGAAGCAACCAGCCTTGGGACTCAACACCTCAGCAGAAGAAACTTTTCTGTAAGTTTATGAGAAAAGTTTTGTATTTCCCAAAAGCATGCAATAACCTTCACCAAGATACCATATGAATTGAAATAAAATAAAATAAAAACCATGGGAATATTCAGGTTCATCCTGGCGTGGGCAGATGCAGCTTAGAAGATCCCCCCCAGCCCTTAATCCTGGGATTTCATGTGGTGCCTCTTCACCTCAGCACAGGGATGGATTTGCTCTTGCTGTACATCCATGTCCTCCCCAAGGGAATGTGACAGCAAGATTCTCTCAGTGCTCATTATTCCCCTTAGAATAATGAAACTTTTGTGGCTGTGATTGAAGACAGACAGTAACAAAGAATATCTTTTAATGTCACCTAATAAATATTCTATAAACATTCACACCTCTCACTCATGCACTAAATATTTTATAGTCCCTACTGTCTATAAAAATAGATTTGAGGGCAGTAAAATTAAGCAAATGGAAAAAAAAAAAAAGAAAGAAAGAAGAAATCTTGAGAAGGTTTATCAACAAGATGAATTTCATTTTAGAAAAAGTCATCAGTTCATTTTAACAAAAAGCAGGCAGTTGTAATTAAATCCAGCCATTTGAACAGACAGAGAAAAGATTCTTTCAGCATTAAAGGTCTGTTCCATGCCTACTCCTCCCACTTTTAATGCACAGCTGGTTCTCTAAACTGGAGAATCCAGGAGGGGTGGGACTATATTCCTTGCTATGTTTTTGCAGGATTTTTCCAACAGAAATGAGATGAACAGAAAGACTTTCAATTTAACCAAAATTTAAGAAGAAAATATGAAAGTAAGTAGCAGTAACTGATACTGCTACTTATGGGCTTTATAGAAGTTATATAATAATCTAAAATCATAGCAGAATTTAAGGAAACTAATTTAGCCTGAACCAATTCTACTGTTTAAAACTGGCACAGTTGCTCTGCCATGGTCCAGCAGGTCACTGGAATTATGGTTTTACATCCACCTCTGAATTCCAAGCTAAAGATGACAGAATATAGAACATACAGGAAAAGAGAGGAAGGGGAAAAATTGAGGTCTTTATTTATATATTTACATCAGTGAATGAAAGTGGTGATTTTGAAGTTGGAAATTTTTCTCTCTGTGATCTTTAAAAACAGCCACTCCAAAGTGCCTCCGTTCAGGTGCTCAACACAAATTATATGCACAATTTACATTTCTTTTTAGAAGGCAAGATACAGAGAGAACAGGAACTTTTAAAAAGTTAATTAAACAATCTCCCACATCTCACTTTTTTGGATGTGTGTGTGCTTTTTTTCCCACAATTTTATGTTTCTAGTAACCCAATTTCCTTCAGAGGAATCAAAGCTACAATATTGGAAGGGTTCAGGAAGGCTGGACCACAAGGTCTAGCTTGATGTTGGATCTCTCCAGAGCAACAGAAGGTCAACATGAAGGGATCTCAAACCCTTGTTCTTGATTTTGGGGCAGTAGGTCATAGTTCTTACAGCTGTGCTGCAGGTAGGGGGCAATTTGCAGACAGGACTTGGAATAATTAGGGCAGCACAGTCAGAATCACCACTGCCAACCTCAAAGTGTGGGCAGGTAATTTGGGGGTGGGCAGGGTTCAGTCAAAATACCTTATTCCTGCTGTCTTGGCAGCAATAACTTCCTTATTTTTGCTCCCCATAAAGTGAAAAACTTCTTACTCCTGGAGTTTATGGCACTGCTCAAATTTGTCCTTTACATAAAACCAGTTTTCACTTCCATAGACAGCAACTCAAGCCCATATTTTCCTGCTGCTCTAAAGACTGTTTGTTTGCAGATGAAATTAATTTTCCCATAAATAGGTCCCATTCACAATATCAAAGTGATCCATGATCTGTGCTTTTGGAAGCTGGGAGCTTCCAAACCAGCACAAGTGTTGCTACAGGTGAGGAGAGTTTCCTCACCTGCACTTCTGAATGGGATGCTGGAATAAAAGAAGAGTTGCACCTCTAGCAGATAAATAATCCATAGGCTCAGATTTCACCTGACATCAAGAAAAACTGTAACAAGCCCTATTTTAAATTATTTATTTCTGCTGCTGACTATTGACACAGCATTAGGGTTACACAGGTTTGCAAGGTTTTGAAGAATAAATGGCTTTATTGATTATTTAATGCTATTTATTTTTCCCTAGGGCCTGGGGATTGTGGCATTTAGCAGTGTCCTCAACTGTGCTTCCAAAAGTTGTAGGCAGAGTCAGCCAAGAGCAGAATTTGCTGCAGGTGATGTGGAACAGAGTCATCCCAGAGCCAGGAAGTACTCAGCCCTTGGATCCATGGGAAAGGGTAACACAAATCATCAAAAGAAACACCTCAGTGTCTGGGAGATTGAGTTCAACAATTGTTCGGCACTGAATCAGGTCCAGACCTCTCAGATGGGAATGTTTTGTCAGGGTAACAGATTTAGCCAATTCTCAGTGTTTAGCAGCACATAAAAATCACAGCTATTGGAGCAAGAGGCACTTTTAGTACAGTTCAATAAAATACAGGTTAACTCAAAGCCTATTTAGGCCAGTGCTTTTTAAATTTGATGCCATTTAACCATGGAGTAATGGTTATTTCATGCCATTTAACTAAGTATACACACTTTTTAAAAGATATCTCAAGAGGTTGTACAAGATTAGCTTTATATACTCACTGAATTTCTTGCCTTCTCTTGATAGCTTATTTTAAACCTTCAGTGTCACTCAAATACAGCATTTTTCACTAGTAATTAATAAGTTATTGTAGAAAGCTTGAGAAAGACTGTTCAAAGTGCAAGAACACACAAGAAGTTATTTTTACATTGTTTGATTTTTCCTAATTTAATTCACTGCACTACAACAAAAGCTATCAAGTCTCTGAGTCAGTTCTACTCATCTTTTCTGTTACTTCAGTGTCACAGCAAGGCTCAAAGCTTTGCAGGGAAGGAGAGAATACAGGTCCCTTTTCCCTGGAACTCTGTAGCCTAAACATAATACAACCTACCAAGCCCTGACAGTAAATATATGTGGGTGGGGGGAATGGAAATAAAAAGGTTACCTAAATAAACAGCCATGCTTATTATCTCTGCAGTACAAGAGTTTTCTCTATAAGCAAGTGCTTACATAAGGGTTTTGTGGGGGAAAAGTAATTTATTTCAGTTATTTTTTGCTACTAAATAGACTGAAGTGCCTCCAAACAACACTGCAAGTTCCAAAGTATTACACTTCTAAGAGACAAGACATTTTCTCTCACCCCTGTGCTCCTGATAAGATTAACTTTATCAGCAATGATCCATAAAAAACTCCAGTCCACCTTCTTGTATCTCCACAGGCAACATACAGTCCAGACAGCGTTCTGCCTATTTTAGCCAACTAAAATATTGCAGCAGTAAATACAAGGTCCTGAAGAACCCCATAGAACTTTATGAGAATTTTGATTCTACCAGAATAACAGAGAAACAAAGTTGAGACCATGACTGCAGGCACTGCCATGGCTTGCTGCTCTTACTCTGTTAGATATTATTTACACAATATTAATAATATTTCTCCCCAGTATCACTGAATTTACCAGACCTCTGATCAAAGCCCTGCACAGATAGGATTATTTTTTCCCTATGACTGATTACACAGCACCTTTGCCAAGTTGGAAAGTTCTTAGCAAGCAGAAATAAATGCCATGAATTTGCCACGAAACCCACACACTCTGCAGTCCCTTATTGGTAATTTGCCCTAAATAATTGCTGTCCAAACCCTTGAAGAATTCAACTGACCGTCAGTGAAAAGCTGGCTGTTTAAGTTTTAGTATTTTCACTGTTTCATTAAAACCTGAAAGTTGCAGAACCTGAACATCCCTTCCTTGAAAAGTCTGCTCTGGACTCTTGAAGGAGAAATGTCACCTGCACCATCACGTGCCAGGTGCTGACACTGACCCACCTGATGTGTCAGAGCAACTTCACACGACTTAGGTAGGCAAGACTCTGGTAGATTTGAGCCATTAACTCCAGAGTCAAAAAAAGAGCCAGTCTTAATGGCCAAGAGCAGTTGTATCCCTTCATCCCTGGGGTCTCCACGTGACCCATCCCCGGTATCCACACAGAGCGCAGCTGCCCTGCGGATTTAGAACAGAAATCCCTTGTACAAGGCTGTGTGAAGCAGCAGATACAAACCATGCAGTCTGTGGTTCAACACAGCTTTCCTCAGTGATGGGCATTTCATCAGAATTGCACTTCAGGCAAAATTAAACTCAGTTTTCCAGCTCGAGGTCAGGACAGGTATAAATCAGCAGAGCTGTGTGGAGTTTGCTGCGACTCCATCGGTTTCTATCGGACGAGAATATGACCTGTCAAGACTTTATTTAAATCACTACTTCAAAGTGGGTTTATTAAGTGATCAGAGCATATGTTACTTTTGTGTCTTTAACAGTAATAAATCACCAGTGAACTGACATGGAAACAGCAGAAGGGACAGACTACAACATATTAAGTTTTCCATATCTGTTGATGTTTGAGGCATCTGCTGCACATGGAAGGGTTGTTTTAAGGGAAAATATTTGAAGCCCTGTAAAAACAAATCAAATAGTTACCTGCAAATAGTCTGATCAGATCAGTTGGGTTACATTATCATCACTATGACAGCTTTTTATACGGCAGATTGATTTAAAAAAAAATGAAATGGAGGGGATGAGAATTAACATTACTTGAAAACAAGGCTGAAGAACTTTGAACCCCAGATGGATTACAGATACTGCAAGTCATCCAAGTAACACCAGTTCAGTCAATAGATAGAGCTACACATCAAAAAGAGGATGTTTATAAATATGAAATATGGATATGTTTTGGGTTTGTTTGGTTTTTCCCCGACAGAAGTCCTTGAAGGTATTTAAAATGTTCACATGTTTGCATAATGAAAGCCACAGGAAAACTATTATTTAATTGATTTTAATTCACAGCCTTTAGGGTCTGGTTTGATGCTTATTGAAGTCAGTAGGAGTCTTCCTATTTAATTCATGAGTTCAGATCAGACCTTTATCTGCAGCTATAATGAAAGAGAGATAAAAAGGGTAATTTTGGGGCACATGTTCTCTTCAAGTCAGAATTCCCAGAACCAGTTCCTTCAGGTAATTTGTGCACCCCTACAGGGAGGGCAGAAGAAGAGAATTGCATCCACATGATAAGCAGATGAAAATAAAGCCAACCAGTGTTAAACTGTGTATTAGTGACCCAGCCACTGGAACAGCTCAGTGGTTCCTCCCACACAATTGGGTTATTCTCGGATAAATGCACTGGTTTGTACAGACCTGCCTCAGATCTCACCCTGGAACTTCACTGTTTCCAGGCTGGAATATATCAAGTCTGACTTTGCAATTTTAGGCACAAAAATACAAATCTCAAGCCATCAACTTGTGTTCGACCACCAGAGCAACCACACTGACTTTTTAAAAGTCTGAAAATAACCAAAACCTACTTTCTAAAGCTCACATTTTAAAATGTATCCTGAATAAATGCCTCTTTAATTTGATTGTGAAGCATCTTCAGATGCACAATCCAGCAAAGTATTGAGGGAGAGGCAACAAAACTAACAAACAACCCAAAATTATTCTTTCAGATCTGACACCTGCTGTCTTTTCAGACTGTGTGGAGCTGAGGAGAATTAATGCAGCAGATGGAGCAAACTAAGTGGTGAGTGCTTGGTTTCTGAATCAAATTGTAAAAGAAATCCTCCAAAAGGCTTTTTTTTTGTTTTTTTTTTTTTTTTTTTTGAGGTTGCTTAGCAGGAAAAAACAATTTGCAGGATTTTCCTGCACAGCCCCTGGAGGTACAAAGAGGTAAAACTGTACAGAAGTGGCCTTTCCATCCTCCTTACACCAGCCTGGGTATTTCCATTAATGCTTTAAGGAACAGACAGTTCCCAACAACTACAACTCCAGTATCCTGGTGAAACACTGCTGGATGTGTTATGGATGAGAAGGTTAGTCCCAATATTTTGAAGAATCTAGAAGAGAAGTTGCAGCATGACTGAAAGAGAACCTGCATTTCAAGCCTGCTCTCCTTGGATTCTTAGTAATTGTCCTCAACACTTCTGCTTTCAGAAATCTGATTTCTAAAATACATGGAAAATAAATATATTCCATCAGCAGAGAGCCTGGGACAGATCAATGAGTGAGATGAGGGTGTGGCTGATCTTCCAAAGCAGGTTCAGTTGGCAGGAGGGGGCTTTAGTTTTTTTCATTACTTTCCTTTCTCTTACATATTAGACATTGGTATCTTGAAGCAAACAGACATTTTGAGTTAAGCAAGTCATTTTTTAACCTTCTGAGTAGAATTTACACTGAAAATCTTCTAGTTAATAACACTCCTATAGCTCTGGCACACCAGAGAGGCCATTTGGGTTCCAGAAATATCTTCATTTACCTGCCTCTTCAGTCCCTCACCTGCAGCCACTCAGCCTCAGCAACTGAATTCTCTCAGACAAGTCTCGGTCTGTGGATTTCTCATAAAACCCCAGAAGAGCTTAATTTTACAATATGTAATAATTTGGGTAAGCACAAGCTTAAGCAACTGGTGGTATTTGTCACTGTCTTCCCCAAACCCCTGTTACCTTGAGAGCAGCTTCAGATGGAGGGAGGTCACCCTAGAAAGGGGGAGGCTCCTTTGGGGCCATTTCTTTTTACAGGCAGATCTTGTCTCACTTTTACAATATTGAGCTGCTCTTCCATTGCTATGGAATTATCTACAAGTCTATCTGGAGTCGTGGTGATTTATTAGCTTCTGGCATGTGGATCTCTGTACTCTGTGTATCTTGAGCTCAGCATCTCTGTCTTTACCCAGCTGCCAGAGCCTGCCCATGTCAATATTTGCATTGGTTTTGAGCACAGTCTGAGGGGTTTCACCGTATTCCAACTTTGATATTCTGCTGCTTCACTGCAGACTCTGTCAGAAATGGTGACCCGCACTTGGAGGATTTGTAAGAGATTAGCAAATCAAGTCCCAGAGGGGATGCTCCTGTGTGAAATCCCAGCCTTTGTGCAACCTAAACCCATCTGGCAGGCAAAGGTATCTACACAGCCCTCTTACAGCAGATGGAACAAAACCTAATGAAATGCAATTAGGAATTTATCTTTCTCAGACAATTACAAGTGCAATCTTCAGAGGAGCCACTGTACCCACACTGGATGTGCTTTATCTCAGATTTTCACTTAAACTAATGGCTTCTAAATTACTTGAGAGGAAAATTAAGAATGCAATGCTGCACTTAAGAAAGCATTTGCATTTCAGTGCATATGCTGTTAAATTTTCATTAAACTCCACATTTATGTACAGGTTTTTTATTCATAAAATATAGTAATAGAAGAAAACAATGTGATTGGGCAGATGATGCCTTCTGAAGGCAGCAGATATTTTTGGATATCTATTCAGTATCTATTCAGTGCCATGTGCCCTGAGAACAACCTTAAACAAAGAAGTTAGAAGCTATTTGAAAATTAAAGTCTTCAGCTTCTATTTTTTCCAAATCAAGTCCAAAATCCATCCTCCAAGATCTACAACAATAATGAAGAATTCCAGAATATTCAACAAATATACTGATGTACTAGTGGGTTCATCCCAAAGCTGTATAAAGATGATAAATTACTTTCAAATGGCAAAATAACCTAATTAAAGAGCAAAGGATTCAACAATCTTCTGTGCAAGAAATAGGAACATGATGGTTAACTGAGGAAACAAACTGCAGATTCCAGTGAGACATTAGGAACTACCTGGGAAAGTGGTGGACTCATCTTTGCCAAAATCTTTCAAAAATCACCCTGGGAAGATCCTGCCTTCTGGAGATGTCTTAGTCTGTTTAGCCCTGTTGCAGACAGATCTGTTATTTCACAACAAGCCAAACTCAATCACTGATTGATACTAGAGCTGGCAACAATCAGTCTCATTAAAGCTCTACCCAGACCTCATCAAGGAAAAAAAAACAAACAAAAAAATCAGCAAGTGCAGAACACCCCCACATTTCATCTCCAAGTTTCAGGGTACACTGCAGGTGCATTTGGGATCATTTCCTTCCCACAACTGTGAGGTCAAACAACAAATTTATATTTTATTAATAACTGACCTTTTGATGACACCCTGGCAAATATGCCACCAGATTTAACCATATTCAGCTTTATTCTCAAGTGCTGAATTGACATTTGGAAGACTTTCTCTCAGGTAGGATTTTCAGGACAAGAAAGAATTGCCTGAGCCATATTGGTCACTGAGGGCACATAAAGCAGTCAGTCCTTGAAGGGTCAGTGTGGAATCATTGCTGGGCTGGAAGTGTTCAGAGAAGAGCTCAGTGATGGGAATGAGATATGAGCCAGCTCATATCTGCTCTGTTTTGCATAAGAAACCCATAGTCCCTGCACAAATTCCCTGCCAGGACCAGATAAGTGTACAAACATTTTAGCTAAACAGAAAGAATGAGAAAGACCACCAGCAGCCTGGCTTTCCACCCTCTGCAGCACCTAAAACAAGGCTCTGATGTCCCCAACTTCAAGGCACTGTTTGCTGTAGGAATTTTTTGGTCCCCTGTCCTTTTGCTGAGCAAATTTCAAAGTGTTTGAGCACATTTCATCCTGATCAGCACTGTGCCATGTGTGGGATTAACCCCGTGGTACAGACTGACTCTCTCTCTCTGATGGGCTCCAGGAAATTTGTTTCATAAATAACTTTAGAAAATAAGGACATTAAAATCATTGGTGTTTACATGAAAAGTAATTGAATATCAATCAAAACACACTGGCAACCTCTTGACAGCTCCAGTTCTGCTATAATTCATTGAATTAATCAAGTCTTGACGCTGTGATATGTTATTGCACAGGCTGAGGAAGGAGCAGGAAATTACAAAGTTAAGAAAAAAACCCCACAAGATTTTTTTTTTTTTTACTTCATTGCATGTGAAACTTTCCAGTGAAGGAGGATAAGGCCATGAAAGGAGCTGCCATAGCTCACACTCAGCTAATCTTTTGTTTCAGCTGGTAGTGGCCAAAGGCAACTACTAAAATGATGGTGAAAGAATTACATCAGGCACATCAACTTAATCAAGGCAGCAACAACATTATATCACCTGCACATCCTCATAACGTACCTGTGTTACCTTCACTACTTCTCAGATGCATCTCTTTTTTGAGGAGAAAGACCAAATCAACTATATTACATTAATACTACATTAATTTTTTTCAGTAAAGCAAAAATAGCTAGAACTTGGGTTTGTGTATCACTAAGCTGCCTAACTCCTGTCACCCCTACTCCCCAGGTGATTTCCCGGTGTCATCTGGTGAAGCACTGGTGGGACTAGTACAAGAATTATTGCTGCAGACTCCCAGCCTCCTGCTCCAGCCTCTAGATCATGTGCTCATGAATAACTGCAGCCACAAACAGGCATTTGGAAGCACAATAACACATTCAATCATGCAAATGTGTGTTCAGTGCTCACTAGAACCTGTCCTTAAAATGAATGGGTAACTTAGGAGTGCAAATAGGAACCAGTATAATCAAAATAATACTCATTCCACTCTTCCAGCAGTTTACAGACACACAGCAAACACCACAGATGATGGTTTTCCAAGCTGTTCATGCTCAGAAAGTGCTGAGAAAAAGATCTGCTGGAGTGAACATTTGCAAAAAACCACAGGTACCTCACTGGGTATTCTGCCCCCACCTCACCTCCCCTTGGCTTTTGGAACATAAGCAAAGGCAGATAAACACAAAACCATATGCTAAAACGTGACAACAGCTCCTAAAGCAGGAGGGGAATTCTGCCATGGGATCTCTCTTCTCTAAATGACCTTCCTGAGAAATGCTGCATAGGAGGAATGAAATGCTTACACTCCCCAGCAGCCCCAGCCTGGTGCTATCCTTGCTGTTTTCTGACACTTTGCACCGAGACAAGGGGGAAAAAAGCCAAGTAGGTTTTAATTTCTCCAGAAAGGAGAAGGTTTTAAGACCATTTCAGCAGGCAAAGTGCTTTAGTTGCTTAGGAAAAAAAGGAAGCAGGATATTTTAAACCTCACACTATATCCCCCACTACAGTAAGGAATATAAATATCTTCTTCTCCAAGGTTTTGGCAGAAGATATTATTTTACTCCACTTAAATTTGTTTTTAAAAAATGAGCTCAACTAACAGATGTTGAATTTACCCTGGTGGAAAATGAAGTCTGCTTTTTATCCACATAACAAGTCCAGCCACTCTGAAACAAGAGCTGGCAAATCTCCCTTGAAGTGCCGTGCTCTGCTCTTCACTACCTTTGCTGCAACCATCATTACTATCCAAACTGGATTTTTTCCACTCCTCCCATTTTCTCAGCCAGGTGCCTGATTTTTTAAGATGCTTATTTCCCTCCTCCCCTTATTAGAAAAAGCAAATTTTATACTTGAAACAAAAACCTGCAGAAAGCCTTCAACTGTGTAGAGATAATTTATTCTGCAACCCCGAACTGGTTTCCTGAGAAAAAGTGTTCTGCTTTTACCTTATGAAATGTTCAAATTGTGGAGAAATCAAAAAGCAAATATTTAATGCAAATAAGCCTGCAGACACATTTAGTGAACTGTGACCTGTGTAACTTGTGGAAGCACTTTATGGCTGGAAAACTGCAGCACAAACATTGGTCTGAACAGGAGGGAGAGAGGTCTCAGGTGAGGGATTCACAGCAGGATCTCTGGGTGCTCATTTTCTCAGTGTCACGGGACTCCTCATGCATAAAGTGTCCTGGTTTATGCTGGATATCTGGGATACCTGGGGGCTCCTGGATATCAACCTCTCTGCTGCTGTTTTCTTGGGGCTTATCAGAGTTTCTTTTCTGTATTAAAAGTTAGTGCTCTGCAATTCCAAGGCAGTGCTTTGTAGAGCCAGAAAAGTCAGGGGATGTTCTGATCTAGAGGGATATTCTGGACTAAATACTTCTCAAATGCTTGCCTCCAACTGCAAGAAATTGGCTTCAGTGACCCAGACGGCTTTTTCCACTTGATATTTTCATGTGAAATACCCAGAGCTTGAGTCCTCTGTTAATTTCCTAAATTAAAATCTATATTAGCAAATCTTCCCATCGCTGAAGGATAAAATGATCCCAAGCCTGGCAGTGGCTCGTCCACTGCACTGTGATTGAACTCAGGCTCCTCATTCCTGGGAGTTCAACTTAATACAGGAAAGTGGTAAATCATATTTGAAATTGTTAATGGGGTTTTATATTTGAGTAAAAACTTTGAGCTTCTCCATCTGTCAGACATTTAGAGATCTTTGCTGCATCAACTATAAAACAAACAGCAGCAGAGAATGGCTGAGGTGCAGCAGGACTTGGGGAAAACCTTTAAATGGTAAAAGGCAGAGAACAGGGCATGGAAGGGATTTCCTGGAGCAAGTTCTCATCTCCAGCTCACACACAAGCACTGACAGGGCAATGATATTTAATACCACAGCTCAGACCTCAGTAATATATCCAACAGCGATTCCTAAAAGAAGAAATGGCTTTTTTTTTGCATCAACAATAAAGTCAGCTCTCCTGGGCAATGGAAAAATCAAATGTTTTCGTTTGTCTAAAATATGAGCTGTGAAAATAAACACCAGTGCTATGTAGAAAATGTCATTTCAATAAAAACCTGCACTTTCCTTCTGATGGGATATTAAACATCGCACTGTCACTGTCTGATATCCCTTCCCAGCTCACATCACCCTACAGACACCACTTAGTTATATACATTCTGTTCTATTATTCCTCACATGCAATATTAATCCATTCTTGGCTAGTAATTAATTACTGTTACATATTTCCACTGCTCCACAGTCTCCTCAGGGGAAAGACTCTACTACATATTTAAGAAGCAGATTAATGTGTATTTATGTAGTTGGACCCTCTGGAATAATTTATACTTTGTGAGGATAATTTCTCAGTCAAACACATCTGAGTGGCTTTTTTTCCAGTGCAAAAATAACAATGTACACAGAGTTGGACATACTGATACTGAGAAATAAAACAGAAATAATGTGGCATCCTTTGGGAGCTCAAGGAACAATCCTGCCTCCAGTAATGAAGGTATTCAATAATATAATAGGGATGAACCAGATCCATTATTTTAATTTACTTTCCAAAAGGTAGAGCAGGTTGTTTGCCTGCTTTAAGTAATGTCATTCCCAAGTGTCTTCAGAGCAAGAGAGCTTGGAGATAAGGGGTCTTCCTTTACTCTTTCATTGTTGTAATCCTGAAGATATCATTACTTCAGACTTCTGGCCTGATTCAAAGCACTCTGAAATTAGTGCAAGCCTTTCCTCTGGCTTCAGATTAGGCTGCAAAAACAGCCTGAATCTCTGCAGTGCCTGCCTAAGGAGCGGAACTAATACAGTTTAAGGGTGCAAAATTCCTATTCATGTCAGAAAGTAGAGAATTTCTATGAAGATCAACATCTCCTGATTGTCTGGCTAATCACTGCAACCCCACTTCACAGGAAAGGAAAATAAATATTTTTGTTTTTCCTAGGAATGAATAAATTCAAATGTGACAGTTGAAGTGATAGAAGTTAATGGAGAGAGCAGCATTTCAGCTGTGAGGAATGATAAATAACCACTGAGGTCACACAGAGGCAGCAGGAGAAGCAGACAGAGCTGCTATGCAGTATATTCAGCCTAGAGGGAAGCCAGTTGAGTATTCCTCCTTTTCCTTAATTCCACAGCCTGTTTATTAATGTGCCATGTAGATTCTTCAGATAGTTTCTCTTCAAACACTGAACCCAGAAAGGCACAGCACCCATTTAATTTCCCTGTTAATAGTTACCAAATCTTTGGCACTCCAAGAACTATATAGTTTACCAAATATTCAGAATTAGCAAGTGCTTGCCCATAAAATTACCATCATTAAAAGGACAAGAGCATCTTTAATGATGGGCACCAAAAAGAACAAATTGATCTTTCCACTCCTGTAAGTGCCAGGTGTAATTTTATACACCTTGCATAATTATTGGAATCAAATGCATTAATAGGTCCTGATGAGCAGATGGAGCTTTGGAATTTGCCAAAGCATTGATTTTATATTCTATTCTCTAACTCTCAAAGTATTAATTGAGGATAAACCCATTTGAAAACACCTTCACATTAAGTGGCATCAGCAGTGTCAGTTTGTTCCTAAGGCTTCATGAATTGGGATCTACAAGCCAGGAACATCACTCTTGGTCCTAAAGCTATAAATTCTGCATTATAAAGGAGAAATTTGATGCTGCTCATCTGTTCTTCTAGGAGTTGTCATTGTCTGTCAGCTACTCTCCTGCATACCATGAAATAAGTTAACTAGGATCTCCAGCAATCCTGAGAGAATAGTTTTTCTGTAGTTTTTCCAAAGGGAATTATGTATTTTGTTCAGCAATACCCCAGTTCTGGAACCTGGACTGCTAGGACTTATTAAGTCTCCAGATTTAGTGAATAAAAGTTTCAAAAAGCCTCTCTTCTGCCTTCACTTCTCCTTATATTGTGAAATATTCCAGCTCCAGCATTGCCTTTCATTAAAGCACTCCTATCCACTTTTAATATTTATTTCTAAGGCCTGTACAAAGATACATTATTTTCATTCTGCCTATTAAGTAGTTTAAACATGATTGAAATACAGCCACTGCACTTTGAAGATTTAAGGCTCCTAGAACCAAGTGTTGTGAAGTCTATTCAGCTCTTCTATTCAAGCTCTTGAATAGAATATATAGAAAAAATGTCTCTATAGAAACAGGCAGCTCCCTTGAACTTATTGCTGGTCACTTTGCTTCACCCTTGACCCTTGAGATGAAAATATGTATGAAAAGTTATTTCTTCATTACTTTTGCATCTCACAGCCATGTATTAGCAAAAATATAGGAGAAGCAGGTTTGTTTTTTACCCTCACATTGTCAAATGGAAGTCAGTCAGTAATTCAAAATAGTGCCCTATTCAACCTATTCAAAATAGGTTGTCTGTGCCCTTAACCCTCTGCTGTGTCTGTAGGAGCAAGGCAGGGTGGCACCCAGCAACACAGAGTGCTAATCTAAATGTTAACAAGTCCCCATTAAAGAATGATGATCATTTTCAAAGTACAAACCACCCCTGACATGCTACCAGATATGACAGGAGACAAGATATTTTATTCATTTCAGGGCTTCATTATCAATCCCTCTTCAAAGCAGCTCGTAGAGCTCTCAGCGCAGAACAACTGGCTGGTGTGGTAATTAACTCAGCAAGTTAAAACTGGAGGTGTATAAAGCACATAAAACAACATGTGTGTGCTTCTGATTGTAAAACATGAGGGAAGTTCTGTGTTCAGAAAGCCATCATACTGGAGTCCACTCTGTTTTGGGGCTGCCAACATCCTAGTTAGAAGGCTGAAGTGATTAAAAGGAAAGATGATGTTTGGATATCGAACCCTGCACAGTTGGACACCTCATTAAGCAACTTCCAGCCTTGGAAAAGCGAGGAAGGCCACAGGTGTGGGAAGTACAAGACTTAAGTTTCATTTGGAGAGCAGATTCTGGCAAAGAAACCTTTTGGACACCTCTGCAACATTAACATCTTCTTGATAAATTCTAAATCAGGAGTTATTCAGATGCACATCTGCAGCCACCCAAGATTTCTTGGTTGTTGTTCAGCCTCCTCCTTCTTCATGCCAAAAGAGGAGCTTCAATTTTTCTCATGTCACTATAAACAGCCTAAACCTATTTTTTTACCTCAGCTGTCTTTTATATGAGTACTGTAAATAAAACCTTTTATCCGGAATCAATCCTAACATTCACAAATAATATTAGCAAAATTGTTCCATAAGTGTTGAAAGAGCCATGAACTTTTGAAGCAAAAAAGGAAGAAAACAGCTATACTTTTGGTCCTCATGTTCAAATGTATTAGTAACCCCACTGCTTTAACCTCATCTGGTGATTTGGGGTCAAATCCCTACTGAGCTGCCCATTTGATTTCTAGTAAAGAAGCTGCTATGGAGGGAAAAAAGGATGTTGTACTTTTGTGAGTGGTTGCACAAGTTGTAGGGTTTTTCTCCTTTTAAAGACCAGATTTGTTAACCAACTATTAATATGCTCCTTAATAACACAGAGACACTCCAAACAAAACTGGGAAGGCAGGAGCAATGAATATGACAATTCCCTAAAGGCAAGCACCAGTTTCCTCTGAAATGGAAAGCTGCAGGAGATGGACCTAAACTGCAACAGGAAAATAAATGACAGGAGCCATCCCCTGAATATTCCCAGTAGGCCATTTGGTTAGATGAATGGTTGCTATAGCACCAACTCCCT
Source organism: Platyrinchus mystaceus (assembly GCA_035041135.1). Classification (NCBI taxonomy): domain Eukaryota; kingdom Metazoa; phylum Chordata; class Aves; order Passeriformes; family Tyrannidae; genus Platyrinchus; species Platyrinchus mystaceus. The sequence goes on from JAWWLV010000057.1 coordinate 12,466,294, forward strand.
GATATGAGTTCACTCCTGCAGACCCAAAATAGCTTCTTTTCTAAGTTAAAAAAATACAGGCAGATAAATTTTATATCAGCAGCACCACTGGAGACAGACCATTTCCAATCACACCGTTGCCACCAATCTCTCTGTGAGAACTTTGCTTTTCGGTAGGAACCGACCCCAGCAGCAGGTTCTGCCTCACCTCCCAAAAATCACTGCTGACTTATTCTTCAACTACAATGGTTAAAACCTTCTGATCCCTCAGAAGGGATTCCCTGCTGTGGTACTGGTGTGGTTAAAGCTGTCAATGCAATCGCAGCAAGAAACAGGGTAAGTTCAACAAAGGGCCACAAGGATGATGAAGGGACTGGAGCATCCCACCTGTGAGGAAAGGCTGATGGAGCTGGGACTGCTTAACCTAGAGAAGAGAAGGCTCAGGGCAGTCTTATTAACATGTAGAAATACCTGAAGGGAAGGTGCAAAGAGGAAAAACAGTCTGCTTCACTGGTGACCAGGAACAGCACCAGAGGCAATGAACACAAACTCAAACTGAGGAGATTCCACCTGAACAAATACCATTTATTGTGAAGGTGTCTGAGCACTGGAATGGGCAGCCCAGAATCTCCTTCCTTAGAAATATTCAAAAACCACCAGGACACCATCCTGGGACACTGGAATTAGGTGGTTCTGCTTGAACAGAGGTTGGGACAAGATGACTGAGCTCCAGAGGTCCCTTCCAACCTCAACCATCCTGTGAGGCAGACACCAGTTGAAACAAAACTCTACCAGTCAAAACTTAACTCTACCAATTGTCTGAGCTCCCCTGGGACAATTACTCCCTTCTAGATTGCGTTTGTAAGGAGCAATCATACTACAGAGTCATTAAGCTTGGAGAAGACTCATGTTCTCAGGGACAAGAAATTCCCACTCAGCAAGAAGTGGAGTGTGAGAGAACATCTACAGACCTTCAGATTCAATCTGGTTGAAACAGAGGCAAAAAGTTACACATAGATGAAAAGCCAGTAACACCCCAGTACTTCAAACTTGTGTCTTGGGCTAAGTCTCCTCTGTAATACTGACATCTCCACTTGCCTTTGCTCCAAAGCCTCCTTCCCATCCTAGAATAAACAACTCCTCATCAGGATAGGAGAACAGTGATGGGGTATTGGGCTGGTAAGCTCAATTTTGATAGTCTGAGGACAACAAAAATGGCTTCGAGTAAGGTATTCCAGGCAGTGCAAAACCAGCCTTGCTGCACTGCTGAATTGTGTCTTCCTGGCTGTTTTCCAGGGCTGGCAGAAGATAAGATACAGGGCTCCTTCTCTGATCAGGTGTCTCACATATGAGGAATTAGGTTGCTATATTAACAATTAATTACATTTAAACACCAAAACTTAATGAAATGACTACATCTCATCACTATCTTTACAGACCTAATTGAATCACAAAGTGAGTAATTTTCTCTTGGTTGCAGCAAGAAAGTTGAATAAAAAAGGACAAACATTTTGAGCTTTATGGTGAAACATTGTCATCACCTGCCCTTTCCATAGTGCACATTTAGAGGAGGGAAGGAGTTCCACTGAAGTGGCAGCAATGGCTTCACTGTGGAACTGGTTAAGAAGGACCAGATTACCCCAGGTTTAACAACTCAGGTACACAGTTGTCCAGATCCCCTTTAACTGTGCTATTTGTGAAATTATGGAATTATTTACAGTGGGCTGGTTCACACAACATTTTATGCAGGTGAGCAGAGGGATAATATCTGAAATTACTGTAACTTGAAAGAGTTCAAATCTCTCTGTGTACTGGACACCTTCTGACATTTTAAAAAACAGATTAAGTCCATCAGAATCCATCAACACTTTGTCTTAATAATGTCCCAATAAAGATCTGGGAAGTCCCCCTCAGCCTGCACCTCTTACTGCCTCCATGGAGCCTTGAATCAATACCTGTCACAGGAACCTTAACTGATGCCAATTCCTGCACACTTAGAGAGCAGATGGGATCAGAGGAAACTATTAGAGCAGCCACTGCTATTACATGGTAAGTATTACAGCTCACACACTGCTTCAGTTTAACATTTTTGTGGCAAAGACATCAATAAATGAAATTAAATCCTTTAATTTCTATCACTGCCTCTCGTGCCCATTCCTGATCACATTTTCCTAGTGTCACATCCTGCCATCTTTAACAGCCCTGGCTCTCCCCCTGCTCATTTCCACAGCTTCAACCTGACATTCAGTTCATTTTCTTAATTTAGCCAAATTAAAATCCAACAGGACCATGCTGTCTCCTTCCAGCCGTGTTGAACGTGACCAGACATCAGGTCCTGGCACCATCCTATTTGCTAATGGGTTCTTTAGGAGACATGAAATCAGATGGAATACCCCGAGGAACATTTAGGAAATTCTGGCAAGCAGCCTGAGGATCACATTCTCCTTCCCTTTCAAATTTCTGGGGAGGGTCAGGCTAATCAGAAACACCTCACACAGGTAGTTTTGCTTGTGCACCCCATCAGTTCTGTGTAACACAAGCAGATGGGATTTGAATTTATGGCCACAAAACTCAATGTTGAAAAAATTAACACCCAGATCTGCATGTACCAACTGTCTGTTGTGCAGACAATAACCAAACTGGGCTACATTCTCACTTATGCACGGTCAGGTCAAGCTGGTGCCACCCTGCTGAGTGAGAACACAGCTTGGGCTGTGCTCATTAGTCTCACTTTCATAAATGTCAGAGTCAAATTGGCTTTATTTAAACGAGAAACATATGTCCACTCCACAGGCTCCATTTCTGCTTCAAAGAACGCTTCTTGAATGAGGCAATGCCTTCATTTTTACCCACATACACTCCTTTTCCAGGGAACTGCTGGGGTTATCAAACTTGCCAGCCAGATTGCATCATGGAGTTGTCATGGTAAATATTTTGCCTTTTAATAAACACTCATCTATATTTTCTCTAATGCCTCAAAGCACACAGGGAATGTGAAAGTGTGATTTTCCAGTCTCTTGCCAAATTTCATGCTAAGATTCCCAAGAACTAATTTTTTAAGCAGGGCTAACCCATTATACCTCCCATAACAAACTGACTGCACTAATAAATAATATGCAGGCTAAGAAATGTGTTGGGTTTTCTACACAAACATTTTCATGAGCTTTGCCAGAGTAACTTCACTTTCGCCCATGTAATGTCATTTACCATCAAAATCTAACTGCATATATGATAAATGGAGTGTGTGTTTGTCCCCTCAGTGGATGGGGACCCAATCAATCACTCAAACTTCGCTGCAGATGGATTTTCCCTCCTATTACACCAGTTCCTTCAAACTCTGGGGGGTTTATTTCCCCTACAATCTCCACATACATAATCTAAAATTCATAGCTTCTCCTTTTTACATGGTTTTGACAATGACTTTCTTTAGTGCCACCCAACCACCCTAAACAAGAAAAGGGTTCTGAACATCTGTGTGTTCTGCTGGTGTCCCTAAAATAAGTCACTGCCAGGATGTGTGGGGATGCTGTGTGCTTTCCTCACATTAATAGCAACACTAGTAGTACTCATAAAAATCTATCGTGCTTCTTCTTTGGTGCTTGAGTTTTTTAAACTTTTTTGCTATTTTTAATGCCTCTTTAGTGTTATGTGGCTCAAAGGACTTTTGAAACAGAGCAAGACACATTTTGCTCAGGGTTCATCAGCTCTCCATCTCAGCTCAACTTGGATACATCCATCTCCCAGCCTCTGCCTTCATAAAATTTGCTTGAAAAGCCTTTAAGTGCTATTTTTCTCACACTACTGTCCCACTCTCAAACCTGATGGGGACCTTGAAGCATAGGAAGAGCTGAAAACTAGAAAAAAAGAGTCTTCACACTCTTAAGAAATAACAGCCTCTCAGGTTTACTTCATTTGAAGGTTGCAGGGTGGTTCTTTTTGTATTTCAGGCAACATACACAATTCAGCTTTGAGGGGGATTCAAGTTATGTTACTCTGGATTATTCAATTTATAACAATGAAACATTTCAAGTACTCCAAAATTATTCTGTTACTGGGTGTATTTATATAGTGTGAGGAACAGAAATTTCTGAGAGAGGGGTAGAACTCAGTGAAGAGACAGATTTGTTTGACATTCTCCTCTAATGAAAAGAAAGAAAGAGGAACAATGTTTACTAAAAGCCTTCCTGAGCCACCAAAGGGAGTAGAGAACACATAGAAGCTTTTTAAACTGCAGTGCACCTTCCTGAAGTTGGTACACGTCTGTAATGAACACTGAGAATCCAGTGCTGGGAAGATCCTTATTTCCAAGGAACTGTTCAAAATAACCCTCCCCAGCTCTTTTGAAGGCACCATCTTTCACATCACCACTTTGTCATTACCAAAAAGCATTTCTATCAACAATACCCCTTGGAAAAGGAAAACACCAGGTACATTTCAGGCTGTCAGTGCCCTTGATCTCGGGAAGCACTGCCCTCTCTGAGATTTTGGTCTGTTTGACTCTCCTAAAGTGGTTCCAATTGCACCCAAGGGATTTCCTGGAGAGCAGCAGACATTTGGCAGTTAGGAAACTCAGGTGCTGTGCAGGGAGGTGTCACAGTGAGAGTGGTCTGGGGGCAAAGATTTACTCTCTTGTGCACTGGTGAGGGAAGTGCTACTTATCTGAAGTTAGTATTTCTCATTTAAGACTAACTGGCCCCAGGACCAGAAGAACTGGTTGTGAGCTGGGTCCAAATGATGACCAACAAATTCACAGTTTGCCTCTTGCTTTTCTCCTTCCTCGGGGAAGCCACAGGAAACTTGCACTTCTCTATTCAAACAATCATGACTGACACAGCTATTGCTTTTCCTTTCCCTGCCACCACAGTAGTTCACAGCCCCAGGTGAGCCTCCCCCAGCTGTGGCTTCTCCCCATCTACTGCTCACCCAGGCTCCACAGGACACGCCCAGGAGTCTTTCTGCTGAATCTTTACACTGCATCAATCTTGAGTGTTTTGATACAAACCTCAGCTCCTCTTTATCAACTTACAATTATTTAATCAAGAAAGGCTCTTGAAATGCATTATCACACTTGGAAAAATAATACCAAGGCTGAAAGCGAGTGGAAAAGCAACAGATTGGTAACAATTCCAGCAGGACAATTAAATTTCCGAACAACGAGCCATCACAAGCACATCAGACTCCCCGCAGGTTTCTTTTTAAGTTTAACAATGATGTGTTAAACGTGCCTCCAATTTGTGAGGAATTCCACAGCGAACACGTTCCTGTGAGCCCTCGGTCACTGCAGCAAAGCTCAGGAACAGGAACAGCCTGGTGACCATGGATGCTCTGGGGGTGCAGGGACCTTCCTCCTCCCCAGGGATTTTTTGGGTGAGCAGCATCCAGACAGCAGGACTGGCAATGTATCTCTATGTCAGAGGCACCAGCCTGTACAAATGGAACAGAGGGGAGAGGAAACTGGTTTCCTATGCTGAACTATCACAGCCCATTAGAATTGCCAAGGGATAATCCCTTTCTTGGGCTGCAGTTTCTCCATTTAGCTCTGGGGGAGGATACAACCAAAGGGAGGGCAGTATCATCTCTCTATATTGCAATCCAGCTAAAAAATAGTTAAGAAATATCTGAGCAACAAATATAACCTATTAATTTATCATCTTTGTCCCCCTCCAGGATATGTTTGTGGAACTCTTGAATTCCTTCTATGCATTAAGCAGAGTATTCTCAGGATTTAATTTGCTAGCATAAAATGCAGCATATCTGCTACTCCAGGTTTATTTTCCCCTTAAATACCTCACAGCCTCCTTTCTTCTCATGGACTCAGACACCTGGTATCAACCAGCACCACTGTTCCTGCCCTCACAAACTGTAAAGGGCTTCAAATCCACCTGCAGATACCCCTCCATGCCTGAGTGCTGGCCCCAGGTTCTCTGCAGGACCTGGGAACACTCTGGGCCAGGAAATGGAGCTGGTTTTCTTTCCTAGGACTGTTCTCAATTCCCATACAACTCCTTCTGTGTGTGTGACTACAGGAGTGATTTCTAGAAGGGAAACATTACAGGAAGCAAACCCAGCAAAAACCAACTTGAGCTTTACATGGGAGCCAAACCATCACAATCCGAGTTGTAGCTAAGTTGTTGGGGTAACTTTGATGCTCCCTTTTTAAAATGAACAGCAATACTGGAATATTTAATTCATTACCGTTTTTATTAAATTGGCTATAATATTAATTATTAGCACATTATATTCCTTGAACTAATGGGTTTCAGTTCTTACTGTGTCCTGGTAGTCTGCTTAGTCTCAAGCTCAAGCAGAAGACTGGCAAGCCCTTGGTTTGATGCAGAGAGAGTTTGTCCTTAAATATCACCTCCTTAAGGCAAGGTGCAGCATGCACCACTGTTAACAGCTGTTGAAGATTTTCTGTCCTGTTTCCCCACAAGTCTCCATCTTTTCTATGCTAAAAACCTAGTGGCTCAGAAGATAAATGAATTTAGCATGGTAGCACCTTCCTCTCACAGGGGCACATGATAATCTCCAGGATCTTTTACAGGGCAGAGCACAGCAGTGAGCTCAGAATGAAAAATCTTCTCTTCAAACCTCTGCCTTCCTGCAGTGCAAAGTCAGATAAATTCAGATGACGTTGAGGTATCCAGCTCCTGCTGGATGCAGGAGGAAATATTTCCATATCTGAGCTAAAGTTTAATTAATTCAACTCTACATTAAAAAAAAAAAATAGAGTTTACCTCCATCCAGGAGCAGCACAAGTGGAACAGCTCTGCAGAGGATGATGTGGTGGGAGCCCAAAGGGACAACACAGGAGCATCTTCATCAGCACAGTGGGACCCACAGGTCCAGCAGAGACACAAAGTGAGGAGCAGCTCCAGGAGCAACCTGGAAAGGCTTCAGCAAGTGGGATCCAGGACAGACAAGGCTGAGAAAAGAGATGTCCACAACAGGCCAAAAAACCTTCTTCCAGGACCAGGATGTGTCCTAAATGTGGCTCTGGGGCCAGTGGGGGAGTGTGTGGGTGGGGAACCCAGTGACCTGGTCAGGGCAATAAAGGTTTCAGCTGCAAAGGATTAGTGTTGGGCTGTCTGTGGAAGTTTTAACTTTTAATTTGAGACAAAAAGAAAACAAATTTTGAAAGTAATCTCTTTTTTTTTTATGATGAAGTAGTTTTTATGATGAGCATTTCAATCCTCAAACATTTACTCTCTTTATTATCTTCATTATCTTTCAAATAATTTCTTTTTCATATTTGATAGTTCTCTTAAAAATATATCCCTTTCCACAAAATATCCTGACAACACTCATTTTACAAGGCTGTAGAAAGCTTTCTTTTTAGAAAAAGAAAAGAGCCGCTCCATTAATCCAAACAACTCATTTCTTAGTCCTGTCTGTCTGCCACTGCTAAGAGATGCCATAAGTACCCAACACATTACTTAGGACACCCCAGACAGTTTTGTTACCTGGCAAGTCTCCAGAAGTCATCCTCTCCAACCCACCTCACTAAGGCCACCAGGTTTTTCTCATTAGGGTTGAAGAGAAGCAGGAGGCACCTTCTGAGAGCAACAGTTTCAAAATGCCACGGGATAAAACTTAGGCTGGACTTGTTAGAGGCAAATCATGAGTTCTCAAGATGCTTCACCAAACCAGGTGTGTACCAGGAGGACAAGTGACCATCCTTCCCAGACCTTTCCCACACAGAAAGGAACAGGATACCATGAAACCAAGGCTGCAAATTTGGAGGAAGAAAGGGCAAAATCCTATTTGTGGGAATGACAAAGATCCCTGTAATGAATGGGCTCTGCCTGGGCTCCATCCCTGCCGCAGTCCTCGGGGTCACACGTGGTTCTCATGCAAGGATGGAAGAGTCAGCACCTTCTCTGAGATGATACAGTAAATTTAACCATCTGCTACCTTTTGTTAGAGCTCAGAGGAAAGGGATCAGCAAGAGGAAGAATATCTGGGCAAACAATTCTGCATCTTACCTATTAGACAAATAAATATTTGCATGTATTAGCAGAACAGTCTGGGGTATTAACCAGGATATTGTTCTCTAAACTCTAAAAAAATGCTTTCACCCCAACAATCTCTGTTTAAATGTACACTTCACTGTGACCTGTGCAGCTGAGAGTGTTCAACCCTGCAGAGGAGGTACCTGGGACCTTGAGCTGGTTTCAAGCTCTTGAACACCACACACAGCTCTCTCCTTCCATTTATTCAATGAGGGCAAGAGCCAGATTGTGATTTCCAATATGCATTTTAATATCCATTTTAAACACATTAACCATAATGGGGATTTACATTTGGAAGGACTCATTCTGCAGCCAATATACATCAGTATTGGGGGAAACATCATTTGAGAAGTGTTGGTATCACATCCTGACTTATTGTATCATTTACTCCCTGTGGGAAGGCTTCTACTGATGTATATAATGCACATGTACAACACACATCTATATTTGTTGTGCTCCAGCCATTTACCTCTAATCAGGCTCCAGCCCCAGCACTGCCACCAGCAAGGACACTTCTTTGCATCATCCTTCCATTTTACATTTAAACCCCCAGTTTCACAGTTTTAAACAGTTGTCTCACATTAGTTACAAATCATGTGCTTTTATTTTTCTGCCCCAGCATGTTGGGGATTTTTAATTTTCATTTCCCATTTACAGTCAAAGCCTTAACATCAATTTTAAACACAGCTCCATCCTGCTACCAGGAATAATTGAAATAGCTGATGATTTCAGGTACTCAGCAATTTACTGACTCGAGAGCACAGTATCTCAGCACACCTTCTGCTTGGATCTCATGGTTTTACTGCAGAGCACAGAGAGTTGGGAGTGTTTGATCCAGCCAGCACATGTGTTATTAAATTACTGGTATTCTGCAGATTTCCATGGGGTAGCCATTGCTTACATTGCTTATCATTCCTTTGGCTAAATTGCTTCATTCCATGTTTGCCCATGTACAAAAACAAAGTGCATCCTATGTTTGCAGCAGAGCCCAGTGGCATTTAATTCAAATACCTTACATTTCCTTTGTGGTATTTACAAACCCCTATTCCATTTCTTTTCTCTGAGCCCCCCTCAGCTCCCTCAGCCACTCCTCCCAGCACTTACAAATGTCTATTTAAAATAAAAACAAAAATGCAAACCCCAGGTATCTGCAGAGTTCATTCAGGAAATACAGTGAATTCCTGTCTGCCCTGAATCAGGTGGGGATGATTAAAGACTCTCATCAGGAATGGCACAAATACTTATAGAGCCAGAGATGGTTTATATGGTTTTTATACAGCCCTGCCTGGGCTGACAGCTCAGAATTTCCTTAGGGTGCCTCCCTGATGGAATGAATCCTATCTGCAATCTATACTGGGAGGGGAGGAAATGGATATTTAAGTTATCAGTGTGTTGCTGTGGACTTTTATACTTCCTACCAGTAAAATAGGAGCTCGATGTTCTTGTTTCAGCAGCTTTCAGTGTGTGTGCCAGGGCAGTAAAGCCAATTCTCTGCAATTTAGACCCTGCCACCACCATCTGCATTACAGTGTTGGTCTGTCTGTGGAAGTTTTGATCTTTAATTTGAGGCAAAAATTTAAAAAAAGGGAAAAAAGCCCCTTTTTATGATGGAGTATTTCAATATCACCAAACATTCAATGTCTTTATAAGCTTTAAAATAATTTGGGGTTTTTCTAAACATTTTCACACTTGATAGTTCCAGAGTTCTCACAGGACCAGGGAATTGGAAGTGGGCCTGGACAAGCCTGGGTGTTTATCCGTGATGGACTTGTACAAGGTCACCACTGAGCAAGAAGCCTCTGGCAGAAAATCCCATCACCAGGAGTCTGCACTGAGTTTTTAAATGATTAATCTCTGCAAAAGTTAGGAGTGTTGGGGAAGGGGGATAAAATAGACCCATTAAATCACAGTCTTTCAAAATATGATGTCACAAGAAGTCACATCCTATTACAGGAATCGGAAGATAAATGATTGCTGTGGGCTCCTAGAAGAAGCCAGGAGGATATAAAGCTTTCCACCCTGGGTGTAAATTGTAAAAGATGACTTCTTGTGTTTCCTTGCTTCTGCCAGAGAAAAAATTCTTTGCTAACAAGGAGAAATAACAAGCAGAAGACAAATATCACAAAGATTGAGATAGCAACTAAGGCTTTCCACCAGAGAACATCAGTAATTTCCAAAAGCAATAGGGTTTGGAGTTGGTTTCATGCCACACAGTCTGTGGGGCTTTGCTTTAATCCAAGTGATTCATCCAAACCTGGGGTAAAAGGTTTATATCTCAGGCTTTGGTTTCAAAAACAACAGAGATAAGAAACTGTTGTTTAAGAAAGGGAGAGTCTGGGCTCTGAGATAAAATTAATGAAGACTCCTGTTCACAGTGTTACTTGTTGCTCAAGCGGTACCAGGAAGGGGAGGACAAGGCCAAGGTTTCACTCCAAGCTCTCCAGGTGCCAGGAAGGAGGGAAGAAGGATATTGCTGCCTGAGCATGGCACCTGCACCAGCAGCTTGGGAAATGGATGGGTTTTGACCTTGTGAACTTCTGCACATCTCAGTATAGAAGATGTGTCTGGTAGAGCCGATGTGTTGGGACAGAGCTCTTTTTCTTCTTCCACATCCCACTAAAAGATGCATTGCAGAAATTACACATTTCTGTCATGTCTGTGCTGGTCCTGCTTTCCATGATTTATCCTGCTCAGAGAAGAGTGGCAGCTGTAATTTTGCCCTCCTGGCAGCCACTGACAAGGACAATGGAAGCACTTCGGGCTTTAAATAAAATGGTTATTTAATTAAAGCAACAGAAAAACATCCTTTCTTGCAGCAGCCAGATGGGTTCCAGCATCATATTTCTCTTCATTCCTTAAATCATCTTCTGGAGAGGGTGTGAGGAAGGTTGAACACAGTTTTATACACCACATAAATAGCAGGGAGCAGCTTCCCAGGGGTCTGTGTCCTGCAGGTGAATTATTGATGGGAGCTTCCCAGAACCCACCTTTGCCTACATGGATCTCTTGGGTGTCCAGCAAAATGTAATTATGTCTCAGTCCTTCCCTCTGCACAAAACCTCCACTCCTCCTGAAGTTTGTGGGAGTTGATCTCTGGCCACAGTGTGAACTCAAATGCAGATCACAGTCAGTATGTTTGAACAGAGCTGTCCTGGAAAACCTTTTATTTTGACATAAAAAGAGTGCTGAGATCTGTTTAAACTCTGTCTTCCAAGCTGGGAGTCAATCAGATGAGTCCTTAGAAGCTGGTTCCCAGAGCCCTTGCTGCATAACCCAATGCGAGGCTCTGCTGGAGGCATTTATTAATGGCTTTCAAATGAACTTCCAGCAAACAGCACCTTGGGAGCACCCCTTTAGCCTGGACTTCAGACACATTTTGAAATTAAATATAATGAAGCAGACAGCTAGAAAAATAGACCATATTAATACTAATAAAACCCCTGATAGACAACAGACTGCAAGGCCATTAAAATTCCAGTCAAGGCTGGGAGAGCAGAATGCAAACTTTGAAGACAACAAGGGAAAAAAAGCAACTAAGAGCAATTTTGAAGAGAATCTGATGTGATCGTAGGAGCATCAGCTGGTTCTGCCTTGGTTGTTGTTAACAGACACTGCTGTGACCCCCTGCACAGCAGAAATAGAATATAATGAAAGACAAGGCATATAAATCAACAATCAACTCTGCCTTCTTCATCAGTACCACCTGAATGAAATGAAGATCTGGGGTGCTCCCCTGAACTACTTCTACACCACTTAAACTGCACTTTAATCTGCTGTGTTTATAATGTAACAACTTCAATAGGTTCCTGGAAATTCAGTGTAATTTGTAAAACAAAGTCATTATGAAAACAGCCCTCTCCAAAGGGTTAAGGCCTTTTAATACAATGCATCTATCACTGTGTTCTGTAGAAAATATACAGAAAAACTGAAAAGAGTGATGAAAATGACAATATTTCAGGTGGGAATACCCATCCTGATACCTTTGTGTACTGTTTATCTCATTATTCAGTTCAGATACCTCTGTGGCTGTTCATTACTGATTGATCACCAAAGGACAGGTAAAAACAGCATTTCAGCAGGGCCCTGTCAGGTACTAATTAATTTTTTTTTTAAGGAATTGTTGTTGGGAACCAGCTCCCATTGCCACCCTCACCTGCCTCAGGACGGTGACTTCCCTCTGGAAGTGAGCTAGCTGGGAATTGCAAGGCAAAGGAATGCCTGTTTCAGGGGGTCTGACCTACAAGGACTGAGGTGTTGCTCTGCAAGCCAGGATGACAGAGCTCCTTCCCCATGGCATGTGCTGAAAGGAAAGTAAGAGTTCACCAAAAAGTCCCGAAGCTCAGGCACTGCTGCCACTGCCACACCCAGCTATTGTTACTGTCATTTAAGTGTTGACACTTTGGGGTTCACATCATTTTATCCCATTTCTCTTTGCTTTAATCAGGCAGAAAAATTTGGCATTTTTAAATGAAGTACTTCCAGCTCCAGCTGATGATTCCTTTCTAGAGGGCACCAGGAGAGTTATAAAAGAAATGTTCCCTTGCACAAAGAACCAAAACATGCAGAGTTCAAATGTGTTGAATGTCAAAAAGTGTGTTCTGCTTCCTACAGCAGCAAGAGAGCTCACAGTGCCTGCACAGGAAAGCCACTGCAATTATCTGAGTAAGTCTCCAGCTTCCTTGACTCAGATTTTTCACCAAGGAAAAATAAAAGCATGTAAATCCAAGCCCAGCAACATCCATGGGAAGGATTCCTGCTGCCTTCCCTGGCTTAGTTGTTCACTTTCCCAGTTTAAGGCTGAATTAAGAGGTGACTATTGCAAATAACACAAACATCACCTGGGTTTGCTGAAATGTTAGCTTTTATTTTGGGCAGTGTAGCTCAAGGAGGGAGCCTGGGACAGCCCTGATGGGGAAGGAACCTTTTCTTATATCCCCTTCTCTATGTCCTTATTTAAACAAAGGCTCCTCAGGAAAACAACACACTGTCACAGGAAGTTCCCAGGGGAAAGAAGACACACACAAAAGAGAAACAATCTCCTGCAAATGCATCTACTTAATGTCTTCTTAATTCCAGTTTTCTTACAGGTAACCAGTTTTTGTAGCCAAACTCTCCCCACCTGGCATGAAGTCTTTGTCAACAATCAGACAGCACAAGTCTAACTTGTTAGAAATTAATGAACAATCCTACTCTGGTTCAACACAGATAAAATTAAACTCAGAAAAAAAATCCAAATCTTGAGTAAAACTCCCATCCAAAAGTGCTTTAGACACTGAACCAGATGTAAAAATCCCCGTGTCCTATGAATTTTCATTCCTGCCCTCCCTTTGTTTCACTTCTGGTTCAGGTAGGGCTTCACACAACTCAGGGGTCTTCACATGCCAGCACAGCTTGGCACTGATGCCAAAACTCTCCCTTTTATTTTCTCCTGCCTCTGCTTTGGCCCTTCCCTGTGCCAACAGCCCAAGAGTGGAGAAAACCCAGGAATCAGTTCAAGTTAAACAAACAAAAAGCCAGACCCAAACAACACATTCCCCAAAACCAAGTGCCATTTTAAGCAGATCAGTTTTCTGCTGGCAGAGAACAAACCCCCTGTGTTGTGCCAGAACAAAGATCTATAGACAGATCTAAATCAAAGCAGAGCCGTTTTCCCAGCATCCAAAAGAATATGGTTTGGGATTGATTCATCCTTAAAATCCAGCAGCGAATTTGCATCTTAGGAGCTGGTTAGAACTAAAAGCTGAGTTTAGGTGCCCAGGCTGCCCTGTGGGGAAATCTTTCATCCCGTTCAGTTGGTGCCAGAAGCCCAGGTGGTGGGGAAGTGGTGGATTTCAATGCCAAAAATCATAGTTCTTCAGTAAACTCTATTTCATCCCTTAAAAACATCGACTAAATAAGGACATAATACCTGGGTCTATGTAAACTCATCTATGTAAACTAATTTTTTAGGTATCAGTTCTAAGGAACAGGCCCACGTTGACATGTATATTGTACTTACTAACAGGTCAGTGGGATAGATAAACGTGAGACTCAAGAGAAAATCTCTTCTCACAGGCTGGTTCAACCTGTGCACCTGGTTCTGCTGCAAATGAAGACACACTTCAAAAGAGACCACTGAGCAAGTACAGAAATAAAACAAAAGCAATCAGAGTGTATCAAACCTTCCCAGATAATTAAACTCTAATTAAGCATTCTGTTCTCACTTTGAACCATAGATCACACAATTTAAGCAATTTTCCACCAGGATTTGACAGTCATGTGTGGCAAAGGAAAAGCAACTTCCAATTGATTTTGTTTCACTCTGTAAGTAAGTAAATAAATTGAATAATACATGGGATAAACAAATGTTAGAAATAACAGCCCCTCCCCAAACAAAGATTAATGGAATTCTTATTTTATATATGCTGCTCCAGATGGACCCTGGCCTTGGATTGATCCTTCCTGGCTCACTGCAAAAGGTCAGCACAAATCTGCCACAGAAACATTTTTCTTGCAAATATTTGCTACCTTTCTGGAGTAAAGGACAGACTGAGCTAGAGAGCCGCCAAGGCTTCCAGGAAGGAAAATTACTCAAGGCCTCCTAAAGTTTGGTTTGATACTAGAAATGCCTTTGGTGAAACTCCAAATGCCTCAAGAAGAAAGGGAAGAAAACAGTAAGAACCTGCAGTTAGCCTGGGTCAACACAGGTCACCTGATATACTTCTCACAGAGCATCTTTGCCTGGATGCTGCACCAAACCAACCTTCCTTCCCAACCACGGGAATGTCTTGGAGGGACCACCCGTGAGTGTGGACCACCCTCTGATGGGTGACTTTGGATAAAACAGAGGTTTTGTCTCGAGAATTTCCATGGAAAGTCTGTATCCGAAGAGGAATCGGGTACCTCAGTGGCTTTCCAACCCCACATCAGCAATCTGGTTCTCTTTTGGGAAGGATCAGGCTCTGCTGGGATCCTTTCCACTTGTGGGAGCTGCAGGGTCTAGACAGGAGAGCTGACAAGTGGGGGCTGTGAGCAGTGATGGGGAGAGCCTGGACAGTCACTGCAGCTTCTCTCAGAGGGCAGGGCTGGGTCACATCCTCCTTTTGGGGGGCTGCCACAGCTCCAAGGTGTGATGGCATCTGGGGACACCACAGATTTGTTTTTCCAATCCATTTCTTCATTTGGCTTAAGGAAGGACATCGTTTTCCTGGGGCTTTCCGTGGACATCCCTCCACCAGAGCCACTCTAGCTCCTCCTTGCTCCCTGTATCCAGGGGCATTCCAGGGCCACAATACATGGAGTTGCTGTAAGTCTACACCCACTACAATTAAAAGGCCCATGAAACTCTGGCCTGCTCTTCTTTTTGAGACAAATACATGAAGAAAAGGGCAGGTTACTCACGAGTAACCCTGGGGACTTCAGAGCAGAGCTCCTGAGCAGCTCCTGCTGGGACAGGTCCCTCCAACACCTTGTCTTTCACAGCTGGCAGAGGAGCTATAATCTAATTTTGCCACCTTTTTCCTTCCTGCACTGAAGAACAGCATTTATGTGTTTCATTTATGAATGTAGGTACACTTTCATTTTACTGAATGTGCCAAACATAGAGATCACACCTCATTAATACTGTCTGGCTTTCAGCTGAGTCATTCCACCTTATGGAGAAATAAGTACTTATGCAACTATTTACTTCAATTTTATGGACAACATATTCCAAAAGGGTGCACTGCCTTCAGCACCACAGGTGTTCTTTATAATTTGTTTTCTCATTATGTAAAATAATCTTGATTCAGTCAAAAAGATACAATAAATTATATTAGCAAGTGAATTTCTCTTAGTCATTTTATACCAGTTTTTACCCAGTGGTCTCAAAGGACAGACAATATCTGATTAGAGCTATAATTTGATAAAGGCATGATTTCATATACTACACATAAAGACTGTGTCCAACCCTGTGGTGGAGATGTCACATTTGGGAAGTTCACAGCAGAATATAAAAGTATAGGACAGAAGGTTAGGGAAAGTCAGCCTGGAAATCTGAGAGACAAAATTCAGACAGTTGCCAGGGTTTAAGTGTGGCTGGGGTGCAATTCCACACACAAAAAAACCCAAATCAAAAGCATCTTAATGAGCAGAGGTAATCAGAGTCCTGTTTTTATGTGTCCTTTAAAAGATAATTTGTCCAGTAGGACCAGAGGTTTTCTCCAACTGTTTTATGTGGTCTTTATCCTATTGTTTCTGAAAATGGCAGCACTGTTACTACACGATTATCCTGGGAACTCCTGCCTGCAGACGTGCCATTGTTAGGATATGGAAAATCAAGTGTCACAGGATCCCAGAATGGTTTGGGTTGGAAGGGACCTTAAAGACCATCTTATTCCAATGCCTGCTATGGGCAGCGACACCTTCCACTATCCCAGGTTGCCCCACCCAACCTGGCCTTGAACACTTTCAGGGATGGGGCAGCCACAGCTTCTCTGGGCAAAAAGTGATGTAGGAAACCCAGCTTGGACTGGAAATAGAGCCTGGGCCAAAAAATGGGCCCATGTAGACACTGCCAGTTCCCTCACCTGAGCACATAAACCCCTTCCTTTTGCCACAGGGATACCTTTCGGAATAACTCACACGTTTTCCTTGTTCCCAGTGATACAAAAGTGAGGGAAGGCACCAGAAAGCAGATAAAACCCAGTTGAGATATTTTGAGGTTATCAGGTCTAATCCCAGTTTCAGAGGATCAGGAGCACTGAGCAGGGACAGGTAAAGGAGCAGCTCCTGTTCCCATTCCCAGGCCAAGGCTGGCATCCCGTGGCAGGGACTGGCATCGCGCCGCTCCAGCGGCTCCGGGAGCTAAACACACTCCCAGCTATTTGTCTTAATTCTTTCTGTATTTTTTCACCTTCTGTGGCTGGAAAGCCAGGAATTCATTTCATCACAGAGACTATAACTTTTTTTTGGGGGGGATGGCTTAGAGCAAATCAACACCTCACTGCTTTTGTCTCTCAGATTTCCAGAGTGTTTAAAAAAGAGATAGCTGGGAAAACACCCCTAAACAAACACAACCAGGCTGATTGTCCCAGCACATAATTCCCTGGTTTTGGCTTGTCAGGAGATAGAACAACCCATAGGATAAATACTAAAAGAAAGCCACTAAATAAACTTTTTCCTGGCAAGTTTATTTGCTGGCATTTGTAAATCCGTGGAGGAAGCGTCAAGCAATCCATAGAGCCCAGGCCCGGGTTCTAATTAGAGCCTTCTATTTGAAAACAGCTTTTCTTTAAACACTATGGGACTGCTGGCAGTGATGGAACATTCCCTAAAAATAAGAAGATGGTTCATCAGCCTTCATGGAAAGAGAAGATCAATCTGCCCTTGTGAAAGTTAATGAATACACAGAAACATCACATCCTGACCCCCGATCCCGATGCCTGAGGCAGCAGGATTATTATGCGCTCGCTGGAATTGCTCAGCAACAGGACTCAGATACAACTCTGATTGAATTAATTCTATCTGTGTGATTACTTAAATTAATGGCATTCTGGCTGCAAGTCACAAACTTCAAGAGATGTTCATCTGCCTAAATATTAATGATGCTTTTCTGCTGCAAGGTGTGAGAAGGGAAAGGAAAACGAAACACTAACAATTTTGGGAATAAGCATTAACAGCACTACAAGCATGAAAAACAAAAACTTTCACTCAGACAAATGCTGAAACAACCCACTTAAATCACTGCCCCCTCTCAAGGAGGCAAAAATTGTTTTGTTAGATCTTGGTCCAGTGAAAAATGGAAGATCTTTATTAAAGAGAAAAGATAAACAAAAGTTTTGAACTGTGATGAAAATACCTTGAGGTCTTGAGTGACTTTTGGCAAGTCCTTGTATGACTCCATGGGAATATCAAATGGAGATGGAGAGGATGTGCCTCATGCTATTCCTCTCAGCAGCACCATAATTTACAGCAGTTCCATTCCCCTCAGTGCTACTTTAGAAAATGGCATTTACATTCTGTTACCTGTAATAAAAACATCTACGGAAGAGAAACATAATTTGAAGTCTTGGTATTAGATTTTTCTTTTTCCCCATAACACACTTGATTCCAAGATTAGCCTTTTAGGATCATTATCCAGAGTTCTGCTGGACCTTGTCCCCACTGTGCTATTACCAGTTTGCTGGTTCATTCCTGCTCAAAAGACAGAATGACTTTTCTTAGCATGGATTGGAAAGTGGGGTAAGCAGCTCCACACTTTCTCTCTGATCCCTTCTTCTCTTTACCCCTAAAACATATTCTTCCATCTTTGCTATTATGAGCTGCAGGTTGGCCACTGGCCTTTTGTGGGATGAAAGGGACCAGGGGTCTGGCATTTCTGTTGGATCTTGTGCCTGAGGAACAGCACAGTGCTACCAAGAGCTGTGTGGATGGGAGAGGTTACCCAGAGCCAAGAGCCACTCGTTGGGATGACTGCACAACACTTCTGTGCCTTTGAAAAAGTTATCTGGGAAGCTCTGTGGATGTTCAAGGAAGAACAAGGTTGAAGGATATAAAAGGCCGTGCTGGAATTCCATGGAGCAAATGAAACCAGGCTGTAAAACTGTTATTGTCCTTTTCACACACAGCACAAGCTCAAAAAACCCTTTGTGAAGTTCTGTTAACGTGGAGGGGCTGCCTGCAGGGCAGACACTGAAGAAAATTAGTTCTCAAGGATTTGTCACACACTGACCCCTGAATCCCTGGTAACCCTGAACCCCCCAGCCCTACAAATGTGTTTGCAGCACACTTTCTGAAGTGCATCTCTTCAAACAGAGCGCAGCTCGGGTACCTGAGGGACTCTGGTCCAGCATCTCTCTTTACTGGTGTATCAGGTACCACAGACACTCAACTGGCACAAACAGCATCATCATCCACACACAGTCTGCTGTGCAGTCTGAACACCCTGGCTCCAAACCAGGGAAGCCCTTTCCTTTGCCATAAATCCATTAACTACAGGAGTAGCCAACTCTCTCACTTCCTTCAGCCAGTGACCTTGCTAACTGAGCCAGCAGTGATGCAAAGAGAACTTAAATCTGTTAGTATTAATAAATTAATACAAAGCAACTTCTTGATATTGTCTCATACACACAGTAATTCAAAGCAAAGTTACTTTTAGGCTGGTTTTCCATCTTTCACAGACAGGTTCACTAGAAAGAATAATATCAGAGCTAGTTGATTTAATGACCCTTCATTTAAAGGCCAAGGTTGGAGAGGCTTTCTTTGTCCTCTTTGTAATTGAACTGTTCAAGCACAGATAGTCCTGCTATATCAATCACTGCATGAATGAAAGGTGAATAACAGCATTTACTGAACTGTCATATCCATGATAAAACAGTAGATGCTGCCAGCTCCAAAGGGAACACATTAGCAGAAGTAAACCTGAAAGATAAAGGCCTATTAGTCATAACATGTCTTTCAATCACTTATTTATGTTAGCAGTTCAGCTTGGAAATAAAGTGAATATAGTCCTCATTTACAATAAATTAACCTTATCTTTGCACTATGGTGTTCCTTAAACAATGATGGCATATTGATTTTTTTCTTCAGAAACACATTTACCTTCACCAGACTCAGAGTTTGCTTCCCTGAGAGCCTCCCTCACCTCTAGTTCTGGTACTACAACCCTCCTGGACGTAGAAACCCAATATCTTACCTTTTTTCCAGTGTTTTACCCCACAGTTGATAACATGTTTATTAAACTGGTAGATTCCAAGACTAAAACCAGACCTTGCTGGAGTGACTGGTTACTTCAGGATACTGCAACAAACAGAAAGGCTGAATTGGCTTGGAAACATCTGCTTCTTCCCTATTCCTGGAGAGGAATTCTGTTTAGTAGAGGAAGGTAAAGACATGAGAGAGCACACAGAACACTTCAGGAGCTGGAGTATCCCAAGGTGTCAGCTGCGACCCAGCACAGCTCCGAGCACATCCCGACTCCAGCCAAGCCCTTGCCAGCCTAAAGCAGAGCACAATTATATCAGCTGCCTTGAAAGCTAAGCCCTTTTACCTTCCCTTATGACACTTAGTTGTTCAGCAGTAACACAGCCTTGTTGCCACATGTTCTTCCACTTGCAAACTGCTACAGCCCCTCCATCCCTTCCAAAGGGCTGCTCTCTTGTTCCCCTTCCCATTAGGTATTTGGGCAGTCAGTTCAGCCTTGCTTAGAACCACTTGTCCCTATTGAATTTCTTTAATTTATCCAGTTAATTCTGTATTCTCATCTTGTGTTCCCGTGTCTTTCCTTCCCATGTTATAGATCTGCAGTTTTAATAAGCACACTCCCCACTGCTCCATCCCACATTAACCACAGGAACACTGACAGCACCTCTGAGAACAGCTCACCGTGGAAGCAGAGTTTGGAAATCTGCTTTTAGTCATCATGTGGGTCACGATTAACACCACGTCTTCCCAGTCTGCTTTAAAACTTCATATTCATATTAAAAGCCAAGATATCTGTTACTTTCACTCCAAGACCATTACCTCACTCCTCTGAGAAAATCAGTCTGTGCCAACTCATTCTCCATAAACATGAACAAATGAGGCTCATTCTCTACAACCTACTCTGGCCACTGTGTTCTTTTACTTCTCTTCTGGGATATCTGCTGAAAAATGAGCTGCTGACATTATACATGCCTGGATAAATGCAATTACCATTAGGTTTTTTGGTATCCCATATATTAACAATTAAAAATATGCAGAGACCATACTCCCCCTTATTCCTTAAGCTTGTTAGATGAGCAGGAATGAGGGAGTTAGAGATGACCAGTCTGATCTAACCTGATCAGGCCTTCTTACCCAGAGCTTGTTAACAAGCTGATTTACCTGCACCTCAGTCATTCACTAACATTCAGGATAATCACAATTTTCTGTCCACAGCTGTTCTCCAATTCTGACCACTTGGCACAGCAACAGCAGTCATATGTGCTATTTTTGAAAGTCTCTTTGCTGTTAAATTGAGATGAAGCTATGAAAGCAGTGTCTAACATGGATGCTGTCACAAAACAGAAAAAAAAATCAACTTTCTGCCACAAAATGTTTGTGGCATTGTGAGACTGCTGTTGAATCTCCTACTCTGCTTCCCTAGAACTCCCAACAAGTGGCTGTGTGGCTTTGGATATCAAGGAAACTACTGTCCTTCCTTCTAGTGCCCTAAGGCCTCCACAAGAGCTGTTTGTGATACCACCAGTGATGATAAAAAGCACTGCACCACAAATTCAGTGAGACTTTTTTTTATTTTAAACATTTACAGAGATGGAAATAAATACAGGAAAGAGAAGATAGAGAGGGTGCTTTTAAAAGAAATCAATCAAGTCTTTTCATCAGGCTTCAAACAGGAAAAATTGTATCCAAGAGCTGCTTAAAACTGGCCACCATTCCAAAGGGCAAGGATTAGTTTAACAATAATGTAAATAACTAAAGATAAGCATTGCCACAAACAAGGGTGACACAGCAGTGAACACACAGCTGTAAGAGACAAAATGGAACCACACTACCACAGGAGAGTCTCATATATTTACAACATACCTATCATACAAAATCATTCAGAAGTATTTAGGGAGTGGTTTCTTCTCTGTCCAACTGTAAGATATAAAAGATACACCAGAGGGGTTTGTTGGGTTTGTTCCTCTCCCCAGTAATAGTTTCCGCTTTTGTCAAAGTTTAGAAAATCCTTTGTATTGCAAGAATCTTTCATCCAACCTGAACTTCTCCACGTTTCCATCCTTATCATCATCATCACTGTCATCCACTGGGGCAGTTGGTCAGAAGACAAGAGTGTGTGAAGTTCTTTACAGTCTTTTATCGATGGTCTGACCTGTAGGTTGGAAAAGTGTCCGTGCGATGAAGCTTCACTGGGCTGGAAACATCTTCACCCCGTCAGATGCAAAAAAACAGAACAACCCTCAGTAAGATACAGGCACCTCAGTCAGTGTTTTACACAGGACTATGTGAACTTCACATCACAGAATTTTAATTAAACCTATCCCTGCTTCATCTGCTGCTCCATCTCAGAAACATCTGCACTCAGATTTTCCTTATCATTTCCTTCAGAACAGAAACTTGTACAAAGCAAATTAAATTTTTTAAAGCTCTGAATTTGCATTTTAAATGAAAAATGCACTTTAGCTCCCAATATTAGCAGCAAATCTTTCCTGTATATTAGGAAAGTGGACAAGAACCAATTCAGAAATCACTATCCCAGGTTGCCCCAAGCCCCGTCCAACCTGGCCTTGGACACTTCCAGGGATGGGGCAGCCACAGCTTCTCTGGGCAACCTGTGCCAGGGCCTCACCACCCTTACAGGGAAGAGTTGCTTCCCAATATCCAATCTAACCCTGCTCTCTGTCATTACCCCTTGTCCTGTCCCTCCAGACCCTTGTAAATAGTCTCTCTCCATCTTTCTTGTCGCTCCTTCAGGCACTGGAGGGCCACAATTAGGTCACCTCAGAGCCTTTTCTTCTGCAGGCTGAACAATCCGAATTCCCTCAGCCTTTCCCCTTAGCAGAGGTGTTCCATCCCTCTGTTCAACTTGGTGGCCCAGAATTTGGGAACCTGATCTAAAGAGATACCACTGAAGCAGGGGCCCGGACTGCTCAACAACACAAGGCCTTTCGCATCTCTCCTAATTCCAGTGTTGGCTGCCTTGTTCCACAGAGACTTCTACCCCCTTCAGCAGTCTCTCCTGAGGATCCATTTCTCCCAGTTTAACAAGTAAGCTATTTTTTTAAATATAAACCGAGTGGTTTGTGCCCATACAGTCTGTTTGTCTTGTGTCAGCTCTGAATTACTGTTTTAATAAAGGGCTCCACAGCAAGGCACAGCAAGCCCAGTGCACTGCCTGTGTCACAGGGCTGGAGCAGCCCTGTCCCCCAGTGCCACAGGCTGACACCAGCAGCTCATCTTCCCATGCCCCAATTTATTGAATAAATCTGAACAGGCACATAAATGCTGCTTTTTTATTCATCCCTCCTCTGGTTAACTGGGGCTTTCCACGTGCTGCCTGCCCCCTCTAGTGTTGGAAAAAAGGAACAAGGAAAAATATCACCTTTTAGGCTCCTTTTTTTTTAGTATTTTTTTTCCTGAAAAATCAGAGGAGCAGACTAGAATATGGCTACATGTGTTGGGGCTGCCAGTGACTGTAATTTTTAATTACAGATGGTATTCTGTGTCCTGGAGGTGCTAAACTCCACTGGTTATATTTTTAAAAAAATAAATAAAACAAATCCATCACCCATTATTCCTTGAGAAACTCCTGGTATATAAGAGGAGGGGAAAAAAGAAATGGAAAAAAGGATAAGACTCTAAATGTTTTCCAAACCAGGAAGTTTAAAACTGATTTCTGAATGCTTGATGTTGGTAAATATTGTCTCCACGTTAGTGCCAGAAAGCCCTGCCAGCTCCTGAGGTTTTCTGCTAAGCACAGGTTTACCTGTGGGGATTTTTGCAACAGAGATGCTCCTGAGTGTAGCACACACCAGCCCTGAAGGTCAGGGATGACAGAGAAATAACTCGTATCTGATGGCCAAGCTGGGCTTCACTTTCTGAAGCCCAATAGTGAAGGGAAACTGCTTCAGTCCATCAGTTCACCATGAGAAGCTGTGGTTGCCCCATCCCTGGAAGTGTCCAAGGCCAGGTTGGACGGGGCTTGGAGCAACCTGGGCTAGTGGAAGGTGTCCCTGCCCAAGGCAGGGGTGGAATGAGATGATCTTTAAGGTTCCTTCCAATCCAGGCCATTCTGTGATTCTAAGACTTTTATCATCCAAATGTTTAGTCCAGCTCAGCCTTTATTCTATCCATTATGAAAACAAGGTCTGGCACCCTGATCCTGACCCACAACTCATTGATACCAACTGCTGCACCAACACTAACTCAGCCAATCCCTGGAGCTGACAGTGGAAGAGTGTGCTTGAAATACAAATGGGGTTTTGATTGGGGTTTTTAATTCTGAAAACACACAGAACTACACAATGCTGACTTTGGTCTGAGCAGCAGCAGCTACTACTCCAAGTGCCTCTGGGGACACCAGCACAAAGCATCAGTTACACACATGAGGTGCTGTGGTTTCCACTCTCTCAGGAGACTGAAGTTCAGATTTTAAACACTCTCTGAAACACTCGGAGGGCAGAAATGCTTCCCTGACAGCCTTCCTGCCTGCAGAAGCAGTGGGGTCCCTCCCACCCCATCCAGGCACTCAGGAACCACTAGATGTCCCTTGGTGACCACTGGGAGCATCCCTCCCTCTCTGCAGATCCAGGAGGTGCTCAGGCATGAGGGAACTCAGCTGTGCTGCCCCTTGGATTGGCAGCAAGATTTGGAGAAGACACCTGCCCACCCTTGGGCCACACTGCAGTGCACAATGGCAGCACTGCAGCTGCTCAAGAAACAGTTTTCTAAAATGACTTATCATGGCCATTTCCTTTTACTTTCCCTAATCCAGCTGTTTTTGAGGATGTGATTGTTTTGCTTGAATGTTAGCAAGTACAAAAAATGAACAAGGAAGGCTGCATCACACTTAAAACAAGGCAGCCACCCAAAGGGGAGGGGAGCCAAATGGGTTTAAGTCTGGCAAAAAATCAGGTGCTGCTAAGGGTTTGGTAGCAGAAAGGACTGGGCACATTTGGTAACTGGCCATCCTGTAGAAATGGTCAGAAAACTTGCCAAGTGGGAAGGAAGAAGAGGAGAACCTCCTGATGACAACCCCTGTGCCAAGCTGTTCATCCCAACAAGGTTTTGAGTTCTCTGTATATGTAGAACTCTCACATCAGCCTGGCTGTTGGTACAACAGATATTTCACCTGCAATATTCCTCTGTTTGAGGGGAAATGGGGAGCACTTGCAGGGGGACAGGGTGGGGGGCACAGTGTGACTTCTCACAGCACAGAGCCTTGTGCCCCAGCTCAGAGCAGCATCACAGAGCCCCTGAGCACAGTCCCTTGGGGTTACACCCCCCTTTCTGCCCTGTCCTGTCCTGCCCAGGCTTCAGCAGAGCCTTCCTGACCTAAAGCTGAGTGAACGTCCCTTCTCTCCTTCAGCCCGACAGCAGCGGCTCAGCCTGGACGTCACCCTCCAGTGGGACGGACAGACAGTGCCCCAGCAGTGCCAGGAGCTGTGCCCTGACCCCCCCTTACCTTGCAGGCCGTAGAGCTGCCCCGTGCTGTGCTGCCGGGTGATGTGGTGCCAGTAGGCGCTGCGGGGCAGGGGCACCATGGCACTGAGGGACACGGCGCGCTCGCTCAGCTTCAGCTGCAGCTGCAAAGGGACACGAAGGACACAGTTTGAAACAGCACAACCTCTGCCTGCAAGAAGTTCTAACAGAACAACCAGCACTGCCTCTCCCTCCCTCCCTCTGCCCCCTGCACAGCAGGAAGGACTAACTGGGTTAGTCTCCACAGCAGCAGGGCTAACTGGTTAGTCTCTAACGCACCATGGGTTAGGAGGCCACGCTGCTGTTTCACACCACAGCTCACCTTGGTGCTCCCCTGGTCCTGGGCAAGCCCTGCTTCCCCTGAGGGGAGTCCTAACCCAAGCAGCTGAAACAGAAACCGGGGATCAGCAGAAGGCAGGACAGTGCTGGTGTGTTCCCCCTTTGGCAGCACAACCAGCACAGGGTCTGCCCACCTACACAAGCAACTTCCCAACACTAAATACAGCCCCAGCCCACTGAGAATCTGACTGGATACATTGCATGTGTGAGGACAAGTTTCTTTTGAGGCATTTTCTATTCACCTTCCCTTTCCTTCAGGCAAGGAACTTGCCAGCTGGGTGGCACAGGAGTCCAACAGGACATGGATAACTGCACCCTTCACCAAGATTCCTCGAATGAACGGCACTTTCAAGTGTGCTCAGAGAGCACAAGGGCTGCAGTGCATTGCTGGGAGCCCCATCCCACACTTCCCCACTCCATACACAGCCTTCAGCTACATTTTCTTACATAATCACAGCCCCTTGTTATTTATACTGGATTTAACACAAAAATACATGAGGACTGACTACTTTAAAGCATTTTTTTGTATATGAATTCAATAAGATGTATGTGCAAGCTGATAAAAATACTTGGATTTTGTCATAAGCTTCAGAATAACCCCAAGATAAGCTCAGTTAAAGCCTGGTGCTAATAAAGCCAAGGTTGTGGGTTCAATCCCTGTGTGGGCCATTCATTTAAGAGCTGGATTTGATGATCCTTGTGGGCCCCTTCTAACTCCAAATGACTTGTGAACTCTCTGAGAAGACAGGTAAAATTCTCCTCCCAAAGCTCAGGAAAACACCATTCAAACATATCAAGGCTAAACTAGATTGTTCTAGTTTATGAAGATAGTTTTTTACAAAAGAGTAAGTTTCACATTTTAGTTTCACAAAACCAGAGGTGACAGAACCTTTTACAAGAAAATCAGTATATTTTGGAGCAAAAGCAAAGAGGCAAAGTAAGCACAGAAAAGGGATGAGGGATGGGTGTATCCAGAGAGATCCGTTTCTAAGTTATTCAGAGGTGCCTTCTACCGTCAACCTCCTCTCTGTGCAGTGGACACCTGTGATGAGAAGGTAAAGCTAAACCAAATCAAGCCCAGTTCAATTCCTGCTCTGAAAACACCCACCTCCACATCAGCTGGATGTGAGTCACTGCACCAGGACCCACCTACACCATGTTTTATCACAGTTCCTTTGCAGTGTCACCACACACACACACACACCTTGGCACCATGGAAACAAACAACCAGGGATCTTGTACAGGGAATACCAATCAGGGATGGCATTTCTCAGCCGTGGGTATCTCTTGTGGAGGTTTCATTTACTGGTGAGCTAACTTGGACAGTGAGCTAAGGCGGTTTGAGCAACAGTTCAGCTGTCAGCAGGAATGCAAAAACCAACAGGCTGGCTTGGGAAAAAAAAAAGAGACACAGCCAGAGAAAGACTAAATAATGACACAGAAAAGGGCCAGAACTCAATCAGCAGGAGAAGAAGTTAAAAACTCCAGAGCTGAAGATAAGAATTAGTATGTTCTGTGCTGAATACACAGCATGTCATCAAACTACCTTGGCCTGCGAGCACGGGCGGCTCTAATGGTGATTGATTCCATTCCCACAATTAACCTACTGCATCTCTGTGGCAACACAACGAGGAGGGATAAGTTGCTAATGCTCTGGCTCTGTGCCACAGGAGCACCCAGAGCTGGGAGCAGGTCCCACAGCCAGCATTGACATGCTGGAGCACGTCTGGGCACAGGCTGGAGCCAAGCGGGACGTGCGGCTCCACACATCATTAACACAGCTAATAAACTGATAACCAGAGGGCACCAAATCTCTACCCTCACCCACTTCTGCTCAGAGGAGGAGGAGGAGAATGAAGCTGAGCAGGGATCAGGATCCCCAGAGACTCAAACACAGCACCCCTGCACATAAAACAGGCAGCAAGTGATGCTCGGTCACGCTTAAACCCACACCGGAAAGATGGGAGGAGCTGTGAGGGACAACCCAAAGCCACCCCAAAGCTCTGGATGCTACAAGAGACCCCTGGAGGAAGGGGATGGAGCACTCCCAGCCACTGCCAGGAGCAGCTGGAGAGCTGCTGCACCACCTCTTGACTTCTTGTCACCTGGATGGTGACACCAGCTCTGGGCCCAACAGAGGGTGTTGGGTCTGAGAAGTCCTGGGGCTCACAGAGGAAAGATTAAGTATTTTCTTTCTTGGATCCCACCTTAACAAATCAGCAAAATTGCATTAAAAACTACAAAAATTAAGAAAAAGTCCTGCTTAAAAAAAACCCTCAACAAAACAAAAAACCCCACACAAAACCCCCCAACCAAACAACAACAATCTAAAACAAACAAAGGGAAAAAAACCCACACTAATAAAAAGCCCCTGCACACCAGTGTTCTCTCAGGTTAGCCATGAACGTGGCTCCAAAAGGAAAGAAAAGAAAGATGATTTATGATTTTTTAGGTTTGGTTGGTTTCCTCAGGCTGGACAATCTAATTTTCAAAGATTTTGCAGGACAACTTGCACTTGAGGTAAATCTTCCTCTTGAGACCCCTCCCTTGAAGAAGATTGCACTAGCTATGGTTTTGCTGGGAAGAAAATCCCCCCAAATCGATCAAAATCAATTTGAACAATAACTGTTTAAGAAACATTTGCAAGTTTGTTACAGGAAAACTACAGACTGGTCAAGTAATAGAAACAACTTCAGGGATTAAGAGGCATGAACATATTGCTGCTGTTTTGGCTTCTCTCTGTCTTGCACTAATGGTAAATACTCTAGAAGTTAATTGTGAGTTAATTCTGAATCTCTGTGGAAGTGGCCAGAGCTAACAGAGGCTCCAGCCTGGACAGGAGCACATCAGATGGAACAAGTGCAAAGTGCCCCCTTCAAGAGGGAAGAAGAGTCAGGGAAGGCTGCAGGAAAGTGGCTGATAATACCTTTCCATAAAGCACTGAGCTTTAGCTGCCAGGACTGGGAGGTTCACAGTTATTATTTCTTAGCGAGGTGTCAGGTTGTAATGTCTTTTTTAAAGCAACCTGAAGAGAAAGCAGTGAAGTCACAGCACTGCTGCCATCAGTTTTCATGGCAACCAAATCCTCAAGAAAATATAACCCGAAGAGGCATTTTCTTTCCATTGTCCGGGAAGGTAAAAGTGAAAGGAAAGAAACACTTGGATGTGATGAGTTACCAAATGACCAGAATGGCTTCATGCATCATGAGGCAAAGCCAGCTTAGATCTGTGGATACACCAAGAAAGAAAACAAGCCACCCGCAGTTGTGGAAGTGTCCCAGAGTGGCGAGCACGTGCTCAGACCTGGCCACGAAGCAGCAGCAGCACGTGTGAGGGTGAGGTTTCTATCCCAGGAGCTGCTTTGCACCCCTTTCCCATCCCAGGAGCCAGAGGCAGCTCCAGTCACGCTCTGAACCACGTACTGGATGTGAAGGAGTGACTGCCAGGGAGGTGACAGACACATCTGAGCCCACGTTCTCAGCAGAACTTGGCAGCTTTATTTCACTCTGTCAGCATGGGATATTCAACTCTCTTCTTTCCTTTTTCTTGCACAGGCTGCAGGAACCCTCAGGTAGCTTAATAAAACCTTCCCCTCAGCCTTGGATCATCACTCCAGTGATGTGGCAGTGGTCAGGATTCCAGGAGCAAACAGAAGACACTCAGTATAGACTTCATTTCTCACCACCACATCTCCTACTTTCTTCTTTTACTTACCCTTTCTGTAAATAACAACTCAGGCTTCACTGCTACAAAGAATCCACACAGAGTAAGTAATTCTTGGAGATAGAAACAATACAGAAAGCTGAGGATGAATTACAAGCCTTTTGAACTCCTCGTTGAGGTGTTCAAAAGCACAAGAAAAATACAGGGGAAATCAATCAATTTGAACAAAGAGGTACTTCACAAATATTTTGTAATCAGCAAAATAAGCCACAGGAATTCTGCACTGAAATAACAGTCCTCTGCCTAAACTTCTAAACCTGAATCCCAGATTTAGAATCTTGAATGCCAGAGAAGCCATCAAGCCTTACTGAGTATTTTGAAACCAGGCAACATTCCTATGGCAGACTTGGGAAACCCATATTCAGGGGCACATGGACTCCTCTGAAACAACTGCGTTCCGCTACTAAATTACAAGACTTTCAGTTCATCAGGAATATGCTGTTATCCCCTACTTAGCACTCTAGGGTCTATAAAATTAGATTTAGGGATTGTGGTCGTTCATTGAAAAAGGTTTGAGAGGTTGTGCAGCTGCTGCCTATTGAAATCTACAGCAGCTCTGCATCTGTGGAGTCTATTGGCATTTGTAAGATGGAAACTTTACAGTGCAGCATCAGACATCATCTATTAATGATGCTGTTTCATAAATGCAAAGGCAACAAACATGAAATTGCCTGTAAACCTATCCACTGTTGCTTCAGAACTGATCCCTGCTGTTTGAAAATGAAGATGTGCCCTCAGCAGGTTACTCAATCACTTCTGATCCTAGTGGATACAAATATTAGTTAGTTATGCTGACCTATCCTAGGTTAATTTTAATCTGCTTAATTTAGGCACTGTTGAGCACTTATATCACCTAACAATCTGTCTCAGTTTTGGATATTTTTGAACTAGAACTCCTTTCGTTAACTAGAACTAAAAGGTTCTTGGTTTCAAACAAAAGCCAAACCCAGCAAAGATGGTGGAAGAACAAAACAACACCAAATACTTAAGACAGTTTGTTCCCTTCTCTATCCCCTCAACATCCACTCTCATCTCTCCTAAAATTTTCACAGTAATAATGGCGTTTTCTGTTTTATCCCAGCTGGTTCATCCAGTTAATACTGGGATAATTCATTACTACAACTTATCCCTGAAACTGAGACAGTAGAATTACTGAAAGGATTAGACATGGATAACAGCAGTGCTTATGTTTACAACAAGAGAAAGAAGAAAGACTTTTTGCAGATTACTACTGCTTGGAATAGAGATGTTGTTTATAGCTAAGTTCTTCCACAGTTCTGGCCATTCTATACATTCCAGAAAACCTGTTATCTTCAGGCTACTAATTTTGCTGCCAGAGTCACCCAGTGAGTCCTGGAGTGCAGATACCAATTGAGAAATGAGATAAACAAAACATTCCTTCTCACTCTACAGGCTTCATGAACAAACAAAATATTTAAATTAGAAGTTAATAAGATCCTGAAACACATTAGGTGCAAGTGCCATAAAACTGCCTTTCTTAGACATAAAGCTTTTGGAGATCCCTCTCTATCTCTTTTGTTAGTTTTGCATCTTCCACTTCTATATTTCCTACCAGTCACGTGTGTCATAAACCAAGTTTTAGATACAAAAAAATGTCTGTGGAAAACAGACATTCACTGAGAGATGAGGCAAACATCTAGTCCTCCCCCATGGTTTAATGTGGACCATATGGACTCTTACCAAATTTTTAAAGTGTAGACACCAATTAGCAAATGGAAAACTGAGCACCAGACTCAACATTTTGCAAATAGACTGATGAGAAATGCTTCCACCCAAACTCATGATGCTGATTCATCAAAGGAAACTAATGAGAATGTGCACTTATCTCTGTATCAATTCACACTTATTGACAGCTTTGCAAACACAAAGATTGAGGACTGTTAAGTTTCCCTCGTTTTGATTCTTGAAAAGGAGTTGCAGTTATACATATTACTCTAAAGTTTACAACTGAGCAGAATTTAATAAGAGCAACAATCAGAATCTGTAAATCAAAACTTAAAATCCCACTGAAGACACATATTGGTGGTTGGATATTCCAGCCTGGAATACCAGGCTTAACAAGCAGCCGTACCATGGAATTTTTCACACTCTGCAGCAAACGCTCGTGTTGTTCTGCTATGGCCAAAGCAGCTGAATGAACCTTCTGATAGATTGCTTCCCCATCCCTGGTCTGAAAGATGAACAGTCCTTCTCCTGTGTCACACATCCTGCCAAAGCAAGAGCACAAGGGATCCAGGTGTGAGATGGAAGTTTACAGGTCACTACAAACGAGTAAAACTTTCCCGTGCTGCTCAAGAAGTGTCACTGCACAGGCAGTGAGAAACAAAGGTGGCTGAAATAGGGAACACAGTTATTTGAAAGTCTTTGCCCTTGGTTCTTAGCAGTCCTGGTCCAATCTCACTGTTTCAGGCCATATTTGTGTTGTCCCAGCCAGGGACTCAGCTCAGCACTGCTGATCTATCACAAGCTCTGGAGAGTTCACACACCAGACCCAGATTTTTTATATTTAGACTCCATCTGGAATCTGTGCCAGGTAGGATTAATTTGTCTTTCCCCTTCAGACTTTTAACACTGCCAGTAATGAGTTTTGCACAGTTTTATCTTCCACTTGAAACAATAAATACAAATCCTCTGCGTCCCAATTGCATTGTCCTGATGCATTATCAGCTAAATGAAAATGTATTCCTTCTCCTCCCCAAGAGGGCTGAATCCTGCATAACATGGGGGATGGAAATCCAAATGCCTTTTCCCTGCCTAAATAAGTTAATTGTACGATCTGTTTCTCTTTTACTATTGTAATTCTTTAATGTGCTTATCTAAAATAAAGCATCTGTATCCCCTGAGAATTATTTGGTAGTTTAGTTCAATAACCCCAGTGCTCCAACTCCAGCCAAAGTCTTCAGCTCATTACAACAGAGCTGCAGGAGCAATACAGAACATGTCTAAAACAAGGAATTGCATTCAAATTTCTCATAAATCCATTTGCCCAAAAACAAACAAACAAAACTCAGCGGAAAACAGGAGTCCCTTCTCTTTTAGTTTGCTTTTGGGAAACAACTTGGCACTCACTGCCCACAAGATCAAACTCCACTTCCCTTGGTACAGACCCCATAACTCTGTGCCCCCTCCTGGTACAGACCCCATAACTGTGCCCAAAGATCCACATTGCACAAATTCTGGAATGATGTTCACTTCTTCTTCCCAGGTCTGTCCATCCAGTTCTCTGGCTCATATACTGCTTTATTTAAGTATAATTTTATACAGTAACATACAACACTGTGCCCCTCCACCCTGCCATCCCCTGGGATATCTCAGCTCTCCCACACCATCCTCAGACACATTTGTTTGGCAACTGCTTTCATCCAACTGGAATTAAGACAATTTTTGTTTGGCTTTATAGTTGTTTCAATATTTTTTTACTTTTTTAGAATCAGGTCCAGACTGGCCTCTGGCTGAAGGTCAACACCCTTCAGAAGTGGTCCAGAGCACCACCCAGCAGCACCAGGAAACAAAAGCAATATATAATAATAAAATAAACCCGACCTACCTCCCTGCTTCAAAGGTGAACCACGAGGGGTCCCGCCCGTAGCGCCGGAGGGCACTTAATGGCCAAGAGACGAGTTTAACTCTGGGATTCTGGATGTCCCAAAGACAGATATTCTCAAATGTTATCTGCAAGGTACATTCCCCATGCACATCTAAATTAGGGGATGGCATCAAATACACATTGAATCTCTCTGGGAGAAAAACAAAAGGTTAGTCTAAAATCCCTGCCCGTTACAT
This sequence comes from Platyrinchus mystaceus, assembly GCA_035041135.1. NCBI lineage: Eukaryota > Metazoa > Chordata > Aves > Passeriformes > Tyrannidae > Platyrinchus > Platyrinchus mystaceus. Next base: position 12,499,293 of record JAWWLV010000057.1, read on the forward strand.
GTGCAAGTCATTCAAGGAATTTCCTATTTTCCAGCTCTAATATATGATCTTATTTCCACTTAGAACAACTAATTCAAAAACAAAGACTCAGTTCCTTCCAGTACTCAATGAACTCCAGGTTTGGGGCAGTCAGAATGCTGCACTTAAACATTTGTGCTTTCAGAGCCTTAAGAGAACTGCACCAGCACAATTCTGGTATTTGCAAACAACTACTAAAATTATGTGCAATAATAAATACATTGCTTGTGCAGGTAATTAGTTAATTTGCATAGGAAAGTGAAGGAGCCATGGGCTCAGGTTTTGCATGCAATTACTATTATTTATTATTTGCTTTACAATGCTGCCAAAGTGGCTCCATCACTGACATCATACAAGAAAACACACAACAAAAGATAGTTCCCATCTCCAAGAGCAACTAACTTGTCTGAGAGAGACAAGTGCTGCTCCAGAATAATTCTAGTTACCTTACTTATTATCTCTGGCAGCAATTAAAAACAGAAGCCAAAAATAACCCCTCAAACAAACAAAACCAACCCCCACAAAACAGGAAGGAGGGCTTGGAAAAGCAATTTGTTCCTATTTGTTTCTAATATCCATATATACAGTTAAAAAACTTTAAAATAATACCATTAGAAGGTTAAAAGGTCAACATTTATGTACCTACCACTCTGCTCCCTCTCTACTCCAGATGCCAACAAGTCAGGCTCTCCAAGGCTAATGTCATTAATCCGTGTTCCAAGACACTCCATCTGCAGCACCTTGCACCACTCATCTGCCTCAAGTTCTGTATAAATGCCCAAAAATCTGTGTGTAGGTATATAATAATTTATAATTCCACAATTAATGCTCTTATGTTTTCTAATGTGTGTTACCATTTCACCCACCTGACTCACAAGCAAAGGTTTTGGAGGTGTCATCACTGAAATAAATCCCCACGGCGTGTTTCTTTGTGCTTTTTGGCATCCTTAATATATTCTTCACATTGTTGAGCTCTGTGACCTGAAAAAGCACAATTTGGAATTTTAATTAGGAGCTTGAAAAGAGATATATCCATTATTGACTGGGCAAGGAGAGAAGAGAATTATATCACGATGCAAAGGAGAGAGAAAAGGTGAGACAGCACGACCAGGCCTGTGATTGCTCTTAAAGAAAGGGAGCCTTGGCACGAATCAACTCAGACATTCCCCCTGAAGACCCTGGAAGATGAAGCAGCCACATCCTGCAGTTCCCTCCTGTCTGCACAAGAGCTGCAGTGTGACACCACCCCAGCAGAATTTTAGCCAAGAGGTGGAACCAAAGCTCACTCCAGTCTGAGAAATATTTACATGAAGGGCATGAGAAAGGTCAACCTGATGCAGCAGAAGCAAAGAGAGGTGATGATGAAAATCTAAAGGATTCAGCCATTTGGAGGAGCAAGTTCTAGTAGAGCTTTCATCGTGGAGGACAAAGCTGTAGAATGGTGAAAACTGCTCTCTAAATTGTTTTGTTTGATGGAAAGTTGAGGATTTGTTAGAATGGTCCACTTAAAACAAAAAACCATCAGTTTCAGTTATTAGAAAGCTTTAAAGAACTGGACTTGCAAACAAAGATTTCTGTTGCCAAATACTGATTGGAAAAACAGCTTTCATACCTCAAATAAACATGGATCTGTTACCTTGCATACAGCTTCGGTAAACACCACAGTTGCTTTATTATTTGTAACATGCAACTTTTCACCCTCCCAACCCACAAACAATGCTGTCAAATTTGACTGAGGAGGAATTCCTCATTATTTAAATTAATTTTCATGTAAAGGCTAGCACCCAACAAGGGATTCAGGAAGTTTCATTTAAATATTCATTATCAGAAAACATTTCACTGATTCTTTTACACAGTAGGGGTTGGAGAGAGAGAGAAAGGGGGATAATTTAGCAGAGCTGTGCAATCCAACAACTTCACTCCCAACAGTTTCATATCCAGCTGTAACTCTAAACAAAGAAACCACAGCAACTGTCTTATAAATAAAACTCAGGAATTACAAAGAGTTATCAGTGCTGAAGGTTTCAGCAACAGAAACCCCTCCTCTAGAGCATCCTGGGGTCAATCAGCATTTCATCCTAAGCCACTTTCTTCTTGGAGTCAATTTATTGCCCAACCCCTTCGAGCAGAAGGGAACTGACAGCCAAAAATCACACTTCCAAGCAAGACCCCTGAGAAAGATGTTCTTACTGGGAATGGAAGGAACAAAGAGCAGCTCATGGGCAATGTCTCCAAAATAAATATAAGTGACAGATCCAATGGCAGGCAACTCATTTTATGGGCAGAAGCAGCAGGACATAATGGAAGGAACAGCCCATGGGGGAACACACCAAACCTTCTGCAGAGCTGCCAAATTTAGAACTCAGGTTTTTACAGCCTCCGGGTTGAAGATTTTGAGAAGTGTCAAAACTGAGACTTCCTAATCGTGCTTAATTTTGCAAGAGGATTTTTTTTTTTGCTCTTCCAGGAAATCCTGTGATGGGAGCACATCCCCCAGTGCTAACCAGACACTGACAAACTCCTTGCTAAATATGACAAATCTGTCATAACCTATTCCCACCGTGCTCAGTACATGACAGGTCAAGCACAAATTACCAGCTGCCAAGCTCCAATATATTTTTCTCAGATGCCAAGAAAGGATTCAAATGCAAGAGGAAATAAAGAGCCAGACTTTTTCATTCAGGACAGCAACTACCTTGACATTTAGACTGAGCACATTTACATTTCCTGCAAGGCAATGTGCTAATGAAGCTTTGTACCTTCGACTACCAAAGTCAGCAGAATGCAGTCTTACATTTTGGAAATTAATCATTTACCTACCTGAAAATTAGGCACATCACACTCCTACTGCTGGATATCCCACTGTCTCCAGCACAATAAATCCTGAGGATGCTGACAGGATCAGGAGTGTGATCAGGAGAGGTTTACACTGGTCAAGGAAAAGGGAATTGCCTCTCTGTGCTGGCTCAGGAGCCAAAACCACTTTCAGCAGTGTCAGAGATACCAAGTGAACCCCATCAACCCTGGGCTGGGGGACATTCCACATCCCCAGTGAGGGATATGGGATAATGAAGGGACTTAGGACAGAGCTTTAAAAACACATTAAACAAAATAATTCACAAAGAGGCTCCTGGCTCCTGCAAAGGGGTGGGAAAGAAAAATAACCCATCCTAACAGCACCACTGCTGCCCCTGTGTGCAGCCTGAGTCAGGCACCTCCAGACCACATGGGAGCATGTTCATCCCACTGGGAGCGGGAGAAGAACAAGATTTAAGCATTTGCTTTGTCTGCCTGCACTACAGACACTCCTGATCACTGTTTGTCGTACTGTGACTCCAACCTTGTACATTTTCCCTTCACCACTCCCAGAATCCCTAAGATCACAACCCCCAAGTTGTCATGTTTTATTCTCATTAGGTCTGTGAGCTGCAATTCCTTCCCTATCTCCCTAAATAAGCCCTGGCACAGAACATCCACCACCCATTTCCTCTCATTTCTGTACCACTGGAGACATTCTGGACTTTCCAGTCTCTGCACTCCAATCTCCAGCTCATCCCTGCCCACCCAGAGGCTCCCAGCCTTGCACACTGTACCTGTCACATTCACCTTGCAGCTCTCCCAGGACTGTGTCAGCTCTGAATCCAGCCATGGGGAATGAGATTTGCTCTTGCCATCTCTCAGATACCAGGATCTCTCTCCAGGAGAGCAAAAGCCCTGGCTTACAGCCTGGTCAAAGGAAAGAGCACGTGATTTCACCCCTTGGGTGATGTCTGAAATCAACAGTATTATGTCATTAATGTCACTGATCGTCAAATCCTTTGCAATTCATGTTTTAGCAGTGAACTGGGGGAGAAAAAGAAAGGATATTTATATTTGGAGAAATCTAGCTACATCATTTGGCAGCTCCTGAGTTATTTTGTGCTGCACTGACTGCCTGAGAGCTCTCGTATAATGGCATTTCACAGGGCACAGCCTCAAATTCTTCACATGCATCTCAAGGCTTCCTGGTGGCTTCTGTTGAACTGCACAAGATGCCACCAAAGCATCTCCCTTTGGAGGGTGACATCCAGGCAGCCCCTGTTCTGACATCTGACCCAGCTCCAAATGTCTGCAGCAAAATGCACATACTGGGTTCTTCCCACAGAGTTCCAGACTAAGGTTTCCTTCAGCACCAGGCACAGGTGGACAAAACCTGGCACTCCACGGCTCTCTCTGAGGCCAGTGGCACAAGTGGTACCCTGCAGAAGAGTCCCTTGAACTCAGCTTTCATACCTTCTGTCCTGGGCACAACCTTGTGGCACCTGATTTTTATGTCTGACAAAACAACACTCAATAAGCACCTGCCCTCTCTTCCTTTTGGGGCTGGAGTTGCCTTCACCTTTCAGAGGCCCAGAGATGCTCCCCACTTCGGTAATGGCTCTTCTGGCAAGATCCAGCTTTAGCCAAGAAGCAATTCCTGCAGGAAGACTTCACATCATGCCTGCAGCCCTGAGAGAGATGTCACCTATTTGATCTGCTGCGTCACCCACAAGGGGCTTCAAAACACCCGTTATCCCGGATGACTAAAGAACCTCCCTGTTGCTCACCCTTGAGCAACAGATGGTTCCAATTGTCTGGCACATTCGCACCCAATTCACACCGAGGAAGTGACAGGCTGCAAACACCCCCTCATCAGCTCTTGGAAAGGAGTCAGGAGCAGGCATCAAACACCTGCAAATATCTCAGGCTCGAGTTTTCGTGGGGTTTTTTTTTCTTTTTTTGCATTTTTAAATAACTCTCCTCCTGCCAGGCTCTTTCAAAAGAAGTGTTTTCATGATTAGTTCAATTCATGTAGGTTTTATTTATCTGAAATTAGCAAATAATGTACAATTATCAACATAATTCTAAAATTCTAAACCACAAATATCAGATCTAAGACAGTGTTAACAGAGAAATCACATGAAGAATGTTTCCTGAGGGGTTAAAGACCTCCCTTTGCATACTTGTCTCCTCCTCTTTACTCTCAATCCTCCTTTACATTAGGATGACAATCCATATAATTGAAATACATTTCATTAGATTAAAAACTAAAATGCTTGCAGAGATGTGTGGTAAGAGAGTTCTGAACCAGGAACAGGGATTCATCGTTCTTTTCCCAGCTGACAGAACAAGCAGACAGAGCTTCACCCTGACAGATGCACTCAGACAAAATTCTTCCATCTCTCCCATTCCCTTCAAAAACATGCCAAACACACAGTTTACTAAAAACGATCTTTAGCATTCCAGCTATTGTTTGAATTAGTGCATCATTCTCAGATATGGGGAGCCTTTCAGAACACAACACAGGGGAGTATATTTATTGCCTACACAACTGCCACACTCACTGGTTCTCAAGTACCCTGGGTTTTAATCTTAATTAAAGACTCTGGTTCTGTACTGGCTTACTGAAAATTGCCCCCATGATGAGGATACATCTAACATTTCCCAGGACACCCCAGGGGAACATTTAATGCAAAATGCTACTGCTCAGTTCTGCTTATAAGACTGGCCTGCACACATCTAACTTACTAAAATAACATACTAAAATTTTATATTGAATCATGGAATGGTTTGTGGAAGTGATCTTGGAGACCATCTCATTCCACTCTCTGCCGTGGGCAGGGACACCTTCCACCAGCACAGGTTGCTCCAAGCCCCATCCAACTTGATCTTGGACATTTCCAGGGATGGGGCAGCCACAGCTTCTCTGGGCAACCTGTGCCAGGGCCTCCCCACCCTCACAGACAACAATTTCTTCCCAATATCTCATCTAACCCTACTCTGTCAGTTTGAAGCCATTGCCCTTGTCCTGTCACTCCAGGCCCTTGGAAACAGTCTCTCCATCTCCAGCTGTATCTCCTTCAGGCACTGGAAGGCCACAGTCAGGTCATGCCAAAGCTTCTCCTCTCCAGGCTGATCAATCCCAATTCCCTCAGCCTTTCCTCCCAGCAGAGCTGCTCCATCCCTCTGATCATCTTGGTGCCTCCTCTGGACCCGCTCCAACAGCTCCATGTCCTTCCTGTGCTGGGACCCCAGAGCTGGAGGCAGCTCTGCAGGACGGGTCTCACCTGAGTGGGGCAGAGGGGCTGAATTACCTCCCTTGACCTGCTGCCTTTAATATATTTATTAAATTATATATATGTTTGTGTGTACCTGTACATATATATATATATAAATAAAATGTACAGCCATACCTATTTCTCCATTTCTTCAGTGGGTAAAACCATCAGCTGCGAGTTCTCCCTTGCTCACATACAGAACTGCACACACTGCCCAGAACCCCAACACTGGCTTGGAAATGAAAGAAAACTCCAAGAAATCAATGCCAGGAACAACCACCAGATTTAGAGATTCAGGTTTTCCACCACCTTCAGAGGCTGCTCCTTCCCTCACAGGCACAAGGTTTGTCCTTCCATATGGAAGGACATGAACCTGTCCCACAGCCTTGCCATGAGCCTGGTGGCATTAGAGTGCAGACACCAAAATATCCTGACAAGTTACTTTAATTCTTCTAAAGCCTTGAACTTGACACTTCATTCATAGCTAAGCTGTGGCATTCATTAAAAGAAATGTTTAACAGCCAGTTATTAGCAGAGTGGTCATACTTTAAGCACTTCATTTGCTACTGATACAGTTTTGCCTGGAAAACAATTACAAATTACAGAATTCAGTTTTCCAAATGGATTATTCCATAACTAGACAGAAAGACTAGTTAAATTACTTCTGTTGTTTCAAGGCAAGATTAATACAATCGGATTAAAACTTAGATCCCCTCAAGGAACTGGTATATTCCTGTCAGCACTACGCAATTAGTTGGGTTTGTATTGGAATATTAAGGATTCTTCTGGCACCTTGCAAAGTCAAAAAAGTAACCTGGAGACATTAGAATTTCTTCCTTCCTCCAGTATTATTTTGTTAAAGCATATGGCAATTTGTGGTTGCTTATTTACATTTAACAAATGAAAACTAGACAGTTACCTGAAAGGCAATTCTCTGCATAGATTTTGTAGCCTGGATTCTAATTATTTTCTCTCCCTTGTGGGACCAAATGAATTAAGTGGGCAATTTGCTTTGTGTATGCAAATTCCCAATTCACCTCTTAAGCTACAGATGACTGTTCTCAGACAACCTGTATTTTAGGACACTGTAACCTTTCCACTTTTGAAAAAAAAAAAAAAAAAACAACAAAAAAAAACCAGAACAAAATTAGAAAGTATTTAAAGGTCAATATTACACCAAAAAAAAAAAGGTAGTTTTTTCCTATTTTTGTTTTAACTCTTCCAGTGATGAGGATGTCCAAGTTCAAGCCCTGGTGCAGGGCTGCAGACAAGGATACATCCATCAGGCATTCAAATGCAAACCAATTGGACTCTCCAAAATACCACTGAGACACTCAGAAACACTTCTGGGGACCCAGAATTCAGACGGATAAAGGTGAGACCTTGATGGATCGAGGTGCCAAGGAGATGCTGGATGATCTCAGCTCAGGGCCTGGTACCACCACGGTGCTCCAGTCAGTCTCTTTCCACTGATAAATCAAAGGAGCGTTTGCACTTTAATCCATCACAGAAAAAAAAAATTGTAACAGGATGAAACACTTCAGTGAAGGAAGCAGGTGCTACTGAAAAATTAGCTCCATTCATCATTTTCCTTTTTCTACCCTTTACAGTTTTATGATGGATTAAACCTCTGCCGAGATCGATAGGGTGAGCGGGGGCTTCTCAGTTTTCCAGATTTGATGCTGCTTTCAACAGCATTTGAGAAGCACTTCAGAACCCAGGTAGGAAGTTAATGACCGTATTTCTGAAACACTGGTAATCTGTAGGTGAGGTTTTCCTCCTACAGCATCATCTTTCAGAACTGAGCAACGTTCGCCCTCAGATTCATTAGCACAAGTTTATGGCACAGTGACACTCGACACGTTAACAGGACTGGCTGGGCTTCTCATTTGTAGGATTAACTTCATTGTCACAGGCAGTGACAGCAGCCTCTGTGCAGGAGTGACAGAATGAGAGTTGTCACAGTAAAGCCTCTCCACCCCATGGAGCTGTTATCAAACAGCTGCTCTTGCTGACCAAATGTGTATCAAAAGAGCAGTGACTATCCCAGACCTCTGAATGATGCCTTGATATCATCAAAAGTAGGTGACAAGTAGTAATTGTTAAAGGCTCTGCCATATTCAGTTATTTGTTGGGGGTTTTGTTAATAATTAACTATGGTTTTTATTAGAATCAGTTCATCCAGGGAGTGGTACAGAGCAGCACTGACATGCTCTCTTTTTTCAGCAGCTCATATTTAATACTGTTAGAAGCTGCATCATTCACCACCTTAGAATTTCACATATTTACAAGGCTTATTTAAAAAAGAAACTCATTTTTATCCACCTGTGCTCTTTGTAGGTGAACACATTTTGCCCAGAAAATGCTGTTTAATATTCATTAGCTCCCTTTCAGCGAGGTTTGTTAAAAATAAACGGGACCTGTCCGCTTGGAGAGCTGATGATTCTACAACCAGAAAGCACCCTTTCCATCACAGGGAACAAATGGGGACACTGCAGAGCCCCAGGGTCACTGCAGAAGTGACACCCCACTGCCCTGGGCAATCTCATTTCAACCTCCCCACAGCACTGATGCATCATTCCAGTGTGGCCAAGAGGGGCAATAAACATGGAGAACAAATGCCAGTGGCAACATTCCCAGGGCAGAGATCTCTGTCCAGCCTCTCAGCAAGCACATCCACAGCATCCAGGCCACCACAGTGCTGGGAAGAGAGATCCCTCTGGATTACACAGAAGGATTACAGGCTCCCCTGGCAGAAACCTCAGCAATTACCCCATAATTTGGGTCTACGTACCTGGGCCCTGAAGCAGAGGGAGGTTCAGGGGAAAGGGAGATTGGAGTTGACAGCTCAGCCAGACACCAAAAAAACACCAAAGCTCAGACTGATCATCTGGGGTATATCCAGCTTTAGACCCAGACCCCAGTTGCCTGATCACTGCCAAAGAGATTCAGGATATAATCTATCAGTTCCCCCTGCTGGAACCAGTGCTGTCAGGAACACTCACTCCATGCTGTGCTTGACTCCTCCAAAAGGTAAACATTTCTCTGCCCACATCCCCTCAAGACATTTGGGTTCAGACCTTCATCCTGCCTGAAAGAACACCTAGATTTTGGTGAGTCACTGCCACAGGTTTGCCCAGAGAAGCTGTGGCTGCCCCATCCCTGCAAGTGTCCAAGGCCAGGTTGGATGGGGCTTGGAGCAACCTGGGACAGTGGAATACAAAACCCAGACACAATATGTGTGTAAGATGTCTTACTGCTCTGACAGTGTTTCTCAAGACTTCAGCCAAGACTAGGGTTTAATGTCTATAACTATTAATATCCCAACTCTGATTACACACAGTTACAGCTTTCAGAAGCAGAAACCATGATCTGTGCAGCCACTAAGGCAAAGGGTCGATTCCCAGTGACTGACTGTGGAGTTTGACCATCATTTACTCCTGTCAAATAAGCTACTTGAGAAATCCAGAAACTAAATTCATAGAAGAAGCAATAGTCTCAAATTAAGTAACTGTTAAGTACAGACTAAGCTTGACTTAAAACTGAAAATCCCTCTAAGCTAATGAGACTTTCCACAGTGCTTTAATCTGCAGATGCAGGCTGTTGATGGGTTACATACATGCAAATATGTGCTAACCTATAGAACTCCTTGAAAGGAGAGAAGAAAGTTCAGCCTCTTTTAGATTTCTCTTGGATTTCATATCCCTTACCCAGTGTGTGCTGCTAAAATATTGCATTAATACAATGGAAGAAACACAGATTTGCAGCAATAATTGACAGTGTCATACTAATATAAATGCTGGAAATTCTCTCACACACTGTGCAGCCCTCACACACACCAAATGGAAAATCACCACTCATTATTTCTGAAAGTTGCTTAATATAAATTTGAATGAACTATTTCTGGGCCTGACTTATTAGAAATAGCCACAGGTTTTATGACCAATCAATTACACGTTCCATGGCATGGAGACAGATAAGTCTGAGTTCACATTCACTATTCCCTCAAGATTTCCTCCTACATGTATGTCAAAGTGAAGAAGAGCAGATCACCCTCAAGCTGAGCTTGCACATAATTCCTAATCTTCCAATATATTAAACTTTTGCCAGCAATGATTATAAATTAAAGGCTTTCTTATTTTTATCTCCATGCCCAGGAGAATTACACATGTAAATTCCCAGGTGAATATGAAATATGAAAGGTGCACAAAGTCCTAGAGAAGTGGCTGGAGGGAAAAACTTCATTCTTTTAATGCCAATTAATTTAACAAAGTTTTCACACCCTTATTACAAGAAAAATGTGCATTTTTTTTCAAATTGTCCTTCATGTCTGTAGCTGGCCCTGTCTTCCCTCAGATGCAAAATCCCAGTAAAATGGGAACCCTAAAGTGCCCAGCTTTTGAATTCACATGTTCCTTTAGATCAGGGGTCCTCAAACTTTTCAAACAGGGGGCCGGTTTCCTGTCCCTCAGACACTGTCGGGGGCCGGACTATAGTTTGGAAAAAAATGAACAAGTTCCTATGCAAACTGCACATATTTTATTTGTAGTAGTGCACAAAAACAGGAAAAAGAATGCAATATTTAAAATGA
>JAWWLV010000057.1:12519948-12537077 GCA_035041135.1 Platyrinchus mystaceus
CTTTGCTGTGCAGTTACCGAGCACTGAACAGAGACCAGAGAGGGTGTGGAGTCTCCTAACTTGGGATATTCCAGAACCATTTTACACAATCCTGTGCCGTGTGCTCTGGGATGGCCCTGCTGGAGCAGGAGGTGGGCCCAGGTGACCCACTGAGGGCCCTTCCAGCCTGACCCATCCTGGGATTCTGTATCCTGAATTCCTGCAGGCAGGTGCACAGCGGGATCTAAGGGCAGATCCCACAGGGCCTGGCATCAGCAGCTGGAGTCCATCCTGGGCATGAACTGATGATCCAGCAGGATCTGCCACAAGTTTTAAAGCTACCGACCAGATGAAATATGTCACCAGTTTGTTCAATATTTTAAAACCAAAATACAGTCAGTTCTCCAGGAAAGGTGCATCTGAGTCTGCGGGGAGAGGGTTGTTCATTTATTGGGTTTTTTTTTCTTTTTGTTTTGAGTTTGGGAGGGACAGAATAATATTGACTTAAAAAAAACACAGATTAAAACGAGGAATCCAGACAGGCAATATTTCCCTGTAGACTTCAGTTTTCCACTGGCTCTTGCAGTCCTCTTGCATTTGCTCAGGCCAATCCCCACATTAATTCAAATGGACAAACCCAACTCGAATTAATTTCTCATGTCCCAGCTGTGCAGCACGAATTAAAGAAAGAGTTCAAGAGTTCACTCACATTTAGGTAGACACCATCCTCAAGAAAGCTACATTAAAAGTGCCTATAAAAGCACTGTCTTAATTTGCACTACTTCATTTAACAGAGAATAGCCACTTACATTTGACCATAAGCACTGTGCCAATAGTCTGCCACTCAATGGGATGCATTAATTCAGAACAATCAGTTAACATCCATCCTCACCGTGTGGAGACATTAGTGAGAGCATTAAGAGGACATTTTCCTTTGCCAACCACAGGGCATTGATAGTTCCCCAGACAAATATTACTTGGCAAGTAAAGGGGCAATTCAACCTCCTACATTATCTTTACTGGGGAAAAATACCACTGATTTTACCCTATTGATCCTCTGAATTGAAACAAGTTACATTACTTTCAGTAAAGGAAAGAAAAACACTATTCATTCCAATAGCTTGAACTTCCACTGCTATTTCTGACAGCACTTGATGAAGTCAGACAAAAAGATAATAGGAACAGTCCATCATTTTCCATGGTATAGCTAAAACTACACAAACATCAAATTAAGATGTCACTCTCAAATTAAGATGTCAGTCTCAGGAGCAGACCTTGCATCTGTTGCTTTCTTTCAAGTGTTTCCACAAACACTGCAAAATGCTAATTTATCACTGATGCAACTTCAGGGCAATGGCCACATGCACCAGCAGGAGAATTACCTTCACACTGTGAAATGAATTGATGATGAAAAGGCATCCAAATCATCAAAGACTAAATTTCACCTGTTTATAATTGGGTTTTATTTTTCTTTCACTGCCTTTACAATCATTCTTGACATACCCTTCTCTGTGTAGAGCTGGTGCAGTCACCCCATGGAACCACAGAGACTTTCATCTACCAAAGCAACAGCAACAAGGGAAAAGGAGAACTGGGACCCACAACTGGCAGATCAGGGAAGCGTTTGAGATAAAAGCAGAAGAAAAAAGGGTGTTCTGGTCAGGCTTGCATTCAACTTGTTAAAATAAAACATCTTTAGAACAAGATAGCAAGTTGATAATTTAATCCAGTTTATGAAAAAAAGGCAAATTTGGAATGTCATTGTTTTGCTTCACAAACTAAGCCCATCTTCCGAAGAAGAATGTGGAAGGTAATTTATCAGAACACATGCTGAAAAGCACAAGAAACGCTGCTCCTGCTCCTAAAATGGGCCACCATCAAACCAGGAATTTCGTACTCCAAATCATAATCTGCATAATCTCTTGGAGAAAAACAGGAATAGTTCTTAGGTTTGTTGGTTTTAGATTTTAGTGGGGGTTTTTTTGGAACCAAATTAGGACCCTTGTTTCTTCATCCTGTTTCCACAAGGCAAAAATTAGGATACCTTAGGAGAAAAACAAAATGTAATTGAGTTGCAAAACCTCCTTGTAACTCATCCAGAACAGTGCTGAGCACCCTCGTCCTGCAACAAGCCCAAATGACAAGCACTGCTCACCTTTCTCCAACCCAACCTTTTTGCTTCAATTCCAGAGGTAACCCCATAAATATCCCTGCTGCCTTGGACTCAAATCCCACTGACAGAGGGAATCCAAAGGGGACTTGCCCACAGACCCAATGGCAGTAACCAGATGGAGCTGCATTAGGCTTGAATAACATTTACTGCTTATTCCTCCCCTTATCAGCTCAAGGATAAAGCTCAAACTTTCTAAGCAACGTTCTGGATCCTATCCCTGCTGCCTCTGACAAGTTCCAAGCAGTAAGAAATCTTAATATCTGTGAATATGTTCTAACACCTTATTTAACAGTTTGCTAAAACCATGAATTTCCAGTGGGCTTAATATCTTGCAGGTTCAAGTTGGTGCCTGAGAAATCTGTTCAGTTTTTCCCTGTCTCGAAGCTTCCAGATTGAAAGGAGCTGCATAGGTGTTAATAAAACACCAGAGTTTTATTAATAAAGCTGCTTCAAATGGAGATGCAGGCAGACAAGTTTTCCTTCTCCTCACCCCCTCCCCCAGCCTTACATCATTCTTCTTTCCAGTTTTCACAGCTCATGCTCCAAAATCCCCATATTAACTTCCTGGCACGCTTATTCAAGCACCAATCTCTCCAACCATATGGTTCTAGTCCTGCAGATTGTCTCTCCCCCACTTTACCTCTCCTCCCACAGGGTTTCACAGCAACAGTGCTATGCAGAACTTGTAAAAGTATATGTCATTTGGAACGTTCCACACCAATCTTCTCAATGAAGTTTCCACAGAAGTCAGTTTAATTAAAACCAGGAACAGAAAACCATGAAAGCTTCATCTCTTTTCAGCTTTTGACAATTGTGAGTTTCTGCTGAAGTGGACAAGTCCTAAACTTTACCCAAAAGTTTTTCCAAACTTCTAAGCATGAAGCAGAGGTTTTTCCCATCTAGTCCTAAATCAAATATATGCAATAAGATTAAATTATATGCTTCCTGAGGAACAGTCCACAGCACAAAACTCTTGGATTTTCCCACTTCAATCTTTTATATGGCCTCAGTCCAACATGTAACTTCTCACCCCATACTCAAATACAACAACAACAACTAAAGATTAACATCCTCCTCATTTCAGGTGGAAGTTTAATATTGCCACTAAAGCATTAATCAAAGTAAGAAGCAGGCAGTCCAGAAACCTAAGAATTTTTTTTCAACTGAGTTTTTTTAATTAATCCAGAAATATTTGAGCACTGCTCACATTACTCCACTTAACTCCTAGGAACAAGCAAAGGGCTACAAAGCCGTGGCAGTATCAGCTCCCTCCTGTCACAAGCTGAAGACTAAACCCCTACAAATTCCTACAAGGGGTTGGCCAAAGTGTCCTAGTTCTGTGTTAGGGGTGTCCTCCAACACCACATTCCTTCCCCCTGATGTGATTAAGACATTTTGGGCCAGTCAGACCCATCGAGCAAAGAAACTGGACACGCACAGATCCAGTTTCTGTCCTCAACAAGGTTCATTCTAAAGAGGGAACAATTCCACTGTTGGAGTTCCAGCAGCCACATCTTTCACCAGAGACCCAATCACTATTAATTTTGGCTTCCCAAACTTCACTAGGATAAGGACTTACCTGAATTTGGTTCAGGTGGTTCAGATCAGTGTTAAACTGTGTCCAGAACAAAGGCACCCACACAAACTGTTTCTACTGTATGTTAAAGTGATCCTTGTACTAGTGAGATCAATACCACCAATGCAGTTGCTTCCAGAAGCACAACTGCTGATTTCCTTCCTTCCCTCCACTTGGAGATTGACGGGAGAAGTGCAAAAAATCAACTGATGCTGCCCCATCAGTGAGGGACAGGCTGAATCCCTGTCCCACATGGCCCCAGCACAGGCAGGAAAGGGCCCTGCAGAAGGAGCAGTTGGAAGGAGGAGGGTCTGGGCTGAGCTCAGCTTACCTTCAGCTCTCCAAACAGCCCTGTTGCCAGATGTATGGGCAGAAGTTTATCCAGCTTTAGCAAAGGTGCTGCAAGCCATCATTTAAAACTCTCTTCTACATATTTGATCCCAGGAAACCTGGCCCCATCAGAGGACAATGACAGAATCCCCCCCAGGCAGGACTGCAGGGACACACCAGAGGCTGGACAACCTGGTGTGTGCCATGACTGAAACGCTGGGGGACGATGGCTGATCTCCATGTCCTCAGGAAACACCCATGGACAAGCACCAGCCGTGTGAGAACTGCACTTTTGGGCTTCAGCTGCTCAAACCCCACGAACCCTCACGTGGGGTGCTCAGATCCCTTTTCCTGGATCCAGCCCAAATTCCTGAGGAGGACCCTCTCTAACAGACAGATGAGGCTGATCATTCCTTGCATAACAAGGAGGTGTCTCCAGCAGATGGGGTTCCAGCCAACCCCAGCACAGGCTGTGGATTTAATTAGAAGTGTTGTTAAACAGATACGGCTGCGAGAACAGCTCTGGGCCTCATCCCCCGAGCGCAGTGGAAGGTGCCCCATGGGACAGGATTCTGCAAAAATCTGTTACAGCACTTCCTTCTCCAGACAGAGGTACAAGAAGCAGATTGCTAAGCATAAAACCAAAAAATCTCACTTTACCCCTCTGCCCCTCTTTATTCTCTGACAAACAGATCAAGGAGTCTCTGCAGACCTGCGTTTTTAGGAACAGACATTTAGCTCTTTGCACAGCTCCATAAAAGTCAATGGATCCTCCCAAATGAGTCGTTTTAATAGCCTGCAATAACTTCATAGTAATACAAACTTGTGGAGCAGATTCCCAGAACTCCATGTGCAGGAAATACCTTCATAAAATCATGGCAGTAATAAAATAAATCAGGCTGCCTTTTAATAATGTCCAATTTTGAGAGTTCTGCATATTAGTCTTAGTGTTCAGATTGTTTCTCTGGGTTGTAAACATCCAGCGTGTCTAGTTAGTGACAGTATATGTTTTAGAGAGATAAATATTTTGTAAGGCTTTTCTAACCAACAACAAATTGCCAGGACTGTTTGTTTTAAGCACTTCTGTCAGGCAGCAGCACTAATCTATGTATATTGATTCAGCAGCACATGTCCTATACTTTTCTAATTTTAATAACCCTGCTTTTTATAAAGAGAAGAACTTTTGTCCTCTTCCAGAATACAGGTCACCTTAATTTTCAAATTATTTCAGCATTTCCTATTCTGGTTTTATAGACCTGTGAGGCTTGGGAAGGCTCCTGCTACATCTGTGAGAGCCAAAGTTGTTTTACAGCCCCAGTTCTTGCAATTTCACCAGGAAATGAAGAGAAAGACGAGCTGAAGTAACAGGTTGAAAATAGCCAGGGAGCAGAAATAGTTTCAGAGAAGGGCAGAAAGCATCACAACTGTTGCACTTGTTTTGTTTTATAATGAAATAAATACACAAACTGCACATTCTAATATTTAACCATAATTCATTCCTTATTTCAACCAGAATTTATACTGGATCATGGCACAGACTTCTTATATGAAAAGTCTTCCAGAATATATCAAAAGCCTTCCAGAATAAAGATATTTTAAGAGTTATTAGCAAGACAGATAAAGATTGCTTCAGCACTGACAAGTTTGTGGCAAGGGGGGAGAGCACAAGAGCACAAACTACTGTAGATGGCTCCACAACTATTTTTAAACCTCAAAAATTTAAAAGATGCTGCCCATCCTTGCAGTGGGATTTCTTCTGGCAGATTGTTCAGTAACACGGTGCACACACAGAGCTTTGAGCCACCTTGTACCGTGTCAGCTCAAACACCACAGCACACAGGACAAGGATCACAGTCTGATTAATCTGTTATACTGATGAGTTTAAAAGTGATGCCCTCTGAGAAATGGGGATACAATGGAAATACTTGCACACAAGCTTGGGAGACAAAAAAAATACTGTCACATTGGTCTCATCTTAAGGAATGCTCAGAAAGGTGCTCTCCCACCTGGAAAGCAGCAACACGTAAGCCACCACAGCCAAATTCTATAAAGACACCCATTTTCCAAGCAAGCTGGAGAGAATGTTTCTGGAAGCCAATATTTTCTAGTCAATTGAGAATTGTGCAGAGCCAAACCAGACTCTACAAGGCTTGGCATAGCTGTGAACATGCACAAGTCCTTAACAGAGACATCCCTGCTGGCCACCAGCCCATCTCAGCTGGTTCTGAGGCCCTTCTGTTTGATCAGCACTATTTTGCACTCAGCTGCAAACACAGCTCAGGGCAATTGCTGTTCATCCAGAAGATTGTTTCCCTCTGACACCAACAGAACCTCAGCACTTACACTCGGGGTGTGTTGCTGGCATTCCAGAAACTTGGAGCTGACAGCCAAGCTCACGGCATCCTGCTCCAGCAGTGCCCCATACATCAAGAGGCAGGGACAGGCCAAATGCCTGCAAACTCCACAGGGTCTTCCAAGGGGAATGGCACCATCTACAAATGCCCTGCACACAGAACAACCAGCAGCCTCCTGGTGCCACACCACCATCCCAGCAGAGCTGCCTGCATCCCGAGGAACAGGCTTCGGGAATGCCACCTGCCATCCCTTGGAGCCTCCAGCACTTCCCCCTGCCCACACCTTGACAACAGCAGCAGAGGGTCCCCTCAGAGCAGTTTCTGTGCTCCAGGGTCTTGCTCCAATTGACAGGTGGCTTCCAGCAAAGCTGGGTTTAGGTGTGGACACAGGAAGTAAAGCTAAGGCTTAACCACAGGGAGTTCAGTGAAAGTGTGGGACTGGAACCAGCACACACCAGTGGGACCCTCCCAGCCCATGAGGGAGGTGGGCTGGTGGCATCTCAACAAAGACTATCAAGTGCATTTTTCCTTATAAAGCTCTTCAGGCTCACCAGTGTTATAAAGAGCCTCTATCTCACAGATTTGTTCCTCTTTTGATTTTTGTTATTTGAACACTTTGTTGAGCCAGTCCAACCTAAAATGAAAGCTCAAGCGTGTTAACAAGCAGTGCACATCCACCCACCCTAAAATGGAAAGACAAGAACTACTTTTTTCATTAAGGAAACATCTCCATAACTTATTCCCTCTCAAAAAGGTCACATCTGTACCACAGAGCGAGACATGATTTGAAAATCATAAGCTAAAAAAAAAGCCTTTTTTAGATCCAGAAGCCATAAAACAAAGCCCCTGCTTCATATACAGATATAAAGCACTTAATCATCTGTGACTGCAAAAGCACAAGTGTCCTCTTTCCCAAAACACACGTCCAGTGGCTGCTGTTCACTGACAGAAGCACTTCTCACAAAGCAAAGCTGATTTTTACTGTTTTAAAGAACTCTGGAAGGTTGTGCTTTTCCACTGTCAGCAGTTTTCCAGCACACAACCTCCACTGTGTCACTGCTAATGACATAACACACAGAGACCACTGGCTGAGGGAATTATTTTTCTCCCTATAAGAATGGAAAGAACCAGGAAGAGTGAGCTTTCTCCTGAATATATTTGGCTCTGCAGAAGACACATGTGATACAAATGTTGCTATGGAAACTATTCTATTAAATAATATTAAATTAAATTTACATATTTAAAGTGCTCAGAAAGAGTTCAGGTACAAAACTAATTAGCCTAATTTCAATCTTGAAATTACAAAGTAGGGCCTACCACAACTGTCATGTTTCTTTTAAAAGAGCTTTGGATTTGAACAAGCTGCTTCTCAGCACCCCTTCCTTTCCAAATGGAGCACCTGCACTCCAGTTATTCAGAAAAGTCGTTTCTTGAGATAATTTCCAGACACAAGCTCTGCTCCCAGTTCCCTTGGTGATGGAATTACGGAGTATTACAGAGACTAACCCAGAGCTGGATTCAGTCTGAACAGACAATGCACTGATTACAGCTCTGCCACCACAAAATGGGAATGTATTTTAACAACTCTCACTTACACCTCACCACACATGGAGCACTGAAATCCTTCTCAATTAAACACGAGTCCTGCATGAGGCTGGAGTAGATTGTCCTTCCCTAATGTTTTCACAGCATGAAGAAGTTTTTTGAAAGTTAATATTTCAATATCTGAACTGTTTTTCCTGGGTTAACCATAATTCCCCATTTCTAACCGGGCATTGTAAATCAGGGCACTGGGCTTTTAAGCAGCTCACAGAAAATGCTACAGGAAGAAATCTGCACCCACATCTCAACCGTCTGTTCTTGAGTCATGGGCCAACACTCCAGGCTGGAAACTACCAGGAGAGAAAAGCATTATCTAAGTATTTATTTCCAAAGAAATGGAGCAGGATTTGAACAGGTCATCCCTCCCTCATAGCACAGGCACCAGATCTAAAGCAGTGACAGTACCAACCACCTTCCCTCCCAAGGTCCTCCACAACACGGAAAAGCTGTCAGGACACAACACCCAGACCAAGGGCAGCAGCTCAGGGCTCTTCATTTTAACACACCCATAGTCAAAGGAACTCTCTGGGATTTCTATTGGATTCCTTCAAAAAACCACTTTTCATCACACCTTTTGCACTTTCCAGCCACTGATAATGACACAGACCTTTGGAATTAGAAGGAAGGAGATGAAATAAAGAAATTTTTGTTTTCAAAGGAAACACTTAACATTTGTTCCATTTCCACAGACTCTGTGTTATTATCCCTTTCTTCCCCTATTTTAGTGTTCAGCTCTCACATGCACATCTACCGAGAGGACATTGAACCACCTCCACCCTCAGAGTGGTCTGAAAAGCCTTAGAAAAGGAAAGGCACAGGCATTAACAGAATTTACAGAGTTTGATGCACCTTATTCACATGTCCATTGAGTTTCTCTGTTACAGAATGGAAATATGTACCATAGCTTAATCTTACTCATCGTTTATGCTGGAGCAAACTGAACACTGATATATATCCAGTAATGAAAAAGTAGTCATGATACACTAATTCTGCCAAATTTATTACAAGTCCTCTCCTAATGACGTGTCCTCCATCTGCCACAGAATCACACAGTTCCTACAGAATGAACTGTGCCTGCAAGTACAGGTATGAGAAAACCGGCCTGATGGGATACTTTTAAATGCCTTCCCGTTTCAAAAAAAGCCAGGGAGACACAAGTTAGCAAAACTGTAGAGAAGTCACTGACCATGGATACAGCAAGAGAATAGAACTATAACTGCAATGAGCCAACAAAAGCTTTCAGAGGATCACACACTTCTCCCTAACAAACCCTAATGCAAAACTCACACTCCGGACAATTCAAAATTGCCAACCCATCAGTTCTCGGTAAACACAAGAAATTAATTCCTTTCCAGTTCTCAAAGGCAGATATACTAATTAAAAGATTTTGTATACACAAAACCTCCCTCCAAGTGCATCCCCTTAAGCCCCGCTGGCTCCCGAAGGGAGACGGGAGGTGTGGAGCCAGTCCCATCACCTGAGCGGCTCCGGTAGCTCGCTCAGGGAGCAGCAGCTCATGGACCGGAGGAACAGAGCAGGATTTCAGAGCACATTCCATCCCAGACACAGCGGGGAACTGCCCTGCCAAAACCCAAACTAGGGACACGCCATGGTAATCAAAGAACAACCTTAAAATAAGTTTAAAATTAAACACGGAGCTAAAACGAGCTTTGTGGGTTTCCATTTTGCGCAACTCGAACGAACTTAAAAGCCTTGAAACATCGCAAGACCTTAAAGCCCTAATTTGCAGCAGGAACAGCAGCACCTGAGCAGCTCTGAGCCCTCACCCCCGGCCAGAACTGTCCCGCAGCCTCAGTGCCGGCGGCACAGCCACCCCCATCCCCGTGTGCCCCCCGGACACCCCCAGCCCCGCAGGGCCCCCGCAGCCCGGGGCGCTCGGAGCGAAGGGCAGCGCCGGGAGGCGGAGGCAGCGCAGCGCAGCCCAGCCTTGCGGGCAGGCAGCATCCCCGACTCCCGACGGGAGAGACCGGAAAAAATATATATACGTAAAAATAATGTACATTATATAGTGCGATACATTTAAGTGCCTTTATTCTTCCCCTCCCCTCCCCCCCCCCCCGATCTTTTTGTTTCCTCTCTCCGCGCTGAGCTCAGTTTGCAAAAGGAGGACAAAGGAGTGGCAGGGGATAAAAAATAAATAAATAAATAAAAGAACCAAACGCAAAGCCCCGAGGCAGGTGGCGGCACTCACCCCGAGCCGCCGGCTCCGGATGCGGACGTAGCCCTGCTTCACGATGTCGTTGAAATTGGAGGCCATCCTTCCCCGGGACAGCGGCGGCAGCGCCGCTCAGCCCGCCCGCATGGCGAGAGCAGCCGCCGGAGCCGCGCCCCGCACCGCCCCCCGAGGACCGCACCGCCTCCCGGACAGCTTCGCACCGCCCCGCACCGCCCCCGGACAGACCCACACCACCCCCGGAGTGACCCGCACCGGCCCGCACCCCTTCCTACAGAACCCGCTCCACCCCTGGAGCGACCCGCCCCGCCCTGCACGCCCCTCGGAACGCTCCGCACCGAGGACCGACCCGCACCGCTCCACCCCGCACCACCCCCGGAGCGATCGCACGGCTTCACGCTGCTCAGCGGAGCGCACCGCACAGCCTCCCGCACCTCCCCGCACCGCCCCTGGACCGCACCGCTCCACTCCGCCCCGCCCGTCCCCTCGGAGCGCACCGCATCACCTCTGAGCACATCCCGCATCCACCTCGCACCGCCCAGGAGCGCCCCGGGCTGCGGGAAGCGCGGTGGCAGCGCCCGCCCGCCCTCCTGCACTCACACCTCATCACCCCGCGATGGCCCCTCCGGCTGCAGGTGGCTCAGCACAGAATAACCTCACCTGGCCCACCATGCTGGGACACACCACTCAGACCTGTGGCTTTCCCCAGGAAAGCAGGTTTCTCAGAAAGTCTTTCAGATGCTTGAATTTCTGCCAAGATTCTCCAGAATCCACTTCCAAAGACAGGCAACCTGAGCTGCTGCCCTGTGGCCATGCCTCGTGCCACGGGAATGTCACACCAGCCTGTTTTCTAGGCAATGTGCAGTTGCAGTGAGGGCTGACTTTGCCTGGCATTGTGCCCTGGGGTTGCCTTCGGCAGCTCCCAAGTTGTCCTTTTCCAGGAACCTGCAAACATTGCCAAGTACACCAGCAATCCAGCAGAGAGGGGCTCTGGTGACTCTACATGGGTTACCTGTTAGTGGCATGCTATAAATACTCTGTCCTGGAAAGAGGGACTGCTCATCTCTTCATAACTTCTTTTAATAGCATCACAAATATAGGCCCTCTGAGGAGGTCAGCCAGATGGATGACTTTGACTTTGGGAATTATCCTGCCTTGGAAATTACAAACAGGGCAGTGAGGAGGAAAGCAGAGCAGAGAAGTACCATGGAGCACACAAGGAGCACAGGGCCATGGGGAAGTGATGCTCATGTTTATTTAGTTGTTCAGTGACCACAAAAGTCACCTCTGATAAAACTGGCCCCTTTCTGGTTTAAATGTGTAGCTCCTTCAATTTAGAAGCAGCCAGAAATGATGGTGGTTGCTCTGCTGCAGTAACAGTGTGGTGCTCTCAGTTCTTGCTTGAAGAGGTGATTATTTTGCAAGGCTTTGCGAAATATTAATTGATGGGGTGGATTATAGAGTGTAGGACTCTCCAGCTGAAGGGCTAATTCACTCAGGATAAAGGAGACAAGCCTGCAGTCCTTACTTTGGTATTTTACACTTCCCATTCCTTTTCACTGAGCTGTTTTACAGAATCCATAAAATGGAACAGCTTCAGCCATGTGGAACCTTCCACACCCATGAACCAAAATACATCAGAAATGAGAATATTCTGAGGCAAATCTGTCTGCTGGGTATTATGACCTTAAGACCACCAAGGTGATCAGAGGGATGGAGCAGTTCTGCTGGGAGGAAAGGCTGAGACAATTGGGATTGATCAGCCTGGAGAAAGCACTTTCAGGGTGATCTAACTGTGGTCTCCCAGTACCTGAAGGAGCTACAAGAAAGATTGAGAGAGTATTTCCAAGGGCCTGGAGTGACAGGACAAGGGGGAATTGCTTCAAACTGACAGAGAGTAGGGTTAGATGGGATATCGGGAAGGAATTCTTGGCTGTGAGGGTGGGGAGGCCCAGAGAAGCTGTGGCTGCCTCATCCCTGGAAGTGTCCAAGGCCAGGCTGGATGGGGCTTGGAGCAACCTGGGATAGTGGACGATGTCCCTGCCCATGGCAGGGGCTGAAATGAGATGATCTTTAAGGTCCCTTCCAACCCAAACCATTCCATGATTCTGTGAAAACAACACACAAGTCGCATAGGACAAAACACCCAATAACAAAAATGTACTTTTGTTGAATATATCGTAGAGCCCCAAAACCAGTGGCAATGCCATTTCCACAGTGCCACGTGTTAGATTTCAGTGCTGGTCCAAAGCTAGAAAAGTTCAGCCACCCCAGTCTGCTTCATCTTGTATGGAAATGTGTGTTCAGTGCAGAGACGTGTTTCGCTGTCTCAAGCACCGTAAAAATACTAATGCTGGAAGCACCAAGTATTTTCTAAGCTCAGGATTATTAAAGACCAAAAAAAAGAAAAAAGAAAAACAGAGAGGTTTATTTTGGTTTCAAAGACATTTGTAGCAGGAAAGAAATTACAGAGCCACTTTAGATGTCTTTTCAACAAGTTTGGACGGTTCTTCTAATCCCTTCCAGTACTTAAACACACACTGCTGGTTTCATTAGTCACTGGCATATTCCTGCAGGTAAACACATTCCTAAGAGCTTTGCTAAGTAAAGGTGGATTTAAGCCTGTGCTTATTCTTTGATGAATTAGGATATTAGTGTCCACTTACATTTTCACTTTGAACAACATAAATCCCTTACATATGCCATGGTTCAAAGACAAAATGCATTTTAATTCCCACATGTGCAATATGTTCCAAGAACGTGCCAGAAAATCTCATTGTTCAGGTTTTCAACTCAATGCTATTGCTAGAAAAAAACTTGTTTACCACTGTTTTAATATGCAAATGTGTGCCCTGGTTGTTTTGACAGAGTCCTTCTTTCAGCTCATTTCTATTGACCATTAGCCCTCACTACCAGGATATGCTTTATGATATCCACATTCATCTATATTCAAAACTGTCTACAACTTTTTAATAAGCTTTCATTGAAATTTTTTTCCTTTTTAATGACAATGGTAGTGCCATTATTTCTTAGGAAGATAAGAGTCAAAGGTGACTTTGAAGTACCAGCCTGCTGTTAATAATTTAAGTGGATCATTGTTATATTCTAATCTCATAACAACTATCATTGTGCTGCCCTGCAATGAGCTCCTTTGCTTTTAGCCCTGTGCAAACAGAAATCACTGTTACAGATTTTAACTGGAAATGAAGGGAGAGCTCAGTTTTTCCCAAAATGCCATCCTGACATTTTAAAAACAAGTTACATTCACCTTATTATGTTTGCAGCACCTCGTCCCCTGTGTCTGTGGTATCATTTCATCACAGTCCACGGGTGGAATTTGACAAACATCCCTGAGACTTCCCAAGTTAAGGGATAGGAAACTGCCGAGGCCATTTTGAGGAAGCAGTATTTTCTGTGGAAGTTATTTCCTTGAACAGATGGAGCTGGGACTAGTCAAGCATTTCCTGACCAAAAAAAAAAAAAAAAAATAGAAGTTTCTTATTTAATTACCCTGAAATGATTTGCTGGAAATCTATAACACACGTCAATATTTTTTTATGAAAAGTTCCCATAGTATTTTGTCTCCATAAGGTCAAGATGCCAACATTTTTCCGCTATAGTTTGGACTTTTCAGAGTAGTTTAGAGCTGATAACATCACCAGGAATTGTTCCTGACCTTTTCAAGTGCTTTGAGGTTACTGGAATGCAATATTTCAAACACGGTATCTCCATGAAAAGCTTTTGGGCATTCCTATGTCTAATTTTGTTTGGGTGTGAGATACATTTTTGACATTTCCTTCTGATTTTTTCAGTGGGAATTCTGAATTTGGATTAGTTCTAGCTGCAAGGGAATGCAACAGATAATGAGGAACAGTAAGTGGCTGGAATTCTTTTTAAAAATTGATGATTTTTCCTGCATTAGTGTGACTTGGAAATTCCTTATTCTCCTTTTTGCAAAGGCAGACTGCAGTGCTGCCATGGATCATTTAATTTTGGAAAAAGAAAACCCAAAGTTTATCCTGAATTTATTTCTTACACAATGCAGAGATCTGATTAGTTTTGCCTTATAACTGTGGCTTGTTCTGCCACTGGTGCGAACACAAACCACACACTGGACACACAGTACAAAAGTGCTCAGAAATTCACCATTTATGTGTCATTGTGCTACTTAATTTTGAGTGAATGAATTCCGCTGAAGATTTTCTCTGCTGTTACGTCTTCTTTTGTACATCTGTGTTTGTACGTCACCTAAGTCTTTGTTCCTAAGGTGCCAGTCAGGCAGCTCATGCAATGTCCAGCTCTCAGGCTGAGGAATAGCTTGTTGGGTCAGAGAATTTAGGAAACCTCCATAAAATTTGTGCTTTTTGAGGCAACCTCCCTGGCGAAGTGAGGGCAGGACCCTGGGTTTAAACATCCTCATTCGCTCCAGGGATTTTTGAATATATTAGTTCTAAAACTGCATTAGTGAAATGCACACATAACTCACTGGCAGAATTACTATGCAGATGTCAGTCAGTGCCAAAACATGAAAATTCATGAGACTGAACAGTTAACTTACAAAAAAACCCTCTCCCATAACAGAATGGAGGCATTGAGCTGCTTGTGCAATAAACAGGAAAGTGCCTGCCAGCATAAGCCACTGATAATCAATATTTAATGAAAATAAATAATCTATTAACCAGGCTAACATGCCATTTTGCACAGTGCTATCCCAGTATCAGGCACTGAAATTACCTTCCCTCTGCATGATTCATTCAAATCATTATGCTTCATGTAGAACAAGGTGGTGAAAGGCAAAGATAGTGGAGGGGGGTTGGGCAGCAAACAAAATACATCCTTTTGCTGGAAACTCTGGTTCTGATTGTAATATTTTGTCCCTAACAAAATTACTGTCAACACAGTGAATGTTAAGACAGGAATAAGTATCTGCTGACTGAGTCTGCAAGCCAAGTGAATCCAGGGGAACATGAGCTATTGAAAACCCAACATTCATTTCACTTGCTTTGTATTTCTGTGACAGTTACAAGCATTTAAGCACTTTTTCAGTCTCACTCTCCCCACGACACACATCAAGGGACCTTCCTGCATCTGCACAGCATGGCTGGGGGGATTAAGCAGGACTGAGTGGTGGGTCACAAGGTCACCATCCATCCTCCCCGTTCCTATAGGTGATTTATCAGAGCCTGCAGCGTCTCTGGGACCGGCAGCTCGCTCTGATCTGTGGCTGTGGCAGAGCTGAAGTGACACAGCCTGTACTGATACATCCCTGTACTGATACAGCCTGTGCTGGTACAGCCTGTGCTGATACAACCTGTGCAACTGCATTTTCCCTGCCTGCCTCTTTGCTCTTTCCTGTCTGAGCCAGCACAGGAACATTAATCCCAGAGCAGGTCCCCAGACATGTGCCTGTGGTCTTTACGAAGCCGTGAGTAGGCAGAGCAGTGGTGCCAAAAACTCAGACTTCAGCAAAGGCTGAATTTGGGTTGCACGTGAAAGACTCAGGCACGTTTGTCTGAGGAGGTTGGGTTTAACTGTGCTGCTGGTGGAGGTGGATTTCACTCCACAGCACACATGGTTGTCACTGGGGCTGGTCCAGCTACGCCCCACAGCACACAGAATAATTCCTCCAAGAGATCCTTCCAAACACGACCTACCACCACTGATGGCAACATCAGAATCTCTGGAACAAGGCAGCATCTTCCAAGATGTGAAGATTTCTGCTAAAGGGCATCTCAGGACTAGAATTGCCAATGCCAGCCTGTGAGATTTAGCAGCCAAAGGTGTGGAAATCATACCATAAATTAGTGTTTTGCCAATGGTATGTTCACAAGGGAACTTGATTGGGAAATTATTAATGCTACCCAGGGAAATATTTACGCCAGGACCTGTATTTAATGATATCTGATGTTTTTAAGGACAATCTGTAAGAATCTAAATCTTCTAGA
This sequence comes from Platyrinchus mystaceus, assembly GCA_035041135.1. Lineage (NCBI taxonomy): Eukaryota > Metazoa > Chordata > Aves > Passeriformes > Tyrannidae > Platyrinchus > Platyrinchus mystaceus. The sequence continues at coordinate 12,536,102 of JAWWLV010000057.1, forward strand.
GAAAGGGTTTGGGGTTACTACCAGCACAGGCTGTGGTGTGCCTTGTCAGTGCTGGAACAGGATGCTGATTGTTATTACACTGGATTTAAATAAAGAATTTACTGTTATCACACTACAAGAAAAGCATCAGTTAAGTTTCAGTTGAAATCCAAATGTTAAGGATTTTGCTTGAAAATTCAAATAGAAACTTCTTTGTGTTGCATCACAATTTTAAATGTGAGAAACTGCTTCTAAATCAGACTTCAGTGTATACATTTATAGATATTCCAGTACCCATTGATTCCAGTGAAATTTATTTTCTATTGCTTTGTCCTAAATACTCATTCCTGAGCCAATGTCAAGCTCATTTGAAGTCTGTGTTAACAATAATGGCTACAAGGCAAATTCTTATCTCGATTCAATGCAGCTTTCAGCATTTATTGGTGTGTGTCTACTGAAAATTTATGCCTAGAAGTTTTTTTGTTGCTGTTAAATGAGTGAGGAAAAAAGTTTACATTCTAATTATAGTCTTTGTAGATGGCATTTGGAGAAGATATCAAATAGTGTCAGTTTACAATGCAGTTTGTTATTATGTGCTGCCTTATAAGCAGTAGTTTTGGGGGCTGGATTTTACCATTTCCTTGTGCAGTCTCAAGACTAAATTTCCATGAGCATTTACCAGAACTGGGCGCCTGAATAAAATGAATGAATATGAAATCAAACACCACTTCCCACTGCAGCAGGACCTGCAGGTAGGAAAAGCCAAAGCTCTCCCAGTGCCCTGGAGCTGTTGAACAGATAAGGGTGGATTTTGTACTCCATTTTCCCAATGTACCCTTTGCATGGATGTGGTTCAGGAAGAGCTGTGCTCTGTAGTGCACTAAAAGGCTAAAGCAAGTTATTTCCCTTTAGAAGAAAGAGAAATTACCAGGAAAGAATGGTGACTGATCTCAGTCCCTTCCCATCAAAGTATTAGGAAAGGTATCTGAATAAGAAG
>JAWWLV010000057.1:12540544-12583150 GCA_035041135.1 Platyrinchus mystaceus
GCTTCTCTGGGCAACCTGTGCCAGGGCCTCCCCACCCTCACAGGGAACAATTTCTTCCTAATATCCAATCTAAACCTCCTCTCTGTCAGTTTGAAGCCATTTCCCCTTGTCCTGTCACTCCAGGCACTTGTCCAAAGTCTCTTTCCATTTTTCTTGTAGCTTCTTCAGGTACTGGAAGGCCACAATTACCTTCTCTTCTCCAGGCTGAACAATCCCAATTGTCTCAGGCTTTCCTCCATCCCTCTGATCATGTTGGTGCCTCCTCTGGACTCGCTCCAGCAGTTCCATGTCCTTCCTGTGCTGGGACCCCAGAGCTGGAGGCAGCTTTGCAGGGAGGGGTCTCACCATGTCAGGTACTTGTTCACAATTAATCTTTTACTGCAGGAGTTCACACAGGATCTAAAACATCCACACAGAAGGTGGGGGCAGCAATAATGACATCCAGGCTGTCAGGGCAACTCATTTGGCCATCAGCAGGTTTTCTGGCAGCTTTCTTGTCAAGCAATCCCTTAATCTGGATAGATGCCACGAACTAATACATTTTTTCTGGCAGCTTGTTCCCTCTTTTCTGAACATCCTGCACCTATACATGAGGCCATTAAGTACATTTGTCACTGGATGAAAATACAGGCAATTTATCTCATATAAAACACATGGACCTGTTTGTGGCTCCTGGGGGCAGTTTGTGTCCCCGGGGCACGGCCGGGCTGAGCAGATCAAACAGAGCTCCTTAGTTAATGGGAAAACCTACCTGTGAGGTTGATGGATCACTGAGATTGATGAGCTTTATTGCAAGAAAACTCTAATTCCCAGCAGTTCAGTTCGGGATAGCAAAAGGAATGCTTATATTTAGTCCTGGAAATAAATAATGGATGAGTGTTACCATGGCAGTTCAGCAGTGTTCGGGTCTGAAACAGGCATTGCTGTCACCCCTTCTCAGTCTGCTCAGTCCTTACCCTTTGTGACAGTTCATTTCCTCAACATTCAACTTGAACCAAATGTTATTTCCTCTTATGAAAATCAGCACTTTTTATTGGGCTGACTTTGGGGAGATTTGCTAAAAAGCATTTCTGTGTCATATTTAGTGTCACCTGAAAGCTGCTCATCACACTTTCTTCTTTGTTTCCAACTGGAGAAGGAATGTTTGCCAATAAACAAAGTGTATAGTTGTAAATCTAATTGTCTTTATAAATGTGCTTCACAGTTGGCTATTTTCACATGCAAAACACACAGCTACTAGTTTTAAAGGTCCAGTTGTGAGATCTCTACCTTTAAAAATGTAAGCAATTGGTGATTTTGATTTAAAAAGTTCTTCAGTGGCTTTTCTCCAGAAGCTTTTTTTCCTGTATGTATCCAACTTAAATTAAGGAATTTGACTACACTACATTGTTAACAGATCCTTGAATATACTGACAGGATAAAATAAAATATATATATCTAGTGGAATCTTTAAGTCCCTTTTAGATATGCTCAGGTGATGGTGGCACCTCTCAAAGCTTGATTAAAAATGTGAAAATTTGAAGCTTTTTAAAGCTTTTTAAAAATTTAAAGCTTTTTAATTTATTTTTAATTTTGTACATTTTAATTTCATGGTAATAGCATGATCCTGAATAATGGTTTGATTTGAACCATCTTTTAGTTCCCAGAGTGGGAATCTGTATGACTGGAGTTTTGATTCAGTTCTGCACATTTCTTAATGGACATCTCAGCCCAGACAACCTCAAGAATCCCAGAAAACATTTTGTAACTGAGTCACTGTCATCCCTGGGCAATTTTTTGCTTCTACCTTCATTTTTAGAAGAAAGGCAGAAAACTAATTTATTATATTTATTTATGTTGACTTCACTTACTGACTTTAAGGCCTTGGAGTTAATGCTGCCAGCTAAGCAGGATGAAAAACTGATCCAGGCTGTACTCAGTACCCTCAGTGAACTTCAGCAGAAACACCACAAGCAACAATAAAATGTGGACTTTCTGGTCTAAAATTCCTAAACTAATCCAAAAGGAAGATTATCCTTTCATTCAACAAGTTGCAGTGGGGAAGATAAGCAATCATGCAAGAAGATTAGAAAGACTCCAAAATATCCTTGTAAAATAAACTATTAAGGCTTTGATGTTCCCTTATCTTCCAGTGGAAGATTCCCCAAACATTACAGAACATAAACAACTGCACTTCAGAACTGAAAGGCACTTTTTAAAATGCCTGTGTGCACTTTTTTAGCCTTTAATAACCAGTGTAAAGTACAGTCCAGTTTTGAAGTAAACACAAACCACAGAGTTGCATTCAAATTGCAGCTATGTTTAAAAAGAATAAATCAATATTAAAAAAAAATGTCTCTGAGAATGCTTGTCAGAAAAAAGAGGGATTTTTTACATTTAACAAATACAAAAAACATATACATTAAATCAGCCCATGTGAACTTTGCAATATTTCCAAGGATATTTGGCCAAAAAGGTTGCTCAAAATTAATGAACTAGAACCCAAAATCCAGTGTGATGAGGCTCAAAGGCAGGTCTTGAAACTATGAATAAGATTAAAAGAGGATTTCAGGTTTATTAAAAAGATCTGCTTAAATGACATGGAATAACTGCAAATGGCCACATTGGCAGTGCACTTCTTTTAGGGAAGATTTCATATGGTTAATGGTAATTACAAATATGTGACAAATTAACTCAAAGCAAGTGAAAATATATATGACAGATAAGAGCAAATATTACACTATTGCTTCCAACTCCTAAGTCTTCCAATGACAAGAATTTTAGAATCTGTCAGAAATTACTTTTTTTAAAAGTAAGTGAGATAAAAGCAGTATTTTGGAAGATGAAGCCACTGTAGCTTCAAAGGAACCATCCAATTTGATGTCCCCTGGCGTTAGGGATCTGTTCAATCTTCGTGGCTTTTGGCAAAATTAAGAAGTATAAAAAAGCCAAACAATGAAGTCAAAAAATTGTATTTGTGCTTCACATTCCTTCCCTGTAACTCTTGTCATTGTCACACCTCTCAGGTGTTGGGAAGAGCTGGGAGAAGGCCCATCACCATCTCCAGCATTCCAGAGACCTGAGGATTTGCAGGAGCTGAACTGTGTGTGGCTCCATGTCCTTTCTTGATAGATAAAACCCACTGCCTTGCCTTAAAACAGTCACCTTACAGCAGTTTTTATCATTAAAGCTGGGGAATCTTGGCTCTTGTCCTGAGACAAGACATGTTAAAACCGGCACAAATTCCAACAAAAGTGGTGCTGCCCCTTTTGTGGTCTGCAAAGAGCAGTTCTGGTCTCAGCACAGCTCATCATTTGAGAGCAAGAGCCAGAAAGGGGCAACATTTGGGATCTGCCATCATGATCCCACCATGCAAACAGGCTTCTTGGTGACCCAGAGCTTGCACAGTGGGGAAGAGAACCTGCACTCCCTTCCTACAGCACACTGAGAGGTCCTGGTGGCAACATGTCCCAAGGGAGACGTGCCTGTTTTATGCTTCAGAGCATGTTTGATTGCAAGAAACATGTTGCCTGATTCATTGCCAAAATAAGGAGCACAAGACAGTTAAAAACACCATTTGCTTAAGCCCTATAATTGCAGTAAGCCCCATAATTCCTCTGCCATGTAGGTAAATTCCTGGGGGTTTGATTTTTTTATTTTGGGGGGTTTTTTGTTGGGTTGTTTTTTTTTTTTTTTGTCTTTTCAATTTACAGGTTCTGAAATGCAGGCAAAATGTTAAATTACCTTTTTTTAAGCACAATTTCACTCTTTTGGCATTATCTCAGCTCTGCAAAATGACGTTGGTGAGCAGATAAAGAGCATTAGGAGCATGACACCCAGTCCAGACAACAGCTGGTGGAGGCTCTCACCTCTCCCTAACAGAAGGAAAAGCAGAGCAGCTTTGCAATAGGAAAATGATCCAGCACACCCTGGGAGTTTAATGGGATTTGCATCAAACCTGTAATTCGTTGAATAAAAGAGAAAACAGTAAGACAAAGAGCTCCATTTGTCTCCTGGCTGATAACCCTGGAAGTCAGAAAAAGCCCCATTTCCCGGGGGAATTATCAAGATTCTGGTGATCAACATCCCTAGTACTGAAGAGCAGGTTATGAGTGAGGGATCAGGAGGAAAAGATGTGGAGCAATCACAAAGGGGGTCATATTTTACTTAGCTAAAAGGATATTTGCATTTCCCCTATGGGGAAGTAAAAGCTGAGCATGGCAGACAATTTTTCCTATGTAAATGGAAGTAAACACACACATGCATCAAGTGGATAAATCTGGCCTCTCACACCAGCCCTCTCTTACCATCACTCTTTCAAATGAGGCCATTACTGAATAAAAATGTCTCTTCAGTTTTGCTCCAGTTTTTCACCTGTGCCTGCAATGACATTCCCAGCACCACAGTCTGAGGTGATCCAGAACCAGGAAGGTGCCTCATGGAGCATCTGCTTTTCTGCACCACTGTCAGTCCACACTTTATACTGAAAACATGGACATCGATGAGGGTGGGTGATGTGCAATGGGATGATTAACCCCAAAAGCTGGATATCCACTGGTATTTTAATGGCAAAATTATGGCCTGTCACAAAGTGATTAAAGCCACAAGGTACCCACCATTTCTTCTAGTCACACCAGAGCAGCCCTTTAATTTGAAATCTGCATGGTCATGAGTGTCACTTGTTCCCACATGGGGACCCTGAAGATGGGTGACATGAAGGGGAGGGGGATTTCATTAAAATTAACAAATTATTGGTGTGGCAGAATGGCAGGATGTTAAACAGATGTTACAGTGCAGACAGCTCATGTTTTAAAAAATACTCATTACATTTTGCCCTGGAGTAATGATTTATGCAATTAGGATATTTTCTTCATCTAACCTCTCTCCCTGTTTTCAGGTTTTCCAACCATCTTCATTATACCAGAACACTCTCAATGCAAAATTTATAGCAATAGCCAGATCTCCAGGAAGTTTGTGTTCAATACTTTTTAAAAAAACGTACTTCAAGTCAAGGAATAAAGACAACAGAATTATATCACTGCTCAGCCTTAAAAATGTTGGAAGGACTAATTTTAAATCTCTCCATGCCAGCCCTCTGATCCATCACACTGACAGCACTGTAGTAAAGCTCAGTTTCTGTAATGCTGTGTCTGAGCAACATTCCTACAGTCCTCAAGGACCACTAATGTATATTTTTTTAGTTGACTTAAAGAAATTTTTCTTAAGCCATATCTATTCCTTCTCATCCCACTGATTCTCAGTCCAGGGCACGTTACAAGGATGGTGCTGCAGGGAACTGGAACTGAATCACAATGGTTTGAAACCACAATCTGCTGCCACCTTCCTTTGATGGATGTGTTCATGAATATGGACCAGAAACCCAGCACTTGCCTGATAGGCCAAAGATGATCATCATGTGGTTGTCACACCAGCATCCTATACCAGTTCCCAATGAGAACTGGTACAGCAGCATCTGCCATCACATCCTGAGGAGTTTCAGAGAATAGAGAGACTGTATAATTAACAAGTCAGCACCCTGCAACTACCCTGAGGCAATGTGGGAGCTAAAAATGACTGCAGAAATGCAAGGAGTGGCAGAAGGACTTGTTATGTTCATTCAGATAATGAATTTGCTTCAAAGAATTGAGTGGAGCTGTTGTCTTAGTAACCCAGTTCAAGAAAGAAAATATTTCAGGAAGTTGGCATGAAGTCACATTAACATCTGCACACCAAGGCAGGCTGGCAGATCCAGGTTCTCTGGAAATACCTGGCATGAATTGTGTTAGAATTTAGCTACTGCTGAACTAAACAGAACAAAAGAAGTTGCTTTCCAACCCTCATACTCCCCATTACCCAAGGAGAGACAGAAAAAGTAAAACTGGCAGCTCAGAACACACCTCACTGGGCTGTGTTCTGGGTTTTAAAGAAATGCAAACACACAGCCTAGATAAGAACAAGACCCTCCTCGTGCCAAAACTCCCCATTCAGTCAATAGAACTCACTAGTGACCAAGTCAGGCATCACATGTGAGGGAACATTTGCTGGTACCCTGTTTGCAAGGATTTTCAGCATTATCACTTAGAGCTGCAAAAGATAGTTATCAAAATATTAACTAAAATAAGAAAGTGTGTTGAGGCAATGAACTGTGCAAGAGCTCTCTGTCATGGAAATGTGTGTTGCAATTACAATTTGTTAAAAATACATAGTTTCCCCTCAGGCTGAACCATCTGCAGTAACTTAACTTCCTGGACAAACCAGGATGCCATGAGCCTAAAAAAAGATTTGTATCAAGAATAGTGTGTCCAGCAGGACCAGGGCAGGGATTGTCCCTCTGTGCTGGTGGCACTGGTGGAGTCACACCTCCAGGGCTGTGTCCAGCTTTGGGCATCTCAGGGCAGGAAAGGCATTGAGGGGCTGGAACATGTGCAGGGAAGGGAATGGAGCTGGGAAAGGGTCAGGAGCAGCTAATGGAGATGGGGGGACTCAGCCTGGAGAAAAGGAGGCTCAGGGGGACCTTCTGGCTCTCTGCAACTCCCTGACAGGAAGAGGGAGCCGGTAGGGGTGGGGGGTATCAGACTCTGCTCCCAGGGAACAAGGGACAGGACAAGAGGAAATGGCCCTAAGTTGTCCCAGGGGAGGTTCAGGTTGGACATCAGGAGGAATTTCTCCATGGAAAGGGTTGTCAGACATTGGAAGGGGCTGCCCAGGGAGGTTTGGAGTCCCCATCCCTGGAGGTGTCCAAGGAAGGACTGGACCAGGCACTCAGGGCTCTGGGCTGGGGGACAAGGTGGGGATCAGGTACAGGTTGGATTCCATGGGCTGGGAGGGCTTTTCCAACAAAAATGATTCTGTGATTTTGGGATTAACAGAAGAGAGAAAAAAAAAAAAGAAAAACCCTTCAATTTGAAAATCAATCTTCAATGACAAAAGTATTCTTTTACAACCCCCACTGTTATTGTAAAAGAACAATTACTGTAGCAAACAAAAACATTTAACTGGAGTGCTTGAAATGATCTCTGATGAACAATATTTCATAAACATGTCCATATTTCATCAGTTTGCTCTGCAAACAGGAGAGAGCTCTCAAAGTGACTGCACAACAAATAATCTTTGCAGCACCACTTGGCTCTTCTAGTGATCTGAAATTATGGTGCAACAGCTAATAATGCATTTCAGATCATTTGGGATCCCTTGCTGGACTTTCAAATGTGGTCCCCAGTGGTTGTGAGCCTGAAGTTCAATTGGGGTTTGTGGTTTAAATGCAAAAGGAAGTTAATTAGTCATAAAAAAATGATACATGATGAACATGGCACCCCAATTTGTATTCAAATATGACTTCTCCTAGTCTAAAATAGAAAGCAAAGCAATTAGCCAGCAAAGGCATTAACTGCTTGGGTTATTCAGTATATAATGAGCCAATGCATCCACCCTCCACTTTACTTTGCAATGCTGTTTTTCATTTAATGCATTCACAACATTAGGGTTTGTTTACCATTATGGTGATTAACAACAGGAAAACCAGATCAAACTCTGCTCTCAGTTGCTTTATAAGACCAGAAAATGTACTGTAGGAACAGCACTTGGCCCACTGCAATTTCTGAATTTAAGCCACAAGCAATTTAGCAAAGAAGCAACTTGAAACATTGAAAACCCTCTTCAAAGTGTGCAGACAATGCTGCGTGTTTGACTTTGCGTCTTCTGAAATGTAAATAAGAGACTATCAAATAGCTTCAGATCACAGAACCTGTGGAAATAAACAATATTTCCACGGAGGGAAATGCAGAAATTAGGAATTCAGCAGTGTGTGACATCCACCAGGAAACAAGGAGCTTCATGGCCTAAGGCAGAGCCACTGAGTGGCAAGGCAGGGGTAGGAACAGGGACACTGAAAATAAACCCCCTGAACTGGCCACTTCTTTCTAGAGGCACAAAGTCAAGGATCAAGTAGGCACCATTTCACTGCAGCTGGACATCACATGTGCAGAATAACACTTTAAAGAGCCAACTAAGATATTCAAAAGGGAGAACTTCCAAATCCTAACTCGAGTGCTTTATCCTAATTTGAATTGCATTACTTTTCTTCTCCCTCTCTGAATATTAATTGGGATTTTTGACAGATAAGTTTACTGTCAGAGAGATGAAAGATATGCCTGTCAGCTAATGTTTACAAGGCAGTCTTCAAGCTGGGAGATAAAATTAAAACCATTACCATACCACCAGTTTCAAGCCAAACTTAATATCACACCAAATACTTGGCAATTAAGCTGAATTCAAAGAAATTAAGCAAAGAATCTTTCCCCTTAGCTAGAATAAGAGTTTTTAAGCCTCAGCCACACTTCTGCCACAGATCTGGGGAGAGGGAAAGTGAGTTCACCAGAACATTAACATGTTTGAAGTTCACATGTTCAGAGCCAGGTTCTTGCTCCAAACATGCCAGGATGTTCTGTGTGGATCAGATGGAGCAGAGTGTGACTTCCTCATCCTCTGGATGTTGTGGATTGCTCCAGGCATGTGCTGCCAATGGGAATTGTTCTCTCTGCTGTTTTTGCCCAGATTTTCACCCAGCTTTATTCTGGCAGAAGTAGCCAGATAATTTGGTTGTCCCTTCTTAGAAAGGGTCCCTGTTCTCCGGTGAGGGACAACAGCAACCACAGACAGCCATCACATCCTTCAGCTTCCTCACCCTCTTCCACTCCCGGGAAAGGTTGTCCCTGAGCTACAGGGACAACACGGATGGCACCCGTGCCCACCCCACCACCCACCAGCGAGGGGTTTCCTGCTGTCTCTCAGCAAATTCCCCAGTGCCCAGTTGGCACCTTCAGCCCCTGTTCCTGGGAGAAGGCACAGCTTGTGGCCATGGGATCTCAGTTCACCTCAAAAGCAAGGAATGCTCAGTAAATTATTTTGAGACAACGGTGCCCAGTGCTGGTGAATAATTGGATGAGACAGGAGGAGCCTGAGGCACTTCCCCAGGCCAATCTGAAGTACTCAGACAAAAATAAAGCAGGGTGATTTGCAACACTGATTTATCTTGCAAGTGGTGCACATCAGCCTCAAACATTTGTCAGCAATGACTCACTTCGTGGTGACAGGTAGAAAGGTCAATGTTTTCCTCTTCTTGAGCAGAGTAAACTGAGGCTGCTGACACCAAATCAGATTTCCAATTACTGGCTTTGAAAATAATCCTCCGTTTTAGCCCACCTTTAGCGTGAAAGACCTGAGGCTGTTGGGAATGGTAAATTGGGTTTTCAAACGCTGAGGCAGTTAACTATTTAGGATCTATTTAAAAGCACCCAGAATTAAGTGGGAAAGGCAGGTAGGTGGGGACAGTGGAGAATACTGAGAGTAAAGGGAGTAGGAAGAGACATCTGGAGTAGAGTTTTAGCTTAGAAAAATCATAGAATGGTTTGGATTGGAAGGGACATTAAAGATCATCTTATTCCAACCTCCTGCCTTGGGTAAAGACACCTTCCACTATATTTTCTATTTGAGTATTGGTTGTAATTACATCCCAATTCAACAAGCTCCGGTTACTTTTGCTCCCATAGAGAACAACTTTAGTGACATTTAATAGATTGTGTTGCCATATATTTTAGCAGATTCATGTTTTGATTTCCACAAGACTCCGAAAACTAAAAAAGGTCAGATAAAGTCCCCCTTATAAGAATTCAAGGGATTTAAAGTCAAAGTTGCAGCACTAAATATCTGATAGAAAAAAATTTCATCAAAACAGTTTGGGAATATAGGAGCAGCAACAATGTCAATATTTTTAGCCTAATTTTGGCAGTTCTATGAGAAGAGCAGGGGAACATTTTGTGGTTTTTTAAGAGGCAGGACATGTGAATCCCCCACCCCAGACTCTGGTATGGAATATTATTTTCCTAGCACCTTTTTTGCAGCCCTCTGGATGGATTAAGAGTTCAGACAATGGGCCAGAGAATGCCATGGGCCAACACTGGTACAGGTGTTAATTTTATTCTAAAACCTGTTTGTTTTGAAATATTTCAGTGTGGAGGTTTTCTGTGGGCAGACAGGCAGAAGAAGGTGGAATCCAAGTTGCTTCTGCCAGTACAATGCCTGGCTCATGCATTTTCAGCAGCCAGCATAGGAATGAGTTCATTTGGAATTGAAATTAGCTTATTATAATTTTTTTATTACTGGCTTCTGACCAAGAGTGGAAGTGCTTTCTAATATTGAGAACACACTGTACAATTTACTACTTTACAAACAATTGTAGAAAGAAAATATTATGATCAGAAAATTATACTCTGGGTTTGATTCATTTAGACTGGTAACAGAAGTTGGGAAAGATACAGAAATTCACAAATTTTGGTGAAATTATTCCACAAGACTTGTGCTTACCATGCTACCTGCAGTATTTCAGTAGTAATTAATACAGTAATGCTTTATGTACCTGTTTGCTTTCTTCTAGTTAAACTATGTTTTTTTAAAAACACGATAAAAGCATTTATGAGCATTTGAAAAAACTCCAGCATAAAATTTTGCTTTGCACTGTAACATAGCCTAGGTGAGATTCTGACTAAAGAAATCAAAATTTAAGTTTTTGGGGGAACTTTCAATAATAAAATGGCAAAACCAGCAATAAAAGTGTTGGCACTGGAGGGAGAGGATGGTGAATAGATGGGGAAGGCTCTTGTAAGTCATGGGAAGCTCAGTACTGTCCCTTGGAATGATTTAGGAGCTGAAGGTCTGGCACTGAGGGGCATCAGGGAATGCTCTAGAGCAGCATCATTTCAGAACCACCAGTTCTGTGTGGCTTTGGACACCACAGAGAATGAACACAAGCCAGAGAGGTGCTTTAGTTCCCTGCACCAAAAAGGGGGAGTGTGATTCCAAGCAGATTTCCCACAAGCCTGACAAACTCATGGACAAAATCCAACTGTGCAGCAGCCAACTGCCAGAGAAGGTGAAAGTTCCTGCTGTTCCCAGACTGAACATAAGTGGGAACAGTAGGAATTCTGCTTCAGTCTCATTTCCACGCTGCTGCTCAGCCTGAAAATCAGCCTCATTTTTAAAGGAGGTGGGGTTTGATCTGCTCTTGGTCTTTGCTCAGTACAAAGTCCTTCAGAGGCAATTCCTGAGACTGCAAATAATGTTGTGTTTGGTTCTTTTGGATAAGCTTCCCAAAAGGAACTGTCTCCCTGTTTGGATTATTGGTAGCCCATGGGATGAAGTGGACCTTCATTTTTGAATGAAGGAGCAACTCTGCCAAGAGAGTAAATACAGAGAAGTGCAGAGCTAGCTGTTCACAGGTTGGCTCCTGGTGGTGGCAAAGGAGGAGCTGAATTTCTAAGCGATTTCACAATTTCTTAGAACTGGAGAGGTGGGACCTCATATTTGCTGGGTGGTGAGAATGTGCCAAGGCTGTTTACTTCACACCTTCTGGCACTGCCTTTTCATTTCCTACTATTTTGTATTCAAATATGTTGCTTCCTTAGCTCTCTGGCCACGTGAATATAGAAACAGGCCAACAAGTATCCTGCATTTCCCATGTGCATTCCCTGCCTCCCAAGAAGCCAAGATCCAAACTGGAGATGTAGATGTGCTCAAACAAAAGATGTCTTTCCATTTCTTCTGCAGGCCCAGAAATTCCCTGAGGTTTTATAAACCCTGGCACAGCTTATGCCAAAACTGGGGCCCTCCAGAGCTGTTTTGTTGCATCGAAGTCAGAGGTTAAAGAAATGCAAAAATTCCTTATGGCTGGATTAGATCCATGAAATAATGAGGCAAATTCTTTCAAGGGGCAACTGAAAGAATATTTAATTAGATAAAAACAAATTATAGTTGTATTGAGTGATTTTAATGAAAGTCATCTGAAACATTCATTTCAGAAGCAAATAGGCTACATGAAGCTATCAGAAATGCAAATGGCTAAAAGCACAATGGGACATTTGGGGGGGGGAAAAAAGCATATTATCTTAGTATCATGTGTCATCTTGGGAAGTGCAATCACCTTTAAGAGGAAAATAGATCTCTCCACTAAATTTACACTGAAATTGTCAGAATTAAGGAAGATCTATGAAAGGTATTGCACTGCGTCACTATTTTCCTAGTCAGGATTTGACAGAAAGGTCTTTTCTTTCCATATTTGTGATACTTGGATGAAAGAGGCAGATCTGTAATTTCAGAAAGCCAGGTTGTCTGAATCCCAGAGCAGCTCATGTAGCTCTTGCCATGCATTGATATTTATACAATACATACACTGATATATTAACAACTGGGTGTGGCACTCAGTGCTCTGGTTTCGTTGATGTGGTGGTGTTCGGTCACAGGTTGGACTTGATGACCTTGGAGGTATTTTCCAACCTTAACGATTCTATATTTACCTCATAATTATGGAATAATAAGTAGGAAAGCTCCCATGTGCATGATGCACTTGAGAAGTGCACAAATTCTCCTCAGCCCAAAGCAAAATCGAACTTCTGCCTTACTCCTCAGCTCTATAACACTGCCTGATTTCCTCCCAGTTGTCACATTCCCCCGTGACACCCCAGGTTTGTGACAGATAAGGCCAATATCCAGCCTTTATCTGACACAGATGTGATTCCAGGGCCCCTTATCACATTCAGTGCAGAGAAGTGATAGAAGTCTCACCCCTAATATAGGGACTAGTATAACCAATCCAAAAACGTTTTCTCAGCGAACTCAGACACCATCTTTTCCCTGTTCTGTTGTTTTCCAGTCCAGGTGAGGCCTGTGAACACCAGGAGTGAGCAATTTGATAAACTGATGATAAATGACCAACCTTCCCCTGACTCTATAAGGGATATTACTCTGTGCAGTATTGCAGACAGGTTTGATATTGTTAGAAAACTGGACCATGACAGAAAAACCACAGCACCTTACACAGTAAATCTGTTTCCTCCCTATTTCTGATTGATATATTTGGGCTTCACTAAGGAAATGCATTTTCTCCTTTAGCACTTGCAGAGAGCTGGGATTTCTTAAGGAGCCACATGAGCTGTTGTGGAGCTCAGGCAACAAGGCCTTCTGAAGTTAAAAAGTTGCCTCTTTCATCCAGGTATCACAAACAGTTCTAAAGAGCCTGAAAGAAGAATTTAGCTGACAATGTAACTACAGGAGCCTTTTTTCTCCCCCCAACAGCCTGACTTTCGATCCCAGCTGTGTTTACTGCTATGGCAGAAAGCATTCTTTAACTTGTAAGCTGATTAAATTTGACCTAAAAGTTAGAGGAAAATGAATGTGGCATTCTGTTAATCCAATTTTTTTGCTAACCATACATCATTTTATAAACAGCCTAACACACAGGGCAAGTTGAGGAAGTTGGAATAGCTTAATAAAATATTACAGCTTGCATTTGCTCCTTGCTAAATCTAGGGAAATGCTATCAAAACTGCTACTCCAAACTCACAATAGGATCAAACCACAGCACATTTCAGAGCTGTGGGAATGGGGCCAAAGTATTTAACTCTCTCTTGTCAAGCACTGGTCCTGAGGGCCAGTCTGAATTCCAAACACCAGTGACAAAACTCAACAGGATTTCTGGGACTGCAAATGATTTTTTCAAACTAAGGGTGTCACTCAGGCTGGAAGTTGCACCTTCTCACAGCAACACAGTGGGCCACCTTTAGGTGACCCCTCTGGATAATTTCCTTACAGTGTTGTAGGATTTTGCCTGACCCACAAAGTCAAGAAATCTCTAAAGGGATTCACCAGCAGGCTGAGATAGAATAATAGAATCACAGAATATCCTGAGCTGGAATGGACCCACAAGGACCATCCAGGCCAACCCCTGGCCCTGCACAGACACCCCAATAATCCCACCCCGTCCCTGAGAGCGTTGTCCAAACAGTTATAATTCTCCTCCCTTTCCCACTGTGGCACCTAATGATGAAAAACCATTAACACACACAAGTATGGAAAAGAATTTTGCAAAACAAATACCCAAGAAAATAGCTTTAAAATAGGCCAAGACATTCTGCAGTGACATTCACGAGGAAAAAGCCTGTGTTTCATTGGAACAATAATCAACCCATTGGCTGCCAAGCAAATACTCAGCCAAAATAAAATAAACTTTATTATGTTAGTCCTTCTGTCAATCCATCTGTCCCCTTCTTACACCCAGCTTCCCAGTCTCATTCCCATTCTTGATATGGCCTTTGAACAACAGTGTTTTCCTGTAGTTGCTAAAAGGAAAACGTTTCAAAATATTCCATTTCTTGATCTCTAGGGTTATTCTTGTGGGTTTCAGAACCCAAAGGATGTTTATAAGTTGAACTTAAGTTGATAAATATCCAAATATCAGCATAACTGGGGAAAAGTTTCTATCCTGGTGACCACAGCAACTGAAATGCATCTACATGGACTTGAATTTGCAAATCCAGACTGGCTAAAATGCACCTTTTCCTGCCCCTTTCACACACACTGCTTCAGCCCTATAATCAAATTTAAACTCTAGATTTTTTCACATTGAAAACAAAGTAATATTACCTCAGAATCCTTCCTGCAGTCTTATTTTCCTCATTATGCAAGGCTTACTTATCATCACTTTAAGTTCCCTGTCTAGATTTGGTTTAGCTTCTGAAAATCCTAAATCACAGGAAAATAAACCAAAGAACCCAAAAGCCTGCATATGAATAAGAAAAATCCATGAGTGATTGTTTTGAATGCTTTGAAGGCAAACTGAAGATGTTAAGTCATTTTGAAATATTATCTATTACATCTGTTGAGAAAAATCAACCATACATTCCATGGAGTACTGTGTTTTTTGACATTTATTTTCATTTTGTATCAGAACAAAGTGAACATTTGGATGCTCTTCACAGACTAAAAATTCCATATTGTTTCATGAAGGGAATATTTAGAATATTGAAGGTCAAAATTAATTATGACATATCCTATTTAATATGCAATTATTAATTATTGTAATATTACAATAATTATTTTAATTCTTGCATAATTACATTTAAAATCTGAAACTAAAGAAAGTAAGAAACTAAAGATTATCAGAACTAAGTAAAAAAGCCTAAATGTTGTGTTTTCATAAATTCTTGTCCAAAACATTGCCAGAATTAACAGATCCCTTGAAATACTTTAATTCTGTTCAACATGGCTTTTCTGTTGGAAAATTTATGATGGATAAAAACCAGAGCTTCAGTTATGGCCTTTGTATTGTTCAATTTATGGGATAAAACCTCCACTGATCTATTTTCCAGGGAAGTAAGAGGCCAAAACACATCAGTGAGGTGGCACCCAAGGGCTCAGTACATGTCCATGTTCCACCTGTGCCATCCTTGTTCCCACCCAAACCCTCCTCACCTCTCTGCACACAGAGAAGGTCAAAGACAGTTCTAGAAGAAGTAAATCACCCCCAGCCCAGCTCTGTGTGTAAACCTGCCAAAATTGAGAGGAGAAACAAAACCCTGCTCATAATAACAGCAAGAAAACGAGTCAGGGAAGGAATGAACACGTGCAGTCGGACCCAGCAGGAACTTCCCTCCTAATGAAGTGTCTGTGCCTTTCCCACGGAACTCACTCCTCCCTGCACTCCTCAGGTGAGGGAAAATTACTGCCAGGGCTCCTGTTCCTCTGCCTCGTGGCAATTAGGCTTTACTCAATTTAAAGACCATTTTTCTTTCTAGTTCTGGGGAAGAAGGGAAGGAAATGCTGCCAACCCCTCCACAGAGCTTTGAAACTGCATTTGAAAAAAGGCAAGCAGAGAAAGTCCCAATTTAATCGACTGCAGGACTCATTTTGAGCCAATCTTGCCCTTCCCAATTTCCTTCTCTTTTTATAACAGGCACCCAGCTATGAAAGCCCTAAATTGAGAAGAATGAATCAAATTGCCTTTGTTGTGTAATTCAGCTGAAGTCTCCTCTCAAAACAGCTCCCCTGATCCTATTAAACTTTGAGTGTGTCCCTGCCTTACTCCACAAGTGAGCTGTGCCATCCAAGGGGTTGGGATACAAAGGGACTCAATTAATGACATTGGAGAAAGCACAGCATTATTGACTCTTCCTTTGAAGGAGTTTGCCTCCCTTCACAGAACTACTGACAGCTAAAAAATCATTATCATAGATTTATGGAATGGTTTGGGTTGGAAGGGACCTTAAAGATCATCTAATTCTATCTCCTGCCATGGGCAGGGACACCTTCCACTAGCCCAGGTTGCTCCAAGCCCCGTCCAACCTGATCTTGGACACTTCCAGGGATGAGGCAGCCACAGCAACCTGTGCCAGGGCCTCCCCACCCTGACAGCCAAGAATTCCTTCCCAGTATCCCATCTAACCCTGCCTTCTGTCCTGTCACTCCATACCCTTTTAAGTAGTCTCTCCATCTTGTAGCTCCCTTCCCATCCTCAAACCTTGTGCAAATAAGCCTCTGGCAGCATCTACTGTTCTCTAGGAGCAGAATATCAATTGTACACCATCATAAGCTTTGTGTGGCCTTCCTGGGAAGCTTTCAGCAAACAAAACTTGTGAACAGATGCAGCTGGAATTCACTGCAGGATGTTTTTATTTGCCCGATCAAACATAATAAGAATCTGTTCAGAAATTGCCAAACTGTGTCACTTCACAGCTAAGCCTTGGGTCCTGTGCAGTCACAGCAGACCAGCTCTGGGAGGCTGTTGAAGCCAATGAAGTTGGATTCATCAACTCAAGGTCTTGAGGTTCATGGTTTGTTCAACATTCAGCTGCCATGCCATTGCATTACACCCTGTCCATCCCAGATTGCTTAACAAGGTCCCACCTAACAGTATGATCACAACAAATATTGCAGCTGAAGTTGCAACTGAATCACTTCAGTGATAGACACTTGTTCAAAACCTGGCTGCTAGTTGGGTAAAACCTTCCCATTTTTTCAAAGCTACAATTTAATAGATTATTTAATATATCTTCTAAGCCTCAAGTTTTTGCTGCAAACCCAACTTCCCAAGTGTTTAATCTGAGTATATTCATTGCTTCCTTCACCTAGTTTTGAGGAAGTGGTCATTTTACAGACTTCATAATACGACATAACTTGAGGCTGGAAGCACTCCAGCCTGAAGGAGCTAAAACTCCATGACATGGGGCTGGAAGGCCTGCATCCCTTTAAACCCTGCTGAATTCTGAAGGGTGTGTAACAGTTATTTCAATCCTCACCTCTGATTTTCCATTTATTTATCAGCAGCTGGTTCAGAGAAGTAAACCATCTGTTCCTTGAAAAATGAATATTGCTGAAAAGTAGTTTAGCCTTGGCAGTAAATTCATCCAGACTGCAACTTGTCCTACCATTGCTGCTTCTACTAATCAGATTACAGCTAGAATATTACATATGTCAAGAGTCTTCATAATTGCCTTTAAAAGTGAAGAATAGTTCAGCTCAAAGTTGTTAGCCAGTTGAGTAATCTCTGTGTTTAGTTTTTCAAGTGTCTGAAAGTGATTTCCTTGTAAGACAAGCAATGGGCAGAGCTGTTCATCAGTTTAATTATGTTATTTGAAGATAAATACTAATGGAACTGATGATAAACAAGAGCCTTTGTTTTCTGCTTGTCCTTTATGGAAAGAAAATTCTGCAACTTTGGGAACGCAAATTCTGAAGTTTTTAATTGTTTGTGGAAGCCAAAGGTCACTTTTAACTCCAGGCAGCCACTCCCTCACTCTGCCCCAGTGGGATGGGGGAATCAGAGGAGTAAAAGGGAGAAAACTCAAGGATTCAGATAAAGGCATTTTAACAGGTAACACAAATGCCACAAGGAAAGCGAACAAGGAATTGATTCCTCACTTTCCATGGGCAGGCAGGGGTTCAGCATCCCCAGGACAGACACACATACTGGTGACTTGGGAAAAGCAAACATCACTCTACACATCCCCACCTTCCTCCTTTTTCCCCCCAGCTTTGCATGGTGAGCACGATGCTGTATGGTCTGGGATACCCCCTGGGTCAGTTAGGATCAGCAATCCCAGATGTGCCCACTCCAAATTCCTTGTGCTCCCCCAGCCCCTCATTGGTGGGGTGGACCAGGAGCAGAAAAGGCCTCAAAAAGCCTGTGCAAACCCTGCTCAGTGAGAACAAAATCATCCCTGGGTTATCCCAGGGGCTCCAGCTAATATCCAAAACACAGCTCCACATCAGCTACTATGAAGAAAATTAACTGTATCCCAGCCAAAACCAACACACAAAGCAATGGAAAGAAGAAGTATTGGACTTAAACGGCATGGAATAAAATCCTACATACATAAAGAGCTCTGACAGGAAATCTGAGGATAATCTGCTTTTCACTTCATTGTTGTTTCCAGTTAAAACCCTTGAAGCAAGTCACTTGCCATTAGCTTCTAGGTCTGGAAAAAGGGAATAATTATGCCTTTGAAATCAGAGTTACAGAGAAGTTTAGTCAGTATTGCAGCTTTAACACTTATGAAGTTTATAAGAGAACGTGCAGCTGTTTGTATACATAACATTGTCTTACTCCCCTACCTTCTAAGGTCCCAAACTTCTGGTTTATGGTGCCACTGGCTCCCCAGAATGGGATTTGACCCTGTAAGTAAACAAGGACACTGAAGGCTGCATTGGAAAACTGCTGCTGTTCTTATTCCTCCCTCCCAAAACCTCTCAGGGATTTCAAAAGGCATTAGGAGCACAGTAATCTTCACAAATTCCTTCTGAGGTAAAGTCTCTGGTGAGGTAAAAGGCTAGGATTTTCAAATGTGGGTGCCTGGTGTTATCTTCTTAAATGTCTCAGGATGTAATGAAGATGTCAGTGGGATCTTCGTCACTTCTGAAGAAATAGGCCAATTATTTCAGTGCCAACTCATTGCACAGCTCAGAAACCTGCCCTGGAAAATGTCAGCCCAGCGCTGGGCTCACTGACTCACTGATAAACACCTTTAAAGCCCTGGCAGCTGCACAGACATTTCCAGGGCCTGCAGACGAGCAGAGACAGACTTTTCTCTCAAGCCCTGGGAAGTGATAAAGCTGCATCTCCTCTTGCTTTTCAAAACTACAGGGTCCAGAGCAAGGTCCCCCTTTGACCCAAAACAGGCAGTTTCAGCTGAGAATCCCATTTCCCTGCCTCCTGCTCCAGTGCCTGGAAGCTTCTCACATCATTAACCTCTTTATTACACAAAAGGCAGCATAAAAGCAGCCCTTCCCATTATTTTCACAAGATAGCACATCTCAGGCACAATGGTTAGAGCTCAATCGTATGCTGACCGGTTTTGATGGACTCTCAGCAAGAAAAACAGGAACAAAAGCATCATATTGCCTGCACACACCAGGTATAGGACTTTCCAGAAATCATAACATTATATAATATATAAAACATCTTTTTTTTTTGCTGTGCTTCCTGTCTCCAAGGAGCGAAAGCTGACAGCACTATTAGTTTTGAGGCAAAACAGCAGAGGATAGGAACAAGTATTTCATGGAGTGGACACCATTTTGCCTCAAGGGACAAATAAATATCCCACATTTCTTTCAGGCAGCAAAGGAAGACAAATTACTTAAAAATCAGGCAAAGTAAGAATCAATCTGCTGAATTAAAAATATGTTAATATTTTAATTGACATATTGCACATCAGCAGGAGTAAAATGAAGTGATCTATCTTTGTGAACACATGATCATTTGTGTCTCTGGAAAACTGTTTTTAAGGAGAGAACTTCTATCCTCCTCTGTATATGGAATATGCCATTCCCTAATGATATAACTATATATAACTACACCAGAGAGAATGGGATTTATATTCATGAAGTACAGATGACTTCATAAGTCACCAGCAATGGAGGCCTGAGTGAGGAATCAGGTCTCCCCCTGGAGCAGGAAGCAATTCCAAAGCTCAGTGCAGTTAGTAAATAACTTACCTCAGGAGAGGTAGGTCCTTTCAGGGTCTCTGCTGTGAGACACCGGCACCTCACTCTCCACCTTTTTTCCAGCCTCTTTATCATCCCTGTTTAGACCAGGAGGTTTGGGTTTAATGGAAAACTCTCCCTAAATTTAGTAGGGAACAGGTCTTTATACTTAAAGCACAGCTCAGAAAATAAAACCTCTTAAATTGAGCAAAAGCTACTGAAAAGGCTTTTCCAACTCTTAAAAACAATAACATTTGAATTACCTTATTTCTCCCTTTAGAGTAAATTAACTCTCCACCCTACAAATTCCCATCTAAGCCCTAACAGAGCGGCCCTCCCCAATCTCACCATTAATAGGGACAAAAATGAGGGGAATGGGGTCAGGTGATGAATAAACTCAGCTGGGACTATTTAATGAACTCAGCTGGGATTATTTAATGAACTTAGTTGGGATTATTTAATTTGATTTCTGTTTTGAGCTTTTTTTTTTTAGAAAAAAATCAAAATGGATGTTCCAGTTTGGAAGGTTCAGAAAGCAGCCATTTCAATTTCTAGGTGTGTATTCATATTCTCCTTGGAGTAACCATATATACCTTCAGAAAATCCAAACACACTAAACTTCCTCATCTAAAGGAGCTCTTTCCAAATATGTGTTCTGAGTGTATTATATGGAATAGGTTTACTAACATAATATGCCTTAGGAAGTCAATTAATGAGCACTAAAAAACCAAATAAAACTTTTCCCAAGGGGGATGTGAAGCCTGCTGGGCTTCCAACAAACAAGTCAAAAAGAGGAGCAACAGAGTTCAGGGGAGAGTTATTCCTGAAAGTCCTTTGGAGTGGCTGGGGAATTCCCCTAAAAAATACCAATAAAAGTTATTGCTACTGCAGGTTGTGGCTGGAAAGCAGCAGCTTGGGAGAGGGAGGGAAGATGCGCTTTCCTTCCCATTTGCTCTGCTCTGATCTGTAGGAAACTCTGCATCTGTGGCTGCAGCTGCACCTCTTTAACATCCAGACAGTTTCATCTTGATTTTCATCATCTCCATTTCATCCTGAATCAGAAGATTGAGAATCAGAGAACAGACTTCTGCTCACTTGCTTTTAAAGCAGCCTTTTCATTCCCCCTTTCCCATTGGATTGTGTTCTCCAGGCAGGATCAGCTTATGGCTGTTTCCTTTTTCTTTGGTTTGCACAGATCTATAAAATGCAGGAAAACAGAGAAATACAAGGGCAGCTCATGGACTATACAAAACCACAAATATAGCCTAAAAATACAGCATCACCTGTGTTTTATGTTCAATGTATATTAAACACTAACCTCAATTCCTCTGAATAATTAGGTGAATGATTATTCAGTGCTTTGAATCCATGTCATTCTCTCAGTGTAAGTCACATGGAATTTAGAGACAGTCACTGTCTCTTTGTCTTTCATGTTGAGACCTGGAGAATTTTACCTGGCTCTGATTTTTAAATACTTCACTTACATTGCATAAATGATCTCCAACACCTCAACAGAGATTTGAAGGTGGATGATTAAATACGGGACCTGGGTCACTGCCTATTTATTTTATTTGGTTGAAATATTTGAAATGCTGTAAGGATAATTTTAAAATATCCCATTGCTCCCCATATAAAAATACATAAGATGATGATTAACTCCAAAAATGAGATTGATACCCTTTGAATTCAGTGTAACTTAACATATTTAGAAATTACCCACATCTGTGCATGCAAACACTTAGCCCTGTAGCTCTATTAGAAGCAAACAGGATTTATATATATGAGCTGTCAGCTTATTTGATCTGTGCATTCACTCAAATGCTATTTGCAGGCAAGTGCAATTACACATGTAAAGTGCAGAGAAAAATGGATTAAACAGGTTTGGAACCTCTCAAAAAATTACCCTGTGTATATTTTAAACTAGAACAGCTTCTTCAGAACAGCTAAAATAAATTCTACTCAAATATGTTTCACTTGCCAAGCATCCTCTCAAAAATTATCCAGGGGTAGAGAAGATGGGATATTGTACATACAACTTTGGGAACTGCCACACTTGAGCTCTTCTCCATTGCTTTGAGTGACCCTGAGCAAAGTAAATGAACTTCTTTTGTTCCTTGACTGTAAACAGAAGAAAAAGAATTTCTACTTTCAGCTGATGCAACAAATAATTGTGGGATGCTCAAAGTGTTTTGGTGTCCCTTTATGAAGGAATAAGGATGAAGTGGCACTAACAATGCAAATGGAATTAGGATCCAACAGTGTCAGCTCAGTGCAGCCAGGGCTGAGTTGTGACACTTCCTACACACACGTCATTCTCCTAAATCAGAAAACAAATCTACAAAGCAGAGCTGCATTTTAGATCAGATAATCCTTTAATTTACTTTTCCCTAAATGGGCTTTTGACATGGGATCTATAAAACTCCCAATATGCTGCTGAGGCTGATAACATTATAATTTACCTCTGAGCAGGAACCAGATGTTCTTCCTGTCACAGGGACATTGAAGAGCCCATGATGATTGTCCCCAAAGTCCTGACAAGGAGGGGTTGTTCCTAGTCCTTGGCTGGACTGTTCTATAAAAAACAGGAGAATATTAAGGTGAACATGTTTAATATCTTCCCTAAGGCTGCTTACACTTACTATTTATATTTGGTGTTTATCTGTCACTTTGCCTCTTTTAAATCACTTATTATAACTCATGAAAGTGAACTTTTACCAAATCTATTGAGACCAAAGCTGCTGTGAAAGAAAACATGAGGGAATTCTGCTGTGCTGGCAAAACAGCCCCATGGGAGAACATTTGTACTTGCACAGAGAACAACTGCTCCCTAAAAATGACTCAAACACTGGAACTGCAAACAGATTCAAGTTATCACAAAGCAAATACAAATCACTGTAGGCCTCTGGAAAAGGAAACTACATTTTTAGGGTGTAAGGAAGAAGAAGGCAAGTACAAGAAGAGTTGCTTTTCAGATCTAGGAAAAACTAAGCTCTAATTTCAGCAGTGTTGTAATTTTTCAGACAAATTGCAGGAATTCTGACTCTTGTTTGCCTGGAAGAGTGTTTTCCTTTCCCAGAAGGGAAAAGATGTTGGAGTAACTGAGAATGCTGTGCTGCATTCCTATAAGAAGTGGACTGGAGTTCTGTAATATTAATTTGATTATCAAAGGTGACAGGACCTGATCCCAGTCTGGCATCTGCTGGAGAAGTCAGTGGTGTAGAACTTTGTACTCTCTTGGGCACAAAGGAATTAAAAACATACAGACTTAAACTGACAAATCTCACAATTAGTGCTGATCAAGACACAAATGTTTTATTTGACTTCTAGAAGAGACTTTACAGCAATACTGATCTGCTCTATTAAATTATGCAATCTACTGGAGATTTACTGTGTGGATTAATTCCAGTGCACAACTGCAGGTAACTGATGTGATATTCTTTTTATTTTTTTAAGAAGTGGACCAAAATGACCATCCTAAACTCTGCATTTAAGTGTGACCACATTTTTAGTGACATGACTTGTTGTTTTCCTGGGTCATGCTTTTCCCAAATATTGCTGTCATTCCTGTTCTTTTCCCTGAGCCAGGAATGCATTTTACAGCTGCTGAAGCAGCCATTTGTCCAGATAAATTTTAGCTTGCTCCTTGATAAATCTAGATATTGCCTTTTGTTTGTAATAAAATTAAATCAGCTTCCCCAAACTGATGATCCTACTCCACAATCCAATTTTTTACTTTAATTTTACATCGCCTCAAGGCTGTTTTATTATACAATGAACTCTTTAATATTTTTTATGCTTCGTGTTCTGAATCACTGAACCGAAAACCTGTGATAAATTACTATTCTATGACACTTTGACTTCAATTTTTTGTAAGTAAACACTTCTGATTTGTTTCATAGAATGCATTACACAGCTCTTGCTGTACTAAGAAGCTTAAGTAAATCAGGAAAGCTTTGGTTGCATTGGACAAATGAGGAACTGTGATGGAAAACAAAGACCCAACAGCTGGAGGGGCACTTGTAAAAATACCCAACACATAATTTGTCTGGGCAAATGAACCTGTACCTGGACTGCTGTTTGAAATCCTGAGGGATACTTATTTATAATTTTTATCTTCCTTTACAGTGCAGGAACGTTCTCCAGCATTAATGAAAACCATCACTGGAATTTCAAAATGCCCTGAAACAATTGCAGCTCTATTGGCCTGTGGAAATGGATCTGAACATTGAACTCCTGATCATTACTTAGAATACTGTGAGTCACACCATGGTCCTCTGTATGGACCTCGTTATTAGTGTTTTAGAGGCTTAACTAGATGAGAAATAGCTCAGTTGCAAAAATCTGTCACTTGAACTCCCAGATGAACCCCTTGCCTGTATAACCCATTCTAAAAATCACTGGGACTGTGCCAGGGGTACAAAAGAGAGCTCAAGCTATGGTACATATTCAGTATAAAATCCCACAGAATAACACAAAAGTGCAACTTCATTTTTTCACTGATAGCCTTTTACTACTCAAGTAACAATCCTGAGTGAAGCTACTTCATGGGCAACATATATTTCTTTTTCATGAAAACAAATGTCCCCAGGTTACACTCATTAAGCAGCACAGACACTGTGTTTTGAAGGGGATCACCCTGGCCAGGAGGTCCAGATTTTTATTTACCTGTAATGTGAAGGCAGTTGTGTTTTGGGAGATGGATCTGTGCCATTCTGTGTCTTTTCTGATTGAGAATTGAGAGCCCTCCTCATCACAAGACCTGTGTATTCATAGTGTACGACTGAGCAGAGCCCAAGCAGGAGGGATCCTAAAATTAACTCCTCCTTTAATTAAAATTTAAGCTGTACACTGATCCCTGCTTTATCTGTTAATAAACCCTATTGCAATAAAAGATTTTTATTTGTTCATAAACTCAGTTGCAATAAAAGGCTGCTTCTGAGCTTGCACAGCACGTGATAACAACCACAGGGGTAACTGTTTTTACAAGTGTAGTATTCTCATCTCAGTGGGTGATTTTCTATACTTTTTTAAGCTTCTCTTGTTTGAAGTCTTTACATTTCCAAGTGACTCACAAGACTGAATCAGAAAGGGTTAAACTTGCCTAGACAATGGTAGGCAGATTCAGAAAACAGCTGCACATCCCTCTGCTGCAGCTACAGATTTATTTTGTTGGCTCTACATGTCTGTACAACCAATTGGCCTCACCCCAAGAGCAATCAAACACTACACAAAGTCTTTTAATGTTTCACATATTCATTTTTTAATAAATCCAAAAATTGTTCTCTGGAACTTGTTCCTGCTCTGTCCTCTGGCACGTGGCAATGTTAGCTGAGAGTTACTGCTATCACAAAGATGCAGAGAATTTCCTTCTAGGTAATCCTTGCACCAACATTCCAGAAAAAAAGGAGCAATAAGGGGAAAAAAAAAGGGACTTGAAGTAATCCCCAATTTTTAAGGGGGAAAACAGGTATCTGTGAGTTCAAGGATAATGTAACTCAGTAACTTGTTTTATGAAAAATGAAATGCCAGTTGCTTGTCTTTTTGCAAGGCCCTACAATGATTTCCAGTCCAAATTGCAGCGAAATAATTGGAAGTCAGCTGGAAAAGTTTTAATTAAACCCACCATGAAGCCGCGTGAGGGGTGAGGGAGGACATGCAGAGTAGGGTCAAGTGTGTTGACTGCAGTTTTTGATCCACCTCGTGGCACTGTTTGATTGTTCATAGCAAGGAGATCAACATTGTTACCAATCCAAACACAAAATTCATTAGTGCCACGAGAGAATAATTATCAGCTCGTCCACAGGTAGTTATGCAACTAATGACCTGAAGATGGGAGTGTAATTAAAGCCTTCACTCACCAGCTTCATGAACTCTAATGCACTTTTCTGTCTCTTCATTTATGTTCTGTTCATTAAAACTGTACAGATCATTAACTCATTAACAACTGCAGAATGCAAATGTAGTGAACTAGAGGGAATTTAATATCTCCTTAGTTGTGAAGTATGTTCCAAAGCTAGGCTGACAATTTTTTACAGCTATTAGAGTGGTTCTGTCAAATAAAGAAGCTCCTAAAAAAAATAAAAAAAAAATTAAAGCTAACAAGAACTAATATTTCACAGATAAATAACCAACCCAGCCACCAGATAAGGAAGGGAATGAACTGCTGTTCTAAAAGGTACAACTCAAACTGTTGTTCTCTCTATTTTCTTTACCTAAAGATTTCCTGATTTCAGGAAAAACATCACTGCTGAATGGGAGTTTTTTGTACAGTTTTTGAGTGATCTTTAATTTTTCTATACCACAAATTCCCATCTTTAAAAGGCAAGTAGAGGATTTTCTCTGTCCCTCTTCCTCCATGGCAGGAAAACAGTAACAGGAGCATACCCATAGAGGTAATACTGCAGTAATAAAATACTCAGCATTTTGCTTTATAATATGACATATCTGGGGTGCATTATATGGGGCTGTTACTCATCATTAAGCCATGGATAGGACAATAGTTACCCCAGATCAGACCAGTGTCCTTTTTCTAGGCAGTTCAGTTACCTTTAAAAAATGGCTATACCTTTACAAGTATCACAGCAAAGAAGTTAATTAACAGGGCACTTAATCACATTTCTGGGCAGCAATACATCACGTATAGATGTCATTTTCATTAATATCCTCCAATATTTATATTTTTCAAGACTCTGTAAAAGCGCTGTTAATGGACTTGAGAAGAAGAGATAATTTTCTTGCTGAACCGAGCCTGTGTGATTAAGTGCTCAGTCTCTGGTAACAAATGAATGCAACAATCTTTAAATCCTTTCCTTACAGACAAATGAATGTATTCCTCATCATAATATTGCTGGAAACCCAGACGGGCCAAGGCATCTTTGTGACTTCCTCTGCATGAGTCAGATTTACATCGCTGCTCTGGAAAGGAAAAAAAAAAGGGGGGGGGGGGGGCTGTGATGACAAGTTGATAAACAAGTTAAAATAATACGATTTGCACTGTGCCATTTGTATGCTGTCAGAGCACACATAATTCCAAAAAATCACTGTGGGGAAATGCATTAAAGGGCTAAATGGTGCTGCTGGGGACGTTGAGTCCTGATGCCTCATCCTGCCTCACACCCCTGAGCAATCTGCGGTGGGAGATGAAAGTCACACTCCTCTTCCAGCAGTGCTGACATTTAAATTTGATGTCAATGTTACATCTCATCCTGATTTCAAAATCCCTTGTGCTAATAGTGCTTAAGTCTTAATTGTACATTTAATCATTAGAATTACAGAATGGCTCTGGGAAAAAAAATGCAATGGGCAAAGATACCCAGAGCAAATCAAACAGGAGAGACACAGAAAAGGAATCATTTTCTGTTTAACAGAAAATATTAAATATGTTTTTCAACTTGGTGAAATATGAGATTCCTGTAAATATCATCTTCATTCTGCTGAATATTCTGTGCTTACTGTAACTAATTTTCTAAAATTTGTCTGTTTATCTACAGTCATAGTGTCTAAAGGATGTACTGCCATGAATTAAACTCAAGCAATGCACTCAGTTTTCTCTAGCTGGCAGTTTTTTAAAGCTCTTCACACCAAAAATCTGCCCCACATCAGAAACATTCTATGCTTGAAGAGAAAGACAGATTTTTAACTTGATAATTAAAATATTTGACTTCGAACAGAAAATCAATCTTATCTACAGGCTCTCTGAACTCAACATTTGAGACTGTCAATGAACTTGCTAAAAGACTTCAGTCACCAAGGAAAGAAATGTTACAAAGTTTGTGAAATAATGACCAGAAACTGGAAGCTAAAATAGTCAGGAATGAGATGTTTGAGATGTCAGAACTGCAGTTTCTGTATCAGTGCCTGCATCTCATGCAGCAGAACTACTTTGAGAAAAGACTTTAAACCAAAGTCCACAGAGAAATTCTTACTCCATGTGTTACTCAAACACATTTCTTACTGGCAGTTCTTTTGGTTGGGTGGGCAATGTCTGACAAATGAAACTCTGATTTCATAACTCAGCTGCCAGCTACTATCACTTTGTTAGAACTGAGCAAAAATAGAGCTCACTTTTTCAGAAAAAGTTGTCCTTTTCTCACTGAAAAGTCATTTGTTCATTAAAAAAAACTTTAAAAGCTTTTTATAAAGAATCCAAAAGTATGAAACTGATCTGGAGGCTGACCAAAAGAAGGATGAAAAACAGAAACTAATCCCATTTCTGACAGTGGGAATAGGTTTGCTTTTGTACCCAGATCAATTCTACAGTCTGCACTCAGAAAATCGATTCCTCTGCTTCTGGTTTAACTGCCACCAAACCCAAATTGATACTGCAGGGGAAACTGAAATGATGAATTAAGATGGTTTTGACCTTTCTGCAGTAATCAGTGGCATTATAGAGATGAGCACTTCTGAATCACAGTCGATACATTGCTGGGCTGCATCTTGGCTCACGAATCCTCCGAAGTCCAGCGTGGGAATGGCATCCATTCCTTTCCAGGAGCAGGTGCGAAGTCGGGGAATCTTGGAACCTCTGCCTTGTGCCCCTGTGAGTTTTCAGTGCCATTTGCTCTGGAGTTGCTGGTCAGACCAAACCGTGACAACTCTCTGCTGTCAGTAACTCCCAGCTCTGCTGACACCAATGTCATCTTGCTTGAGGTTCTGCTTCTCTATTCCCTGCCCTGCTGACATCCTCCCTCTTTTAGTTCACCAAATAACATCAGGCTTGGGAATCTTCTCAGCTCCTGTCTTCCACTCCAGATATAACACCAGCTGTATGATCCTCAGGGTTTCAGCTCCCTGGAAGACTGTTGTGCTTTGAAATGGTTTAAAAGCAAACATCTTCCTCCCCTGAATGCACCATGTGGTGAGCAGATGAAATCTCTCCTGAGCTTTCTGCATTACCAGTAGCAAATCTGTACCTTCTTGCATAGAAAATTAGATAAAGTATCTACTTTGCAGACCTTTAATTTAATCTAGAGGCTGATACCATATTGCCTCCAAGCTTTAGTTCTCCAAAAAAAAGAACCAGGAAAGATGGACAGGCTGTGCTAATGGTATTTGACAGTTCTTTGTCCAAGAGAACACCCTCCAATAATGCATTTCCAAAAGAGCAGGGATTTTCGTGGCTAACATATGTAGGAATTACAGTGACTAATGGCAGGCTGTGATGCAAAATGACATGCATGATGTCCTCCTTCCCCAGGTTTATTATGAGCCCACACCTCTCAAACCAAGCTCATAATCAGCTTCATTTTTGGGGGGGAGGTATGTTCTTGCTTCTGTGGGGCAGTTACCAGCAAATCAGTGTGACTTAAAGTGACAGAGAGCAAGTTTAGATTAGATATTAGGAAGAAATTGTTCCCTGTGAGGGTGGGGAGGCCCTGGCACAGGTTGCCCAGAGAAGCTGTGGCTGCCCCATCCCTGGAAGTGTCCAAGGCCAGGTTGGATGTGGCTCTGAGCAGCCTGGTCTATTGATTTCTGAACTGGTTATTGTCCTCTTTTCTAATTTAGAGGAAAGATCTGATGCTAATATTGGGACCTAAAGTGCATTTTTCATTTAAAATGCAAATTCAGAACTTTAAAAAAAATTGTTTTTCTGACAAATCCCTCACTGGCTGCATCTCTTCTGCAATTTAAGCTGAATCAGGAGTCAAGTGGCCAGTCCTGACTATATTATTCTCAAGAAAGCATTCCAGTGGTGCTCCCAAAGACAGGATCATTTTTGCTGGTTTTTCCTTTTTTTTTTTTTAATTTGTCAATGATAATGAAAATGGCCCTTTTGAAATCCTGCCTTTCCTGTGTTTTCCAGTTTGAGGGGACAAAGCAAGCCCTGAGAGACCATTTCAACACACATCCATGTCTCTTCAGCAAGGCCCCAGTACACTGCATTTTCTAATAATTTCTGTATCTATTCAGCAGTTCATCCACTTGATTCTTTCCTAGTATTTGTCTTAGTATTTTTTTATTGGCTCTGAGCAAAGCTATCTGTTTCCTAGGCCTTTTGTTCCCTCTTAACAGCCCAGCAGAACCTCAAAATTAAAAGCTCTTGCATTACTTATAGAGCTTATACATAGATTCCCATACGTTACCTGAATCTCCACAAAGCCTGTGGTGGGTTTTCTTCATATATAACAATTGTATAACCCTGTTTGCTTGGCTTGGGTTAGGAATGGAACAGGTTTTTGAGTACCTGGGTAGCCCAGAGTTGCACACAGAGCCCTGATTTTAGACCAGCCCTTTTCTGTCACCCTTTATCCATGACCCTTCATAAATCAATGTGGGCTCAGTTTTGCTCTGACACTCATGAGCTGTGAAGTCATGAGGAGCTGGAGACATAAATCAGGCAGCCAGGGGCTCATTGTGCATTCAGTGTTCATGCAACAGTGGTTTGAGATAAAAACCCAGATAAAACACCATCCAAGCTGTACAAACAGCGAGGCTCCCACACTCTTAGCAACAAAACACCTTGTATGCCACCTTTGTGGGTTTTAAAGGTCAGTGAGTGGGATCACACACAATGTTCAGAGGTATCAATGTGCCTGTTTGCTCACAATTTTGGTACCTGTCTGCTGTTAATAGAAACCAAAATATTTACAGTAAACAGATGTTATTTGCCTGATCTGTTCCCTGCTGCTCCTTAATACTTACAACTCTCATCAATTTCTGGCAGCTCAAGATGTTCAGCATTTTTAAATATCAAACTCTCTGTTTATACAGAGTTCCTGGTCTGGAAGTGGATCCTCAGCATCACTCAGGGAAGTTCACAGGCCACAAATCATGTGTGAAGCTCTCACATGATCTAAGGACGCCACTAGGCATGAAAAAAGCTTGCACTTTTTATTTTAAATAAGTTAATGCCTAAGCTGGACACGGTTCCTTAAGATAAAGGCAAAGCTCTGCCTTGGTGTTCTGATGCAGTCTTGGAAGAAAAGAGGAAGAGCAGCATCATCAATTCTGTTGTCCCAGAAGTCAAAGCAGGCTGGAGAACGGACAGGTCCAGTGCTGTTCTGGTACAATTATTTAATCATTGAACAGTTTAATGAATGTCATAAGAAAAAACAGTATCACCTTGAACATGAAGGGTTTAATTATGCAGTATAAGCAAATAGAATTACATCCCATTTTCAGAATTATCCAGTGAGCTCTGAAAACACCTTTTTACTTTGTACCCACCCCTCTGTATATCAAACAATCAAATAACTCTTAAATCTCACCAAATGAAATCCTAAAGTCATTGAAGAGATAATAAACTGGGTTACAATACTCGCCTGGTATACAGTTAAATGTCTTTCATATACCTTTAAGTGGTTATTAATCTCTGAATTAGTTTAGAATACATTAACCTTCAAGGTAAATTAGATCAATCAAGAAAATGACTCACAAGGCTAGGTCTATCTTTTTTGCTCAAATTCAGAGTGTGTGCCAAGAATTTAACAGCATTCCAATGCAGCTTTTCCCTGAAAATATAACAATTATCATGGACAGGGGCTGGACATTCATATTCTTCTTGATGCTGATGGATAAAGTTGTTCCTTAGGATAAGAGAAATCAATGAGAACAAAATGTTTACAGTTGTGCATGAGGGGAGTTATGCTGTGAATGCAGAATGACACAAAGACAGTGAAAATTAGGTGCAATCAAATCATCAGCTCAATTTATTTTCCACTCTGGATTTATTTCAGCCTTGTTTTTGAGAAGGGGCTGAAAAGCTCAGTCTGCTCCATTTTGCACATGGTACAGAAGCCCAGACATTGGTCACATTCTGCTTCAAAATTACTTCAATCTTCAACTTTTTAACCACAGATCTTAGAGAAAAGAGGTGCTTAAACACTCAGGTGGGAAATGTACCACACTGCAGGTACTAAAATCATCCTGTGCATTGTCTAAGAACTGAGCATTCAATGTTTAGCCACTGATTTCTAAAGGAAATGACACTTCTAAAGGAAGTGACACCAGCTCAGTGTCACTGGTTAGGGAGCAATAAAAGTAATATCTTAGTTCCAAGTCTCACCTGAGATAAATTTGGCTACCACAGTTCAGTATCATATAGGTAAAACAGTGATTTTCTGAGCTTTGTGTGCAATGCAAAGCTGACTATAAATTTGGATTTTTTGCCCTCTAGTTATTTCTTCTTCAAGAACTTAAAAAACAAAAAGAAAACAAGAAACCCACAATATTAACACTGGGAATATTAACAGTGAGCAGCAAGAAGAGTAACCTGAAATGAAGGGGGTTTTAATACGAAGATGATGAGTTTTGGGGGAGTGTTAAGCAAATAACTGATTGTGCTGTTGCAAAAACTCCATGTGGAACTGTGCATGGCACAGCTGACACAAGATAAGACACTGAGACAAACTCAGGCTCCTGTTTGTGAGAAGATAAACTATTGTTACAGGAGCCTGCAGATGCCACCAGTGCTCAGTGTCACTATTTACAATGCTGTCTCCCAAATCTACACTTCCAACCCTTAGCTGGGAGAGGTGGCACCAGAGGTGCCCTTGCTTGAGCTGTAGATAGTGAAGCACAGCTTTTGTAGTCATAATACACTGAAAATTGATGTCTTGAAACCTTTCCTTTGGCTGGGAAGGGGATTATTGTATTAAAACTTCAAAGCCTGCAGTTTGCCCTGGATCACAACACTTGGAAGCAGGAGATTTGCAGTGCTGATAGGTGACATATTGACTCAATGTGCTTTACAAGTGGACAAAAAAATAAACCATAAAGCAGAGCAGCTTTTAATACAACATAGCATGTGCCAAGGGAAAAGGAAATGCAGATATTACTTGCAAAGTGACATCTGAGAGCATGATGGAAATGAATTAATACTGAATATGGGCTCTGGTGTGCAGATACTGCAAATTCAACACCTGATTTAGGACAGTGTTTTGCTGTTATCAAACTTCTGATATATTTGTATGCTGCTATTCTTTTTGTGGGATCACATGGACTCTTCAGCCCTTTGCTGGACCAGAACCTGAGGGCAGGGTGAAGGGCAGTGAAGGATCTGCACCCTGACTCTGTGTGTGCCAGAGGGCCGCTTCCCTGAGGCACTGGACATGGAATCATGGAATCACAGAATCCTTTGGGCTGGAAAGGACCTTAAAGACCATCTCCTTCCAACCCCCTGCCATGGGCAGGGACACCTTCCACTAGACCAGGCTGAACACTTCCAGGGATGAGGCAGCCACAGCTTCTCTGGGCAACCTGTGCCAGGGCCTCCCCACCCTCACAGCCAAGAATTTTTTCCCAATATCCCATCTAACCCTCCTCTCTGTCAGTTTGAAGCAATTCCCCCTTGTCCTATCACTCCAGACCCTTGGAAATAGTCTCTCTCCATCCTTCCTGTAGCTCCTTCAGGCATTGGAAGGCCACTGTTAGATCACTCTGAAACTTCTTTCTCCAGGCTGAACAATCCCAACTCTCTCAGCCTTTCCTCCCAGCAGAGCTGCTCCAGCCCTCTGATCATGTTGGTGCCTCCTCTGGGCTCTCTCCAACAGCTCCATGTGCTCCCTGTGCTGCTCCCCAGTCATATTGGCCATGAACAATTTCAGCCCGGGATGGTGAACTCTGCAGTAGAAGAGGGAGGTTTCCCAACAGATAATCCCAGCTTCTCCTGAGCCCGTGCTTGTGATTTAGCACAACAAATGCAGGCACCCAGATCCTGTTTTGGGGCAAATCTCTATAAAATTACAGCAATTCAATGGCAAGGCCACAAAAATCTGCTCCTCAGCCCTTCCCTTTTGAGCTCCTTTGCACCTGCTGGGATAATGTTCCTCCTTCATCCTAATTACACAGAATTAAGTAAAAGCTTTGTCCTCGTGCATCTAGGGATGAAGACAGCACTTCAGCAATCTTGCAGCAATTAAATACCAGGCTGGATGTGCATGCTGTAATTAAAACTATGTCTGTTTCTTTAAAACAAATCAGTGTTAATTGGCATTCTAATTGAAAGCCTATTAAATATAGTGATAAATGCTATCTGAGAGATTATTTAAAATCTTGACACCTACATGATGCTTTACAAAGCTCTCAAAACATTGACTAATTCACCCTTGCAATAGCTGAGGCAGATAAGGAAATACATCTGAGGAGGAGAAAAAGAACTGAAAAGGAATTTCATTAATAAAAAAAATTTCAGGAGCATGCTGATTTTGGTTAAATGCTCAAAAAATGAGACATTAAGGTGTTTTTATATTCTCGCAGCATCCAATCAAAACAAACAGTTCTTGTAGTGGGTCAGAATGCAGTCCTGTAATGCCCTGTGGTCATGATTGTGTCAAGAGAGGCCACAAAAGCTTATTTTAATATCCTTCCAGCCCATGCCATTCCTTTAGCAACAATCCATAGTGGGCAAAAGAGAGGTAAGAGCAGAACTAATCTATGGCAGTGTTCTCTCTGTGCAGCCCCTCAGCCTGGAGAACTGTTGCCCTGATTTCCTCAATCAGAGGGATTATTTGAGTGACTTTTATGTAGAATACAGGAAAATATTCAGTGACTGAAGATTAATGGTTGGCTTATGCCTTAAAACATTAAATTAATGGTAAGAGTTGGACTGACCTCATGGTCCTACGTTCACCACATTACAAGAGATTGGTGAAGTTTATGTTTAATTCACTTCCTTCCTCTGGTCTAAAGTGTGTGGTGCCCTCTGGGGTGGTTTAGCAGAGCCAAGGGTCAACTCTAAGAGTCTGGGATCTTTCTCCCTCCTGTCTTGTTCAGCATAACTCTTTGACATCCAACTCAAGGAATTCTTGAGCTAATTCCTAAGCTAACCACCAAGTTACTGCGTGTCGCCACAGCAACAGGAATCAGCTGAAACTTTGTGACAATGTTAAATAAATCTTTGTTTTGATATAAAATGAAACACAATTTTATTTTATTAGCTTTTTGTCATATCAAATCTAATGGTGATAAAATTATGTGTCAAGAAGTTCCAGGCAGTGACAATAAATAAAAGCCAAGCTGATGTGACATTCCTGTGCTGATGTCACCAAGCAGCACCATAAATACACACATTCCTTGGCTGGGCAGGGAAAGCTTCCAAAGTCCAAACTAGATGGACAAAATGCAAAGCACCAGCTCAGTGTCACAGCAAGAAAAATATTATCTTAGTTCCAAATCTCATCTGAGATAAATTTGGCTACCACAGTTCAGTATCAATAGGTAAAACAGTGATTTTTTTGAGCTTTGTGTGCAATGCAAAGCTGACTGTAAATTTGGACTTTTTGCCCTCTAGTTATTTCTTCTTCAAGAACTTAAAAAACAAAAAGAAAATGAGAAACCCACAATCAACCAACCCACAGTATAGAGCCTCATATAACCAATTCTTCATCCCACAGTACTTTGTACCTGCAATAATGAGCAGTGAGAAGTGACAGCAGAGGTGAAAATGAGTGTTATAAAGCACTCCTTGACTATTCATAAATACCATGAGCTCCTCCAGGGCTACATCCCACAGGAACGAACTGTGAGGAGGATAATCTGGGAGAGGGTAACTGCAAAACTTTTTCAATCTCCCAGTAACACCCACAAGTTGTTGTACAGCTCCTCTGTACCACTGATGTCCAAAGCTAGAGGGTGAAGACAACAGAAAGAAAAACATCTTCAACTGTAGCTCTGTCAAATTAACCCATAAATTAATGAAGAAAACAAATTCTACAGTTTTTTTTCCTACCACTTTCCTAAATTCAAAGATCACAACTGCCATCAAATGTGTAATTATGACCAAAGTTCTTCTACAGTGAAGACCATTTTGTTCCTTTTTTAAAACCAGTGATTTTTAATATTTGTATTTGTCTGCATAAGTGTTGTAGCAGCATTTTCTGCATAGTGTAAAAATCAACCACTATAAACATTATGCTGAACATCTCCAACACATCCATTGCTTCTCTTTTCAAGAGCTTCAATTATCACAATTATTTCTCTCAGGTAGCAAATACATGAAAAGCACATGAACACTTCTTCAATCCCTACAAGGAGAGACAAGACTTGTCTAAAATCTTGCCCAGAGGCTGTTTAACATCACTGACATGTTTAACACCGTTGCTGGGAGACACTTTCAGAAGCAAACTAAAGCTTTTCTGGGTGGATTTTTAACACCAATATTAAACAACTGGGGGGAGGAAGAGCTTTCACAACAGAAATGGAAGTTTTATTATTTTCCCCCCAAGTGTTAATAAAAAGCATTCTTGTGTGTAGAGCTGCCATCAGTCCTTGGCCAGGTGTGTTGAGATTAATAATTTTTATCCGAGTTGATTCACCACTGTTGTTACCCAAAGGCACTCAGGTCTTATATATAAATATATAAAATGGTGTTGTTCAAAGGCCAGCCCTGACCCATGAGTCTGGTTTAATTCACACTTATGTCCAGATACTCTAATTAAAAAAAAAAAAAAAAAGCCTGTAACTTTACCAGAACACTGTAAGTCTGGTCTGCACAATCCTTTTGCTACAGATAACAAGGCAAGAAAATCATCCAAACTTGATGTGATGGGCTGATGTTCTGTGCTTGAAGGGGTAACACTTGACAGAATGTAAAAACCCACCGAACGCTTTCCCTCACTTGTGCTGGGCTGTGTTGACAAAGCAAATGGGAGATTTTCCTCTGGCTGAGGAAATCCTCCCTGGCCACTGTGTTTGGTGCTCTGTGTTCTGTGCAGCCCCAGCAGCAGATAATGTTTAATTACAAAATAATTTGTTTTTCTGCATGATTCATACAACCTAAATAAAGACAAACTTGGTTGTAAATAATTCCTGTCAGCCCTCATTATGCCTCTATACATCCCTATTTTTTTCTCTTTCATGAATCAGACTATTAGAATAACATTAGATAAATTATCTGAACCACTGACTCATGCAAACCAAACTGCTCAGTTCTGTTGTTCCTACAGAAAGAATGGCTTTAGTATTCAGAACTCAGGATCTTTTTGCTCTTTGAGGTCCCAGTTATTACCACAAAATTATCTGTACTTCAGCTACGCACCACTTCCTATAATTACTGAATAATTATCCACATTTATATTAATGGAGTGTAAAGGGATCCAAGGATTTGCTCTACAAAAGTGATGTGGAGTAATGAAGGTTCCACTGGAGAAGGTTATGCTGGAGATCATCACATGGAAAACATTCTTCTATCAGATGATGAGATACAGAATCACAATCAAGCCCCTGAAAATAGAATAAGTACAGTAACTGCATCCTACCATGTTGACAGAGGTTTCATCAACCTGCTGGGAAAAACTGTTGTGTCTCTTCAGCATGAGGCCCTGAAATGAGCTGTTATCTCACCAGCTTTGCTGCTTTACCTGCTTTAACTGCTGCAGCCAAATGCCAGCCCAGCCATGGGGGGCTCTGGGACTTGCAAAAGAAAACCGCTATTGAAATTGTGGTTTAATGCAAAGATGGAGCTGAATAGTTCATTCAAGCACTAAGAGGCCCTTGGCCAACACTCTAAATGCCCTCAGATTAAAGTAACAGCGCTTTTATGGCACATTTCAGCTTTCAGGTGCTTTACAAACGTCACTTCCCTGGACAATACAGAGAATGACAATAAACTATTTGCATTCTGACAAAGATGTTTAAAAATGTGTATTGTCAAGTGCAGCTAAATGATTCATGACATGGACAGAGTGCACAGAGCATCCGGTTTTCATGGACTTCTACTAACAGATCCAGAGTCAAGCAAACACAAGCAGAGAAAAGCAAACATTACTGGAGAAATCAGAAATTTCCAGTCTACCAAAGAGGACTTAGAAAGTGGGGTGCAAAAGTACTTAGAAGATGAGGTGCTAAACAGAATAAATGCCAACTGAAAAACAATTGAAAATATTCACAAGGGAGGAGAAGGGTGACTGCTGTCAAATACTTTCAAGCAACTGATGCACAATCTGCAAATTAACTTTTACAATGAGAACTTGAGGATAAAAAAGTGTTTGCTGCATGTTCTCTTTTACACATATAAAAATTTCAAATGACAGCCTGGCAGAGTATTTCTGTAAATTACAAAAATTCAGAGACTAATCTGAATAATTCTGTTCCACAGTGACTTGCCTGACTTGCAAACACAGTTGTCCAAACCATGCAAGGAAACTGGACACTCCAGGTGCAAAAAGACACCTACATTTATGTGGTAAGGACTGAGCAAATGGGCCAGAGGCATCACACACATAATAAACTAGAGAGAAAATACAGGGATGGTGGCACAAAACAAGACCTCTGACACTCCCAAGGACACTTTAACAGCCTTCCCTAAACACCAGCACTGGATAAATGGATAACTGCACTTTTTAGGAGCAAAGAACAGCAGGGATAATGCCACCTCTCCACACCTTGCCAGGGCAGGGGGGTTGGAACCAGATTATCTTTATGGTCCCTTCCAAACCAAACCATTCTATGACTTTCCTTTTCCATAATGAAGCCATACTGTGACCTGGAAATCCCAATCCTTTGAAATCCCTGCAGAGCTGTGACATGCTCAGAACAGCAGTGCTGGCACAGCACTCAGCAGGGAGTTTTAAACTGAATTTAAAATTTTAATGATCAGGGATCTCTGCAGCCAAAGCTTCACTTCACTAAAACCAGCACTGGCACTCAAAGCCTGGCATGGCCTTGCCAAAAAAAAAAAAAAACAAACCAGCATTCCCAATTCTTTGATGCCATCTGCTGGGTGCTGCTCGTTATGGAACAAACTCCAGCAGTTTTCACCTGGGAAAAAAAAACTCTTCCACATTTTCTTTGGTTTATAAAGTGCACTGGATGTTGGATAATACACCAAATGTGCCCCAGAGAGAGCAGCAGAGTTGCCATGGCTGCAACAACCACACTGTACCTAAGAGGAGCTGAACCGTTCACTCAGGAAATAAAGAAAAATTTGGGAGTGTTTCCTGAGAATTAAAAAACCAGTTTCCTGTTTTCTTTAATTCAGGCTTGAATTAAAACCACAACATTCACACTGCTTGAAGAGGAGATGCTGCACCACTGGCACATGATAGGTTGGTATTATTCATTTTATAAAAATATACTCATCTCATACTCTGGTTATTTCTATTAAGAACAACAGCTGAAGGTTGATATTTGGCCAACTGAATTCTCTGTTCACACTGTTTTGGGAAATAGCTTAGAAAGATGATTTAAATGGGCTAAGATTTAAATTTTAAAAGTCAAGTCTTAATGAGCAGGTGGAGCAACACATTAATCAAAGCAGCCAAAGTCCAAAAGTGAGGCAGCACTTTTTTTTAAGGCTGTGAAGAGTCAGCCGATTAAGACATTCAAAAATGACATTCAACTCCACCTAGTGATGGAGGTGTGGTTTCAGGGACTGATGCTGACATAGCAACATCACCCAGGAACGATTCTGCCATCATTTTGGTCTATGAATGTGGATTTAAAAACTGACTGTTGAGGAAAATTAGAAGTGAAGACTCAACACTGTGACTTACAGCATTTTTTGTGATTCCAAACACAAAGTTGTAAATGACTGAATATGGTGACTCCAAAAGCTTTTCCTCATTATCAGTGGGAGCTTTAAAAAGCCTTTCTTTCTCCTGTGCCAATTTGCTGCAACAAGTTATCACTGATCCCTGAGCTGTCTGAGCTCAGGGACTGAAACACAAAAAATGCATTTAATATTTCCAGGAGTGCTGCTAAAATCAGCTAAAGAGCATCACAGCTGAATCCTGCCCTCTGTATCACAGAGAAGCTTTTGTCAAACAGCCATCACAGTGCAAATCAAACATTCCCCATTCCTGTTGTTTTTATAATTAAGCATTTTCAGGAGTGGAAAGCAAGACCAAGGAAACTACAATACATGCCTGACTTTATTACTTTAATAAACAATGCAAATATTCCAATCTTGATGCTTTACCAAGAGGCTTTCCTGAACAAATAAATAACTGCAGTAACCAAAATATGAAAGCTCTCATTAAATATACGGAACCCCAAGACAGGAAAGTTAAAACAAACAAACAAAACAAAAAAAAAAAAAAAGAAAATGGTGGATTTTTTTTCAAATGTAATTGAAAACAATGTTATCAAAACATTTAATAAAGTAAGGAAAAAATGTATGTTGTATTTAGAAAAGCTTTAACTGTCCTCAGCCTCAAGATTGATGTTGTTTCCAAACTTTGCATAGAGCTGAACTTTGAGGTCAGATAAGACCCTCTGAATTGACTCCACTCGGGATTCCAATGCTTCGATTTCTTCCTGTAAACTTCTCTGAAAGAGAAAAAAAAAACCCCAACCAATTATGTAAAACAAAGTCATGTTTGTCACAACACACAACCAACCAAGAGGTGCCCCTGTGCCAACTGGTGCCCAGTCAGGCTGCAGGATCTCCTGCTGGGCCAAAGGCTGGGCTGACTTTGTATCTGACAGCCCAGCTGGGACTTATTGTGCACACACACCTCAAATCCCACATCCACTCCCCCTCCTCAAATCCCAAATCCAGCATCAACTTTAGGAAGTCAGAGGTTCACAGGATGGACAGATCAGCCCATTGCAGTGCTCAGCACACACAGGACAGCCAAGGAGCTCCCGTTTGCCCAGACACACCTTTGCCTCCTCCAGCATCTCCTGTGTCTCCTCCTGGGAATGACTGATGAAAACATCCCCAATCTGGTAGGGTATCAGAAGGGAATCTGCATCATCCAGCATCATGATGTCATCACAAGCATCTTCCAAGTTCTGAAGTTGTTTCTAGTTATCAAGACATAAGAGAGATGCTCCCTTTGTACCAGGTCAAGTGTTTCAATGCACACAGTTGGATAAGGAACTCTGTGCTGGATAAGGAACACTTATGTCGTGCCACCAGTTGGACCAGGAACTCAGTGAGTCTGAATTTGGGGCAAGAATCCCACCTACCATTAGGATACCTAATGGAACAGTTCCAGAGCTGTAACTTAGCATCAGTATTAAATTCAACCCAGTAGAAATTCCTCACCAATACTCATGATCTGTCATTAATACCA
Source organism: Platyrinchus mystaceus (assembly GCA_035041135.1). Classification (NCBI taxonomy): domain Eukaryota; kingdom Metazoa; phylum Chordata; class Aves; order Passeriformes; family Tyrannidae; genus Platyrinchus; species Platyrinchus mystaceus. The sequence goes on from JAWWLV010000057.1 coordinate 12,581,287, forward strand.
TAATTAACTGTCTAGACAAGAGAAATACAGCAGATTTAAATTTCACTAATATCTGATATGCTCTTACACAAGATTTTTTAATTTAGGTAAAGAACAAAAAAAAAAGTAACCTAAAATGGCAAATGTTAATCACTTAACTGCAAAAGTAAGACTGCTGAGTCCCAGCACCTTAAGCCATCAATGAAACATCAAAAGAAAAAGGAACATTTTTACATGAACATATCAGGCAAAACAATTACAAAAAAAACCATTTTGTGCCATTAGTAGCAGTTTGTAAATACTCAGTAAAGCTTCTCCGGAAATTCTATAAGTGGTGTTGACAGAAAGTGACTTACGAATGAGAATGATGTGTCTTCTCCAGCCCAGCAAAATTAAACCTCTGTTCTCTTAATTACAGTCTGTTATCACATCAAAAGAATGTAACTAACAACTGCTTTTTTGGCTCAAGACAAAATAAATATGAATAATTTCAGGCAGGAAATATTAAAAGCCCTACAAACAGCCATTATAGAGAGAAAATGCTTCAAATCTGACAGCTCAAGACTTGCAAGACCTGCATGCAGAAAGGTACTGGAGATCTTTATTTCTCATTAATTCTTTTCCACTTTACCATTCTCTGTTTTCAAAGTATCAGAAACCCCATATTAGAATCAAAGCATTACTTCAACTCACAGCAATCCCCAGCCCCTCTTTTCTGTTATAGCTGAAAACTGATTCAGGGCAATAAAGAATATGTGATATCTGAAGCAAATATACCTTTTTCACTTCTATTTCTTCTTTCAGCTCTGTGATCCTGCTGGTATTTCTTGCAAACTTGTTAATTTTCTGCTGATCTTCAAAGGTGACATTGACATCCTCTGCAGCCTGCAAGGAGGAGAGGGCAAAATGAACACTTCATTTCTTACATTACCTTGGGTCTCACTACCACATTACTCCTACAAAGCTTCTGAAAAATAGTCTTGCAGCCACTATGTTGTGCTTATACACCTTATTCCTTAAAATGTCTCCTGAAAGACACGAGAAATACCCACATTTAACTGGGTAACACTCAATTAAAACATCAGCCATCCATGGCATCCTAAAGCCAAAGGTTGTTTCCTCGACAGGGCTGGCACATGAACAGGACACTCAGCTCCAAAATCCATGCAGGAACAGCGTAACACAGTCACGGGGTCTGTCAGCAACACATTTTATGCGGTTACCTGTGATGTGCCACAGAGGATTTTAATCTGATACCGACAGGGGACTCTGGGCACAGCCTGACCCGGCGCGGGGCCAGGGCACGGACCGGCCGAGCCCGGGGCTGCGGGGGCAGGACAGGCAGCACAGGGCCTCGGGGAACCCTCGGTCGGAGGGAGCGGCCGGGGAGGGACGGAATTCCCCCGGGAAGGGAACAAATCCCGCCGGGAAGGGAACAAATCCCGCCGGGCCCTGTCCCGCACTCACCGCCTTCTTCATGGTGGCGGCCATGTTGGTCGGGCTGAACCATTCACCCTCCGCTCAGAGGGGGAGCTGCGGATTTCGGAAAAAGAAGAAAAACAAGGAAAAACGCCCGACAGCGGATACTCCGCGAGAATCCGGGTTTCTCCTCCACCTTAGCCCCTTCAGCACGGCAGCACGGCCGAAAGAGCGAAGGGGCACGGAATGAAGGTGAGCCCATCCCCGCGGCGCTTGGTACGGCCCGAGCGCAGGGGAGGGGCCTCTGCAGGGGGAAAGGGAGCGCTGCGGCCGCCAGGGGGCGCCATGAGACGGGAACGGGATGGAGTGGAAGGGTAATGGATGGGATGGGATGGGATGGGATGGGATGGAATGGGATGGGATGGGATGGGATGGGATGGATGGGATGGGATGGGATGGGATGGGA
>JAWWLV010000057.1:12583250-12615864 GCA_035041135.1 Platyrinchus mystaceus
GATGGGATGGGGCGGGATGGGATGGGATGGGATGGGATGGGATGGGATGGGATGGGATGGGATGGGGCGGGATGGGATGGGATGGGGCGGGATGGGATGGGATATGGGATGGGATGGGATGGGATGGGATGCTCTTCCTTGAGCTGCAGTTGAAAGCTTTCAGACTAAGACTCGAAGAAGGTACCTGGGTGTGGACACTCCAGGGCACTGGACGGTGTAATTTAAAAATGCCTGGCTTTGGAAAAGAGTTTGGAAAGCTGGGTTGGAGCCTGCAGCTCCCTGAGCAGTGTCTGAAGAGACTTTGGATCTTGCTGTGAGCCAGGACCTGACTGGGGTCAATGTTTGGTCCCAGGCAGTTTGACTGCTGACCCCAGAGCTGCTGAGAATGTCCTCCAGCAGTCTGGAGCCCCAAGACCAAACCATTCCCTGAACACACAGTTTATTACCTTTCTTTCTCCAGCTGTGATTTAAAATCCCAATGTCTTGATTTCATGCAATGATCTGGTTCCCATTCCTGATCTGGGAGCTGACGCACTTCCCTGCTGTCTGATGACACCCAAAATCACCCCCCGCCCCCCCCCCCCCCCTTTCCTAACACCTAAACCATAAATACCTCAGGATGTTATCCAATGACTATTGCAATGGAAAATGCAGGAATAGAGTGTGTTTGCTCCTGACAGAAGCCCTTGTTGCTGAGGGAGAACCCAGTCCTGCCCCTGCAGGGGAATCCTTGCTCCATAAAACCTCATGAAAGTCCATTCCAAAGGGGATCCGTGGAGAGCAATAAAAGGCAACACCCAACAGAGGAATGGGTGTATGTTTTAAAAGTTTATTATTCCTGTGAGAATGGAGAGTTTGGGTTCCTGCTTTATTCCTTAGGGAGATGGATCTTTCCAGATCCATTTCACAGTAGAGCTGCTTTGGGAGCTCTTTCGATAACTGCTTTTGTCTGAATAAATTAAAGAAAGTCACACCTACTTGTGGGAAAAATAGCAGCAGGTTTTACCTTAAAAATTTCAGAAGTAGAAAACTACTCTATAATACAGAAAAATGCTCTATAGCATTATATTCTATAATATTTACTGAATGAAAAACCTTTGGGTTTATTTGGGGTTTTTTTCAGTTCAGAATGACTGCTCAATTCAAAATTCCTGTTACAAACCAGGAGAAAAAACAGAATAGGAAAAAATATTTTGATGTTGGTTGTCCCTCAGGCTGATTGTTGCATTTTATTTTGATGCATCATTTTGCCTTGTTTCCCCACCGAGGGGAAAAAATTAATCACAAAAATTCTCCTTAGAGAATTATGTTATTAATAATTTATATAAAACATAAGCCTATTTCTGAGCCTGTTTTCTCAGAGAATAAACTCTCATCTCTTTGGTCATTCTCCTGCTCTTCCCTAAATCATCTGTCTTCTTCCTTCTCAAAGATCCTCCTAGGAAAGGATAAGCCACGGTTATTTCCTCGGGTAGATTAACTGAATAATACATGTCAGGTCTGAGCCAATGCAATTTCCTTCAAGAGAGAAGGAGTGGATTTCGTAAGAATTCGATGACTTGAAGGCTTTGAAAATAAATCTTTTTCTCCCACATGCTCAGGCAGGATTTGTGGGGTGAGCACGTTGCCAAGAGTAACTCACTGGAGCCCTTTCTTATGTAAACAAAAGTGAAAACAGCGCACGAGTGCAAACATCCAGCGGTGGAGTAACATAAACCCACTGAACTCGGTGACCTCATTTCTCTTTCAGTTGCATAAAAGGACTTGCTCTTTCTTGTGCTGGCCCTTGTTGTTGTTGCTGGTGTGGTTGCCTTCACCTTGTGCTCTGGTGGGATCCCTTCCACACTGTCTGTACCCTCCACACCCCTCATCTCACGTCTCCTTTGTGGTTCTTTGCCACACTTTCACATTCCTTGCTTCAGCCTTTTGCAATCCAGCTTGGTGGGAAAGAGACTCCTCGTGCTCTTTTCTGCCTGAGCCTTCTCATCTTTGAGCACCTTGGAACATCCAGGTTTGGTCTTTGTGAAGTGGAACGCTTTTAGCAAAAGCCACAGAAAATTGTAGCGTTTTAACTGTGCCAGTCCACTGAAGGAGTGCAGCTTCCACATCATGTAGGCACAGAGATGGCAGTAGCCTGACATTCCCAATATTAGAGAACCTGATTCATTGTGGAATGAAGGTCCTCGTTTCACAATGTCTGTCTGCCCTCCTTGTACCAACATTGCAGGGGGAATGGAGGTTCAAGGAACAAAATCCCCCTCTGAGGGTGTTCTTCTTTTCCAAAAGGGCATGTCAGTTCTTAATGCTACAACTCCCAAGTGTTTATAGGTCAAGTTCCCCCTGATGTGAAAGTTTTTCATTTTTTTGTGATCTGAGGGAAGGAAGTCAGATTTTCTCACATTTCTAACCTCATTCTTTAAAAGAAAGAAGATCCCTCCTGCTTGTCAAAAGCAGCATCATCCTTTCACCCTTGAAGCCCTCCCCTATGTTCATGTATATCCAGCATTAGTTATTGAACTGCATTAGGTTCTTCCTGCAAGGAATACCAAAAATCTTCACCCTCTGTGAGGGAAACTTGTCCTTGCCCTGCCCAGTGCTTGGCAGATGGTTCTGCAGAGTCAGCTGGACCTGTGGAGCCAAGGGGAGTTCCTGTTTGTGCCTGAGATGGAAGCTGGAGATTCCCTTTTGCTGGGAAATCCCTTCATGGTTAAGCACATTAAAAGACCTTTACTCCACCTTTGTGAACAGCATATTCTGTAAACACAGTGCTTTACAATCACATAATTCTGTCCCAGCAGAACAATTGTTGTTGTTTCATGTTGGGTTTATTTAAAATAAAAGGTAAGAGCTCTCTCTGCAACCCTGCCCTTCCTCAGCACTGCTGGGAATATTCCAGAGTCTAAAATATTAGCCCTATATCTCTCTTACTCCACAATCCATCTTGTTCCATAAATGTTTCTAGTGGTGGAACATCTCTTTAGTTTTCCAAGAACTTCTTTGTGACCTGTACTGGAAGTCTCTCTGCAGGGCCTTCATCTGCAACATCAGTCTTGCCCTTTTTTTTTTAATTTTGTTCTTCATCTTCAATGAAAACTGCTCACAAACCACCTGAAGTTAGGTCTTCAGTTACACCCATAAAGGTAGAAATAATTTCCCTTTTAAGAGAAGCACTCTCAGTGCCAATTTCACAAGTCACTGGGTATTTATTGAAAAATACACCTAAGGAAGAGTAGAGTCCTGTTCCCTCCACAACCGAGACCCCACTGGATTCCCTCACCTTAAAGCACAACAAATTTATTTGCCACTGAATCCAAAGCTGTTTCTGAACTCTCAGAGATCTGTCAGTAATATGTCCTGTCTGTAGTGTTACTCATCATTTTTAATGTGTACAAGTCTTTTTTTCTCCTTTTTTTTCCCCTCCTTTTTTGCTCCCTCTGGATGGGGAAAGTGTTGTCAGAACCACAATAGATTTTGGGAGAAGAGTTTTCCTCAGAGATACATCAGATGTACTCGTTTGCTGCTTTACCAAATAGAGCAATAAATACATAAAAAGTTTTCCCAAGGGCAGTGCTGCATTCAGTGAATCTGAACTGAAACCCTTCCCCAGAGAGGTCTGTGCCCAGGCATTGGAGCTGAAATAACCAGCAGGATTTCAGGCAAAGGCTTTATCTGATGACCCACTGCTGCAGTCTGCTCTAATCCCTCCAAAAGCGATGAATAGGAGGAACCAGGATGTGGCCCAGAGGGTATTGAGTTCAGCCAAGCACAGCCCAAGTGCCTTTTGACTGACTAATGGCAAAGGCAGAGAGAGTTTTCATATTTTCTTTGGCCTCTAATGAAGACAATAGAAGCAAAATGCCCTCAGCTCACAGCAATTCACTGATTAAAGTTCAAACTCATCTTTTTGAGGTTTTACAGAAGTAATTCTGGATTAATAGTATCTTTTACATATCTGTTAGACCTTTCATCAGACAAGGGTTGTTTCACCCTCACCTTGCCCTAGGAGGAAACAGCAGTGCTCCATAATAGTAAAAAACATTATAAACCTCCCTATTTACTTGCCATTTCTGGAAAATTTAGAGACCAGGTATTAACAACAAACAGTAAAGTTGGGCAAGATGATGCTTATACTAATAACTAGCTCTCCTCCCCTCTGAACACTTGCAAAGGACTCAGCTGGGATGGTGAGTGTCACTCAGAAGGAATTAGCTACAAATGGCACAGAAGGTGCTACCAACAGTTGGGATTCAGGGTTCTGTTCTAGCTCAGAGGACAGGCACCGTTTGCTTAGTCACTAAATCCACCTCCTCAACCATCTTTCTCAGTTACTGGCAAGAGTTCCAGGTGCTAAATTCATGAGAGCATCACTTATTATCTTGGTATTTCAGGGCAATTTAGAGACCAAAGATTTATATCTGTGAAACTAATTCTAGAAATATAACACAAAATAACATGAAAGACTATAATCACTCAATTATCCTTTATGACTTTGTAACATATCAGCAGAAGAACAAGAAATATTTATTTTTGTAAGATAAATGTAAGAAAAATGTGCAAGACCAACATAGTTGTCTTTTCTTTGACAAACTGGCTGGTAGTATCTCACTGACATAGAGGTCAGCAAGAAACAAGAATCTGTTTGCTTTCCAAAGGCTCAGTATGAGATCAGTTTTACCTCAGCAGAAACATCCACCAGATCGAAAGTAAAATGATCTGTGCAAACATTAGGGACTTAATCAACAAATCCAGTAAATTGCATGAGTTTGAGTCTGATTCAAGAGCTCGTAAAACCAGCTAAACAAATTCTTTCGAGGACTCAGACAACAGCTTGTTTTTGCAGGCAATTAGACAGTCACACAAGGACTAAAAGCTTCAGATTTTATGCATAGAACTATATTATAAATTTCAAGTGTTGTTTGAATTGAAGGGATGTTCAATGTTCCTGCATTTGAAAGCTTTCCTTGATTTTGACAAACAGATTTTGGTCACTTAGTTCCATTGAACTGTTATCAATTCCCTTCAGGCTGAAAATATTCATAGTTTTTCAGTATCATAACACAGTATTTCTGTAAGCAGAACTAAAATCAAGATTTAATTTCCCAGTTAATTTCCCAATGGAGAAAAATCACAAAGAATTCCTATACTCATGGAATGACCGAATGGTTTGGGTTGAAAGGGACTTCAAAGATCATCTCGTTCCATACCCTTCCAGGGGCAGGAACACCTTCCAGGTTGCTCTAAGCCCTGTTCAACCTGGCCTTGGACACTTCCAGGAATGGAGCAGATTTTGGCAGTTCACTCTGAATTCTCTCGATTTCCCCTGGAAGTGTTGAACACCAGTAAAGAGAAACCAAAATTTCCAGTATCACCCAGATGGCACAACATCCTCGAGGGAAATTCCTGCCTCCTGAACACGAACCATAAGCTTTGAAAGATGAAATGTTCTGACAGATTCCTAAATGCTACTGCTTTTTAAACTAAATGTGCCTTGGGGAAGGTGATGAAATATTCCAGACTTCTGCCAGTTCTATCCAAAGAGAAATATTCAGCCTGGGACAATAATTTGTTCTCATAGCAATCCTAATGCACAAATCCCTCACCACCACAACTCAATTCCCTGCTCAAGCAGGACAATATTGCTAAAAGAGACAAGAAACTGAAAAAGCCCAGAGAGCGATTCTAATTTTCAGAATCAAATGGAGGAGCCTGACAAGTCCTGAGTATTTCCAACCTCACTGTCAGAGCATCTTGTCCTGGACCTCAATTTCCTTGTCCACTTTCTCCCTGAGTTATCCCCCTGTCAGCTCAACCTCTCCAGGGAGTGAAGTGTGTGGGGAGCTATGCTTATTCATGTAAAACAGATCATAAATATTTATTCACAGAAAATACGGTTCAACTTTTTTTCTTTTTTAAGCAAACATTACCTGTGCTTGATTTCAGTCAAGAAGTCTCTTCATTTTCTTGCACCAGGCACTTCTTCAGAGGCTCCCTGAGTAGCTGGATGTTGCAATGTTTATTGCAGAGGTAGCTATCTCCAAACAGGTCATGGCCAGCTGGAAGATTCCTTGGCTGATGGAGTTTGAGCTGTTCATCCACCTCTGTTTTTCTCTTAGAGATCCCTCTCTAAGGACTACCTTGGTCTCAGTTTGCTCAGCAGACTTTTAATTCCATACTGCTACTGTCACCTTGTAGAAGTGTACTTATCTAGCACACAGTGATATCAAAAGATTTAGTGGTAAAAAGGTACCATTTAATTAAAAATATAATAAAGATTCCTTTTGCTTTCATTTCACAGTGAATGTGAGTAACTTGGAGATCTCAATTTTCAAACACATTTCAGTTTCTCTTCTGTAGAATGGGAATTACTGTACTTTCCCATTTCCTAAGCTGAGGTTAAATTCATCAATATTTACAAAACTTGAAGATCCTTAGCTGGAAAGAGATACCAAATTAAAAGTATATAAACAAACATGAAAAAAAACCCTTCAGTAACAAGTAGAGTTTGCAAGTTGCTTTCAATTTGTCTTCTCAGCATTGTGAAATACCTTATGTGTGACAGAGACTCTCCCTGTATTCTCTACTCATTCTCCTGGGGCACTTCTACATTCTGTAGTATTTTAGAAAACACAGGAGACTTCACAAACATTTTAGGGCCAAATCAGCAGAAAGGTTTTTCCAACAGGGAGAAAGAGTAGAGGTCAGGAGACAGGAATGGTGTAATATGTCACAAAGCAAACCTCCTGGAATGACAGGTATTAAGAATGAAAATCCACCACCAATCTAAAGCTCTTTCCCACTGAGGAGATATTTTGGTGCTATTTAGTGTATTTGAAGTGTGCTATAGGAAGAGCTCTCAGTTCACTTTACACTTTTGATCTGCTCAGTGAAAGTTCAGATGTTGTGTTTCAATGAGCTTCCCAAGCACACCTCAGTCTCTCAAACCCTGGTGAGGAGACCTTGGCTTTATGGGATTTCCAAACTTTATTCAAAGAATATGTTGCTATTTCCCCCCAAAAAAAGTAGGACCAGCAATTACTTCTGCTTAGGAAGCAGCTCTAAAACTTGGACTTCAGATTAAAGAGTTTAGTGGTGCCTTTCTGTATCTGCACAACGGTGCCTGACACATCTTCTCCTGAAGCATCACACCATGGTTTTTCAAGGAATATTCTCTCCTGACATCTGAGAGTGCAGAAGTCAAAACATATTTTTATCTATAGCAAAAGAGAAGCATAAAAGAATATATATCATAGGTTATTTACTTTTGATCTTCAAATATTTCCTGGTCTTTGACCTAAAAATACTCCTCAGCAAATTGTAGAAGTGGAAGGGGTTTTCACTCACAGCTGCCATGAGCTGTTATATTAGAAAATATTGGGAATTCTTGTGGATAGGCATCTGTGAGACAATGGTGTCATCTTCACTGTTAAGTGAAGATATGCCCCCAAAATTCAGCTCAAGAGCACTGCGAAGTCTTCCTTTACTCTTAAGACAACCCTTGTTACGTCCTAAAGGTCACAAATTAAAATTAAAGCCTTGTTTTTGAGATCCTTTTGAGAAAGGGAAGGAAGAATTGAAGGCTTAAAATGCCCTTGGAACTGCACTTTAGCAGAAATTGAGGCAATCATTAGCTCTCCCATCTCCAGGCCCAGCAGAGCTACAAACACACCAGCTTCCCTGCCAGGGAGTTACATCACGACCACAGGAGTTAAATAAAACCTTTTCCATTCTGTAATTTAAAAACAGCTTAATAACGAGAAGATTTCATATTAACAGGGTGGTTTCCTCCCCATAGCTGTGAAGAACATGGAAAAATTGACCTGTGCCCAGTTTAGTCTTGACTTGCCTATTCCAGACTCTTCTAAAGAGATTGTTTCACAGGCACTAAGCTATGACCCTTCAAATGAGTTCATTTTGACTCCTTAAATAGACAGAGAGCACAAAGTGTCCCCTCTTGTTTCTCAGAACTTATCACCGAATGGAGCCTGAACTGTACTCAATCTCTGAAGACAATGAGATGTGTTCCAGTAGGACTGGTTCAAAGAAAACAAATCACAAAATATCAACTTGTGGTGTTTCCCTGGAAAAAAAAAATTGCAAATTCCTTTGAACCAGCTTTAATTTTAAAGCCTGCCTGGAAAGTGCTCTGATTTTGTGGCCCACGTAGTATCCCATAGAAGAAAATCACTGAAGTAGAAGGGCAAGATTGGGAAGGATCTACAAAACTCCCAGAAAAACTCTGCAGTGAGAGGTGATGCTTTTGTACATTTTCTCTGCATTGACCACTGCCACCTTGGGGTTTTTATTGTTATTAACTGGACTTTGAGACCTGTATTTTTATGGGAATCAGGTTCTGTGTCAAACCCATCTTCTGATGATCTTCTGCTCGTCCCTTGTCCAAGATACCGAAGTATCTGCACACTCTGTGTCTTACTGTCATGCACTTGAATAAAGGGAATTAAGAGCTGACTCACAAAATGCACCTTGGGAAAGAACAAAAGAGGTAGTGTGGGGTGGGGGAAAATCAAATCCTCTTTGTAACAAACCTGTCTTTCCTGGAAATCCTCTGGTTTACTGGTAGCTTTTTGTCTTGCAGCAAGATCCACAGCCTTGTTTGACTTCTCTTGCACAGAGAGGACAGAGATGAGTACCCAGGTGACCTGGGCAGCTTTACCTCTCCTGCTTTTGCTTAGCCTGAAAGGCTTTGTCTCTGAGCATTACTGTACAATTTCTGATTAGAAGACTGTGGCAATAATTTATTTTTGTCAGAATTTAATGTCTAGCAACCGCCACAGTGAAGGTTATTTTGCCTTCTCCGGTGATGCACTTTCCATAAATCACGTGCCCTTTTCATAAATCCAGGGTTAGTCAGCACAGGAGGGTAAGAGCCACACCACAACTTGCTAATCCTCAGCTCCTGTCCACTTTTTATTCCATCCTTTAAAAGGGCAAATACTGAGGGAAGACTGAACTATTCTGCCACCCGTGCACTGCAGGATGAACATCACAGCCCCTCCGTGTCCACGCGGGTGAGCTCTGGCCGTAGAAAGCCGAATTGAAAATAAATAGATAAATAGATAAATAAAGAAATAAAGGAGAGGGAGGGAAGCAGTAGCTTTACGAGACGGTTCGCAAGGACGCCTGGCAGCTTGGGAAGGGAGCGGTGCCGCTGCCCGAGGAGACCGCGGCGCTGGGGCCGCGCGTCGCCCGGGAGCTCAGAATCAAACCTCATTTTTATCTGTAGCAAAAGAGAAGCGTAGTAGAAGAACAGGCATCATAAGTTATCTAGTTTTAATCTTCAAATACTTCCTAGTCTTTGACCTAAAAATACACTTTGCGAGGTCGGAGCCGCGCATCCCCCGGGAGCTCGGGAGACCACAGAAGCGCATCCCCGGGAGTTCAGCAGGGCTGGGACCGCGCACTGCCCGCAGCCCGGCGGGTCGGGAGCCGCGCATTCCCCGGGAGCTCGGAGGATTGGGGCCGCGCATCCCCCGGGAGTTGAGCAGGGACTGGGGCCGCGCATCCCCCGGGAGCTGAGCAGGGACTGGGGCCGCGCATCCCCGCAGCCCGGCGGGTCGGGAGCGGTCGGAGGCGCGGCGGGCGCTGGCTCGGTGCCCTCCTGCCTCGCTTGAACCCTTTGATGACCCGCCAGCCCCGCGGGCTCCGCGGGCCGGGCCGGGGCAGCCGCCCCACCCCACCCCACCCCACCCAGGGCTGCCATTGGCCCCGATGAAAGTCCAGCACCTCCGGCTGCTATAAATGTCCCTATAGCGGGCGGCGCTGGCACCGCGCTGTCACCATGGGCGGCTGCGGCATCACCCTCCTCCTCCTCCGCCGCCTCCCCGCCCGCACCTGCGGCCGCGCAGCCCCCGCGTCCTCCCTGAGCGCCCTGCGGCCCGCGGAGACGCTGCCCGGGCCCCCCAGCTGGCCCCTCATGGGCAGCCTGCCCGACGTGCTCTGGAAGGGGGGGCTCAAGAGGCAGCACGAGACGCTGGTGAGGCGACAGAGCCCCCGGGATGGGATGGGGATGGGAACGGGGACGGGGATGGGAATGAAGACGGGGTTTGGGATCGGGACGGGGATGGGGTTGAAGACGAGGATAGAGATGGGGACGGGGACAGGAATGGGAACTGGAATGGGAATAGGAATGGGGACGGGGATGGGGATAATAGGGATGATGGGGATGAAGATGCTGCGGCGAGGGGAGCACTCACGGCGGGGGTCTCCCCTGCGCCCCCAGGCCGAGTACCACAGGAGGTTCGGGAAGATTTTCCGCATGAAGCTGGGGGCTTTCGACTCGGTGCACATCGCCGCGCCCTGCCTCCTGGAAGCCCTGTACCGCCGGGAGAGCGCCTGCCCCCAGCGCCTCGAGATCAAGCCCTGGAAAGCCTATCGCGACTATCGCGACGAAGGCTACGGGTTGCTCATCCTGTAAGTGGCACCCCCAGCATCCCGGGGAGGTGCCGGGAGGGTCGGTTGGTCCCTGCGGTGCGGGGGAGCCGGTGCGGGACAGGGCAGGTCCCAGGTGCCCGGGGGATGCTCCAGTCCACACTCCGCGCCCCGGGCTGCGCTCCCGGGGCTCATCTCCCTCCCCAAGGACCGCAAGGTGGTGTCGGTGCGATGAAGCATCAGCGGTGTCGTGGTGCACATGCCGCGGGTTTGGGGTTTTCTTCTTCTTTCCTTCTTTTTTAAGTCTCTCGCTTCCCAACCTTGCTTTCTTTATTTCAATCTAGGGAAGGAAAGGACTGGCAGAGGGTAAGAAGTGCCTTTCAAAAGAAATTAATGAAGCCCAGGGAAGTTGTGAAGCTGGATACGGCTATCAATGAGGTACTGGGCTTTGAGAAATCCTTCCTCTATCCCCTGCAAACGTGGGGAATAAAAGCAGATCCGGTTTGTCTGGATAGCTGCTGATTTGCTCTACAGTGATAAAACCACGAGTTCATACTCAGATTGTTCAGAAAATAACAAGTACAAACTGACTGCCAGGATCTGACCAAAAGTGAGACCACACAGAAACCTGTAGTTGAGACTGTCTGTCTCCACAGAATACTGAAATTATTCCACAATGACAGAGACTCCTGCAAGCGGTTTTTACCTACTTCTTTTGCATTCAGTAGTTTTTGCCTTTACTCCTTCGTTTTATGTCTCCACCCCCATCAGTGAACACCTCCCTCCTTAACCTCGGTGTTCCTCACCGACTTTGAGGAGCATCTGTAATAAACAGCTTAATCCTCTTCATTGTGAAACTCCAGTGTTGTCCCAGAGTGAAGTGTTTCATCCCTGTGGAGGAAAGCTCAGCTCATGGAAGTACAAGCAATGATAGCACAAGAGTCTGTAAAATCCAAACATATATTCGCACAGGGGGAAGTTGAATCTTGTTCAAAGAACAGGAAACAAAAGGATTCCTCTCTTAGGCAAGATTGTTATCTGTTTAAAAGACAGTTTAAATGTTGAATTACACAGGATTTCTATAAGCTGATGTCTTTTTATCCCTTCTTTTCTCTCTCTTCTCTCCACTGCTCAGGTCCTGGAGGACTTCATGCACAGAATAGATGAAATATGTAACCACAATGGACAGATGGAAGATGTATATTCAGAATTCAACAAATGGTCCTTTGAAAGTAAGGGGGTTTTTTTTTGTCTGAGTATGGTGCACCTGTCCTGGCATTTCAGTTCCAGTGTGATCAGGGATGAATGTATTGGCTGATTATTTCCAAACTGTCAGCTACAATATCCTGGAAAGTGAGTTGCAGAATAGCCAGGGAACTGTCACAGGCAAAATTCATCAGCAGATACATACACTCTTCTGTTTAGTTACCTGTATGACTTACTAAGAATATTCAAACATTGTAATGGCTTATAAATCCAAAACTTGAGGGAATCGTGGTGCATTTAACTAGACTAGGATCAGATAGCACATGACCCTTTTTTTTCCATCTGATATTTGTTAATTACCAACAGCACAAGATCAATGAAATGACCCAATAACAGTGAAGAAGTGCTCATTGCAGACAAGGATTGGAAAATCCCATTTAAGATGTTTACGTTGGGATTGAGAAGCACTGGAATAAGTTACCAAGACAGGAGCCTCCATCTTTAGAAAGCTTTCAGAGTACACTATGGAATCTGCCAGGAATGACCTAGGGCAGAAGAAACAGCCTCAGTGGTTCCCAAAAGGAAGGATGTTGGCTGTAGTGTGTTACTGAACAAGCTCTGCCAGACCCATCTGCTCTTGGCTGGCTCAGCTCAGCAGCCTGTGGACTGAGGCCCTGAAAGTGGGGTTTTTTCCCCTGTCAGTGGTGAAGGCTGATTTTGGAAAAGGACAAATAGGAAGTGAGAGCTTTAAAAAAAGAAGAAATGGCAAGTGGAAAGGGGTGGAAACTGGTGGAGTGTGGGATGCTGCCAGTGTTTGCAAGTGGTTTCTGGCTGTGGGAAGGGCTAGGACATGCTGGAGGAGAAGACCTAGGAAATGCTGGAGGAGATGGCCTCTTCAGGCCCAGCTTTCCTGCCACTCAGTTCTCTTCAGTATCATTGCCAAATGTCTTATTTACCAAACAATGCCAGCCCTGCTTGGCAGAAGGATCTGCTGCTCATGAGGGGATCCGTGGTGCTGCTGTAAGGGCCCCTTAGCAGGATACCCTACTTGAGTTTGAGGGAAACAGGCAGAAGGTGTTTAGAAAGTGCTGCTCTCACAGGTGTGTATCATGGAACATTTTCCAGAAGGACAATCCAAGCCATTCCTTGACAAACAGTAAACAACACGCACACTTTTGCTTACATCATTTAATTATAATACTGCTTAAAAACAGGTATCTGTCTGGTGCTGTACGGGAAGAGGTTTGGTCTCCTGCAGCAGGATGTGGAAGAAGAAAGTTTGAACTTCATCAAGGCAGTAAAAACGGTATGGAAGAGTCTTTCCTGGGACTGTAGTGATTTTCTACCCTTACCCCTAATGAGAGGCACCAGTTTAAAGGAGTCACCTGAAAAACAGCCCCTCAAGCTTCTGTGCTGCCTGTGTATTGGCAGCTTTGCACATCCAGAGTGACACTCACAGTGCAAAGCTTATCCTGTAATGCCTAAACCTGACAGGGAAAACTGCTGTATGGACATCAGGGTAATCCTGGAAATGGAGTTGGCAGGTTGGTTGGTTAACTCTGCTCTCCCTCTGAGACACCTGTTGTGCAACGCTGCTCTTTGCTGGGTGGGACTGCTGGGGTTGTGTGGGATTATGCAAATGTGCTGGATTTGGAGGCTACTCATTCCTGCAAACAAACCTGCTGTGCATTTTGCTGTAACTTGGACTCCGGTGATACCAACCTGCCTAATTTTAGTCATCCAAAAGATAGGCATCTAGCCCAGCCTAATTTTTTAGCTCCATCTGTTGTCAAGGTAGAGAGAGGCACTGCCAAAAATTAGCTTGTCCCATTCTAAACAGATGCCTAAAGCAGAGAGGATGCACTGTCCACTGGAGAAGCCTCATCGCCTCCTCCTGGCTGTCCCTAATTTTTAGCTGGATATGATCTAAGTAGGTTGTGACCCATCCTTTCTCTCCAGGATGGAAAACCTGACAGAATCTTGCCTTCCTGAAAACTGCCTCCTATTTTACTGTCTCATTTTGTTCAGAGATTGCAAATAAATACAGATTAAGACAGATTTCCCAAACTCTTTCTCCACCACAGATGATGGCCACGTTTGGGATGATGATGGTGACCCCTGTGGAACTTCACAAGGGGCTGAACACAAAAGTCTGGCAAGCTCATACTAAAGCATGGGATGATATATTTAAAACAGGTTATTGTTTTAAACACAATTTCTCCTCTTTCCCTTTATCTCTGTTTCCTGCTTGATAATTAACTCTCTTCATCCTTGCTACTGTTCTATGCTGCTGTTAATCACTTCAGCACAGATTGGAACAGCTTTGCTGCACTAAACACAGACTAATTCCAACATGAGAGCAGGTTTTTTATGACTAACACTCAGGTCTGGTTGTGGGACGATACCCAATTCCCAGGGAAGCCCCAGGATTTTGGATGCCAGCAGTTAATTCCACTTTAATCTGTCATAAAATGTCATAAAGTGCATAATCTCTTTAAAGGCAAGTATATGAGTGAGAAAAAGGGACTTCCCTCAAAGGGACCTCAAAGGGAGTTATTTCCCTGAGAAACAAGAAATTTACATGCAACAAAACCTGTTTGCTAAAAAAAAAATAATAAAATTACAGGTTTTCTGAACAACCTGGAATATGGTTGTAAACCTTAGAAGCAATTTAAATTGTAAGGTACAGTTTGGCTTTTTGACAACTTTTTTTGACTGTTTAAGATGAATTGGCCTTCAAGACTTAAAAAATTAACTCCAGATATGAAGTTAACTTTGTATTTTTAATATTTTGCTAAAAAGTGAAAGATGTCACTAGAAACTGAGAAAGATTTTGGCACTTGGATTGTTGTATTTGAGTACTTGATACTTCGAGATTTTTGGTCAAGCCAGCCACATGTGCACTTATTTTATTACTTCTTAATTTATGGGGTTTAGGAAAGACACTTTAAAACACTTTTGTTCAGAAAAAAGAGTTTAACACCTTCCCTTGGCAGGAATAACTTCTTACTAGGAACTGGTTTTAACAGTTAGGCAAAATCTAGTTCTCTGCATTTGAAAAAAAATCCCCAGCATGTAGAAATTTGGCATCTCTTTGCGGCTTCCCCTTGTAAATCAAAGGTTTACATTTCCCCCCAGGGAGTCTGAGTACTAAGTCTCTTTGAGTTTTTTAACACCTTGATCCCCTTTGAAAACCTGAGGCAATAAATTTCACTCACTTGTATTTCTGTTTGCTAAATATTTCACTCAACGTCTCACTGATTTCCTTTCCTAATTTAAGAAAGCAGAATTCCTAGGAGTTTACAGGAGTTTCTTCCCTTCAAAAGTGATTTTTGGGACTTGGGGGTTTTTTTGTCTAAAAAGTGAAAATGCCATTCTTTATTCAGTATAAATATACTCACTATTTAATCACTGCTTGAAAAAAGAGCCCAGCTTGGCACCTCCTTTCAAAATCCTGCATGTAAGACGTGGCTTTGTTTTTATTTTTACAGTATTTTTAGTGATTTTCCATTAATTACCTCCCTCCCCTCCCTCCTCAGCCAAACACTCCATTGACTGCCGACTGGAAAAACACTCTGCAAACCCTCAGGAGGATTTTCTGTGTGACATCTACTCTGGAGGACAACTTTCCAAGAAGGAGCTGTACGCTACCATCGCAGAGCTCCAGATTGCTGGGGTGGAGACGGTAAACCTGCCTTTGCAAGAGCTTAAAATCCTTCCAATCCCTGCTTCCCTCCACCACCCAACCATCCTGACACCTGGAAGGTTGCTAACCCTGCTTTGCTGACCCAAGTGCAGATGAATTTTTACCTGAAATCATAGATTTGTTCTTCTATTTGTCATTCCTAGAGAACAACCGAGATGGCTCACAATCCCATAGGCTTTAAAATACCATAAATCAGTGACCAGCCAGAAATGTTGCTTTGAACTTTTGGTAACTTCTTCCTTCCGTCACCACAAATGGAGGTCTTACATTTCTTTTTTGGTTTCTTTCAGACAGCCAATAGTTTACTGTGGGCTCTATATAATATTTCACGAAATCCACGTGCCCAGCAGAAGCTTTTCCAGGAAATAAAGAATGTTTTGGCAGCTAATGAGACTCCAAGTGCTGAGAACTTGAAGCATATGCCTTACCTGAAAGCATGCCTGAAAGAATCCATGAGGTAAAATTCCTCAATAAGAGCAAAACAATCACAAAGTTTTTTACCAGCTTGTATGTACTAGAGAAAAAGAATTTTATAGTACATATAATTTTGTTCAGTTGGTGGTTTAAGGTAAACTGTGAGAGATACAGGAAGAAAAAAATGCTGGAAATTTAACCCACTGTGTTTTTTTCACTGTAGATTAACCCCATCAGTGCCATTTACCACTCGCACCATCGACACAGAAATGGTTCTGGGAAATTATGTGCTGCCCAAAGGGGTAAGGCAATTAATTTAACTTACTAGTGTGTTTTGCCATTAACTGTCTTATAAACCACAGAAGTTGGTCATATTTCAGTTTTAAATTGGTTTTGCCAAAAGATGAGTCCCAACATAAGGAATGAGGAATTCACACTGAAGATTCCCATAAACTCAACTCCAAACCTGCCTGCACTGCTGATGGGTTCAGACAGAAATATTAATCTGAAAACATTTTGTTGTGCTACTCCAAATTTTTTTTTTTCTAATTTTCTCATGATTTTTTTGAGGAAACCGTGAGCTTTTCTGTGTCCAAATTAATCCTTAGGGAATTACATGGCATCCTCTGAGAAACTGCCTCGCCTTTACTGTTGCGTTATTTTTTTTCCAGCAACGAGCTGATTTACTTGGCAGCTCTGGGCCCATTTGTAACGAGACTCTCTTTGTTTCTAGACTGTTCTGATGATAAACAGCCATGCCCTGGGTTGCAATGAGGAGTACTTCAGGGACTGGACTCAGTTTAGGCCAGAGCGCTGGTTCCAGAAGAACCTGATCCATCCGTTCTCCCACGTTCCCTTTGGGATGGGGAAGAGGATGTGCATCGGGCGCCGCGTGGCAGAGCTGCAGCTCCACTTGGCCCTTTGCTGGGTAAACACTCCAAAAAAAGGCATTTTGTGCACAGTGGGCCTTCAACTTTTAACAAAACACACTGATGGAAACGTTTGTGTTTCAGCTCATCCGCAAGTACCAAGTCGTGGCCACTGACAAGAGGCCGGTGGAGACTCTGCACTCGGGAATCCTCATCCCCAGCAGGGAGCTGCCCATCGCATTCCACAGGAGATGAGGTGAGTGAACAGGGCTCTGGGAGCACAGCAGACTTGGCTTTGAGCATCACTCAGGATTTCCATAGAACTGGGAGTGCAAGACAATGGGTGTTTGTCTGATCTTCATCCTCCCAATGGGAGATGGATGAAATACCATTAATTTTCATTACTTTTAACAGAAAATATTCTGTGTACTAAGAAGACAAGTTTCATACAACTTGTGGCTCTGAAGTCAGTTTTATACTCCAAGAATATCTGCTCCTCATAATGCAGATCAGAAAGGAGGAAATTAAAATATTGGAGAAAACAATAGCCGTTATTTTGTTATAATATAACTTCTCCACTGCATTTCTATAAGAAATTTCCTGAAAAATAGCCTCTGAATTTGAGCATCAATTTGCAGATTAAATAGCCTTAGTGAAGGAACAGAACACCAGTGCACTGCAGAGTTTAGACAACAAAACTTGATTTTAGGCATAAGGACAAAGAAAAATCTATTTCTAAATAGTTATGCAATGTTGCAACTTATTATACATTTTTGTTCAATAAAATCGAATGTAAGATTTTCTCTGCTCACAAGCTTACACAAATGAACTAATAAAATAGCTTATTTGTCTAACAAGCTAAATTGAAAAACCAAGTCTTTGATCTAGAATTAAATCCTCAAATTAGAAATCAAGTCACATTTAAGTAAGGTATGGAAGATATTTTTGTGCTGGCCAACACCAAAGGAAGAATATCACCCAGTATAATCTGACTATCAACTCCTTTAACTGAAGTTTTTTCAGTGCTGTTTGCTTTGAAATAATTGATCACAATATATGTTTTTTTGCTCTTCAATACAGCTTGCAGAAAATAAATGACAACCCTTCTGCTGCCTGCTCTTAAAAAATAGGCATCAACTGGAGAAGTCAAAGCTGTGGAGGCTCCACCAGCCAGTGCAGAATTGCAACACCCATCCCTTGAACGACTGCAGAGCCAGAAATAGCACCAAGAAAAGCTCCCAGACTGTTTTATTGGGAAAATGCGGTTAGTTAGTTCATCCAGTGTTAAAAGGAAAGAAAAACATCATGTGCATTCACATACCTGTGGAAATACAGTGATTTAGTGCAGCTGAGGGACTGCCCAGGACAACGAGCTGTGGAGTGTTCTGGACAGTTCTTGTCAGTGCACAGGGAAATTATTGCAGCCTCAGGTTCTTCCACAGACCAGCCTGGAAAGAGCTGCCTCCCAGTTTGGGCTCAGTCCTGACTGCATTGGCCCTGTCAGCTCAGAGTGGAAGAGCTTGGAAGTCAGTTTAAGGGAGGAGAAACTGTCTTAGTCCTTACCAATTACCAATGCCACGGATTAAGCTGAGAAGTGACACGGCAGTCAGGAATTAAGCTAAAAACAGGGCTTGAAAATTAGGATAATTAAAGAAGGATATTTCCCTAGCATTATATAAGAATATAAGGACAAATGTACATGACAGGATTTATGCCTCATGCCTGCACAGTACTTTGATTTGTACACAATGCTGTGCCTGGCACAATCTCTGCTCTTGCCCAGAGCAATCATGTCTCTGATTCCTGCCCAAACCATTTTATCCCACCTTTATTGTCAAACCTTAATGGCCTTTTATTGCATGAAAAGGCTTCATCCATAAATGGAACCACTGGAATCCTATGGGTTCTGCCACTATTAAATGCTAATTATCCTAAGAGGATAGTTACTTCATTAGATGAGTACTATAAAATGTACCTCTCAAAGAAAAATTTCCCAGGAAATGAGGATCCTAAATGTTTCAAATGGGTTTATTTCTTGTGGAGATGGCAGTATCTGTATCTAAAGGTTAAAATTGTCACTGCCCTACATGTCGTATGTTAGTTGTTATGGTCAGTAGTTTTTCAAATGATGCAGTTTCAAGTCCAGCTTTGCATATATATAACCATGAATGGTTGTTTTTATTTTTTTATGTTCTGAAATGATCCAAGTCCTTAGTATTTGTTGGTCTGACCCCTGTGTTTTGTTTGTTTTGCTCTGTTGTTAGACATGTAAATGTAGCCCTATTAAAATGTATAATTTGTGTATTACCTGAATATTTCTAGTCAATTGGGTAATAGTCAATTTTGTAATAAAATAAAGATTTCTATTGTTTTTCTATAATTAGTCTTCCATAGTTTATTATAAAGCCTTTGTAGCTTTACAAAAACCTTGTCTTCCATGGCAACTTCTTGCAAAAAAGCTGCTGTGGTACTTTCATCTGGCTGCTTGACATCCTCAATGGGCTTGAACTGGAAATTCTACCAAATTCTACTTTAATTCCACAGTGAAAACTTCCTGCTTTATGATACCCAGAGTTGCTGGATTGTGTGGATTTGTGACACTCAGCTGGGAAGCAGTTTGGAAAGCCCAGCTCCTGGTGGGAGGGTCTGGTGGGCACTGCCTGGCACTACCCAGCCCCAGCGAGGTGGGTCCTGGGTTAAGTACGAGGAGTTAAGCCCTGCAGGGCAGATCCTTGGTGCCAAACCCCTTTTGTGCCTTTAATTCTGCTATTCCTTCAATCCAGGCCAAGCTCAGTATTCAGGAATTAGTTACATCCATGCCTACAGCCCCTTTCCCCCTGTATAATCCTGTGAGACCTCAGTGAATGCTGTATCAGGAGTTTCTGCAACTGAACACGTTTTTCCCTGGTGTGCACAGAACTGAGGTCTCTGGGGATGGGATTGTTACATTTCTCTGCCATTATGACAATATAAAAATAAAATAAAAAAATAAAAGTTTCGAGGAAGGGTGAAAATATTTTGAAGCTTTGCAGAGTCAAAAGAAATATGTATATATATTAGAAAATGCCATCCAGGAGCACTGTGACTGACAGGCTGATGGTCACATGAAGGCAAATCTGACAGTCAAAACCTGCTTTGTCTTTGCCAAGGAAAGGCAGCCTCAGGTTGAGTGACTGGTGGTGTAAGAAAAATCCTACAGCACTGTGAGGATGGTGCTTTTCTGAAAATCACATTGTCATGTGCCCCTTAGAGTGACTGGAGCTTGTGCTGCCGACACTCATCTGGGAGCTGGGAGCACTGGGGCCCTAAGCCTGGGAAGGGTGGGCCGGGAGAACAATCCCCAGGGAGCTTTGACAGCTCATGTGAAGCCATGTGGAGAGATCTGTCCAAGCTGCTGTGACAATAACACACATCAAGTCTTATAACAGTATAAACCAATATTACTCCATTAGAGGCAGCGGAGTTGTGCCAATATGAAACAAGTGTAAACAGAAACAGTTTGTTCAATTCCAGGCATTTCACATTGCTCACAAATGTCCTGATGATTTAACTTCTAAAGAAAACCAGAGGGAAGAGGTGTTATCTTGTTGGACTGACCTTGACAGCCCAGTTATCAGGTCTTTCGAAATCCTTTATTGCTCCCGTGTAGTAAATCTCAGGTTCATACTTACTGGACTGCTTATTATTCCTGCTACTTAAATTTAGGGGACTCAAAGATCTACACAGGTGTTGCTGTGAGGAAGGTTTTGACTAGTTTTGTACAAGCTGAGGTACAAATGAGTGCTGCCTGGTGGATTTCTAAAAGTACAATAACCACTGACCTGGAAAATTTGTGTTCCGGAAGCTTTGTAGATTTTCAAGTTCCTGAAGTTTGCAAAGAACTTCATTAATCTGCTACCTCAAAGTAAATGTCCAAAGCAATTTACCTAGGAAATAGGTAATTATCAAACTACATAGATAATGAATGACCAAGCCAGACTTCCACATCAAGAAACCCACTTGGCTTTCTTTCCCCTCATTTTTCAGTGGTGGAAACCCAGCCTGATGCCTCTGAGATTAATAAATGTCTATGAAACCCTTCACCTGTGGTCAGTTGGATAAACTCAGTGCAGTTCTTTGCTGCTTTGAAATGAGTTGCTCATTCAGAATTTTCATTTCTGCACTACTTCGCTATTATCGTTTCCTACGGTTACTCCTCAGAGGAAGGGAGTTGGATCACAAAATAATCGGAATTAATTGGCCTCCACATTTACTTTCTCAGCAAGGAAGTGAAGGAGGTTTACCCATCCAAAAGGAAGTTAATTCTGTCAGGCTTTGGGCATGTCAATGGGAATGGCATAGACAAAGCTGGAGCCAACTAATCCACGCTTTTTTATGGATAAAGAATGCCAGTTTTCAGGACTGTCAACCTGGCATTTTTGATCTGTGTTTTGTTCACTATAATCTGACTGTTCCATGGCTCTGAGGCAGTCTCTGCGTACACCTTTCACTGCTCTGATTATCTGACAGATAATGTGTCCTGGATTGTCTCCTTCCATGCTGAGAAGGACCTTTGTGCTCAACAACTAGAGGTAGAATTCTCATCTCTGTCAGTGCTGACTTTGATTAATGGGGCAAAATAACCCAAAACCTGAAAAATTAATTCTGCCAATTGTTCATGGCTAAAGTTCATTTCAGGACAGATTTTTGGAGAACAACTCATCACATTCTTAATGTTAAATATGTGAACCATCATTCTGATCTTAGTGGGATTGCATGTGTATGGGTGGAGGTTTTTAATGTGTTATCACTTTTTGTAAAAGGAGAAAGTTTAACAATTTCCAGCAATTTGAGGCACACGTATTCAAAACTCATGGAAGAGTTGTACCTTTAGAAGAAAAACCTGCCTTTCTACTTCAGATAATTCAAACAAAGGGCCTATTGAGACTGAAGCTACAAGCAGCTCATTAATCTCTTACCCTGGCTGTGTGTATTCTTCTGATAACTTGTGGATTGATATACTGAGGTGTGGGTTGCTGCATTGAAATTTTTTAAATGTAACCTTCCAGGCAAGGCTTGGGAAAAATTATGAATATTATATTATGAAACTGAGCATTATTCTTATTCCCTTACATTTATTCTTGGGTTTTTTTGAGTATCAGCTTTCAAGTGACTGAAGAACAGAGAGTTGCTGAACTGTTTTGGCCCAGAAGGAGGTCATGTCCTGACTGTCCAGGCTGCCATCCCTCCTCTCGCTATACTGTAGCTCAAGGCTGCAACCCCACTGCCTTCAATCCCTTTCATATTCTGAGGTACAAGCCAGCAATCCATCTGCTGGCACTGAGAAATGTAAAGTCACATGAAATTGGTGTCAGCCACTATGAAACCAGTGAATTCTCTGGGCAGGGATGTGTAAGTAGTGAGGATGGAGACCACACTTGGGAGCTGGTTCAATGTTACAGTGCACTTTTCCCAAAATAGCCCAACTCTTTGTGTGAATATTTCTGCATTACTGCTCATTTCTTTCTTGCCTTTTCACCCAGAACTGTGTTAATGCCTCATACAATTCCTGTCTGGACTTTATCTTCTATATTTCTACCCTCTTTGCCAGCAGAGGAAGAACTACATTTACTTTCAGCTCTTGTCCATAGTTTTTGTCTCAGCTGGATGGTCACTAACCTGTGGCTTTGGAACAACTTAAGTTAAACTTCAGCAGCAGTATTTGGATCCTGAAGGAGTTTTAGACAACTTTACATTCTAGGGTTTAGGTGGAGCTGAACACTTATGGAGCAATCCTCCTCCTGACAGGGAAAGCAAAAAGGAGACCTCTTTCTAAACCAAAATATTTTTCTCCAAGGGACAATGTCAAAACAAGTGGGGAATGGAATGCATTTATAATCGGGGTAAATTATGCTGTGCTTTCTTGGGCACGTTCCTCTCAACAAGTTTGAACTCTTTGCCTCTAATTGTTCCCTGTGTTGAGTGAACCTCAGCCTCCACATGTCAGGGGAGAAGGGAAGGAAGCAGAGTCAGCTGCTGGCAGGGAGAACAACGGGGCAATAAAGGGGAACCAGGAGTACCTGAATCACCCCTTGGTCTCCCCAAATTGGTCCCCAATTGCATGTTTGTGATACTTTACCCTCCACTATCAAATTAGGTGCCCTGAAACTTGATAGTAAATCAAGCAAGTCACATCTGATTCATCCTGCTGCTGAACTGTGTTCCACATGAAAACAGGAGATAGGAGAGAAGCAGGGAAATGCTACAGGTCTGGTTTACCTTGGACTAAAGGGTTTCCTCACTGTCAGAGGGACTTCTAGAAGCACAGAGTGGCTCAAGGTGAAGAAAGGAAAAACGTTCACTAAATTTAATGGAAATAACAGAGGGAAGTCTTTGAGAAACCTCAGGCAGTGTGGGTTGCACTTACCTTGGCTTCCAAGTTCCTACAAAAAAAGCCCTTACTGTTATCTCAGTTCTACCAACGGGAATCACAGACAGTTTTGCAGATGAGGTCAATGCCTGAATCAGGCTCTGTCCCACTTCTTTCCAGGGCAAAGGTGTCCACATATCTGATCAGGGGTCAGCCAAGAGCCAACTCAGTCCATGGGCAAAGGCCACCCTCTGCCCCAGAACTGGGATCTGCTTTGGTGGCTTTGCAGGACATCCAACCACAGGCTGCAGACACCAAACACAGTCCTCACTTTGAGGTTGATGGGATTAATCTGTCTGTACTACCATAAAGCACACGAGAGGATCTCAGCTGGGATCCAGATTTTAGTAATTTTAAACAGGAACAGGAGTAGAATAAGGAAGATATTGGGAGCAAGATTCTGGGCAGGATGACCAGAGTTGTGCTCATACACACCTTCTGCTCTGTTCAGGAAATGCCAAGTTTTGGTACTCTGGAACAATCCTGTCTCCCCTCTGGCTGTGTTTGAAAGTCAGAACAATAGGAAAGAAAAGCTTTCAATACATATTTCTCCTTGTAATACCAACACTCAGTATCTCGTTTCAATGCAAGTGAAAAGCTTCAAAGCACTTCACTCTACTAAAACAAAATTAAAAACAGCAAAGTGAAGAAAATAGGAGATATCAGGAGATGTTTTATATGAAATCACTGAACACAATGATATAAATTTCTCAAGTAACTGAACACCCTGGACATTCTTACTGGGTTCTTCCACTGGAGCTTCAAGGAATGACTGGACGTGGCACTCAGTGCTCTGGGCTGGGTGACAAGGTGGGGATTGGTCACTCAGTGATCTCGCAGGTCTTTTCCAACCTTCCATGATTCTGTGATTCAAGACATATGATGGGAAGTTGGGTCCAGAGATATCAAGCTTTTGGTTTTCCTAATAAAGTTTAACATTTCAAAGTTCACATCTAAGTGCTTGCTCTCTTAAAGGCTGATAAGAAGTGCAGACTAAGGGAAACAAACATTTGCAGTGAAGTGAAATATCACTTTATCAGCTTTATGAAATCCAGAAGTGCTGCAGATCTGTGGAGGTGTCTGCTCATCCTACCTGTCTATTAAATACCTATTTATGTGCAGATTGAAAAGGATTTTTCAGGGAGAGAAAGTGCCACAGAGTTACAAGAAGAAAGTAGGCCCATAATTGTAAGGATATTTAATTTATTGAGCCCTTTTTATATATGATGCTTTGATTTAGACACCAAGGGCAGCAGCTGCTTTAACTAAGGGTCAATGGGAGTTGAATTCTTCTAAAATGGAAAGGACTTGTCCCTCAGAGTTGTTCCCCCAATTCCAAAGAATAGGGGAGCTATGTGAATTTTTTTAGGTGTGGTTTGCTCACCTGCAATAAAAGCCCTGTGAGATTGCACCCCAAGGAACTTTGTGGGTTCACAGACTAATTATGGGCTGTTGTCCTTCACCCCTCTTTCGTGACAGGTGTCCTGCTTTCTGTCCTGAGACTTTGATCCAGACAAAATCCTTTTTTGCAGGGTTGGTTTTAGCGTGATCAGAGCTGCTCTGACTCACCTCTTGGCTACAAAATCAGTGGAGTCAACAGCAGGAAGGTGGCATGAACATGTATTTGGGGGATGACACCTTGGAGCTGGAAAGGACAAGACCACCCTTCCGACTGCATCAGCTCCAAATTAGTCAAGGGAACAGGTAACTGTACCTGGAGTTGCACAAGTTGACCTGGAGAGTGATTCCCAAGGTCACTCTTAAGAGAAACACGGGTGTTGAATCAAATTATTTGCGATGCAGACCCTGAGGTTCTTAAATATTTAGGTGATGCTAAGCCATCTAAAGCCAGCAGGATTTATTTTTTTTTCCTAAAGGCCCACATTTCACTTTGGATATGTAAGAACCTCTCAGGAACTTTCCTTCTGTTTGAACAGCTCAGAAAAGAATTAATTGCAAGAGATATCCTTGTTGCTGAACAGTGGCAAAACAAGGCACACTCAGAGGGAAGTCTGGCAACTAAGGGTTGGGAAGGTGCTGGAGGACATTTTCCAGAAAGGAAGGTACCTTCAAACACATTTGATTCATAACCCTTGCAAAGTTTTACTTGCCCAAAGGCAAAATTGAAAGGGAAACTAGATCAGCTCGTTGCTTGAGGAATCAAAGAGTTAGTTGTGAGCCAACAGATATTCACTCCAGGGAGGGGGAAGTTTTATTTATGTGTGGATACAAATGAATGGAATAAATATTTAAAAATAGCATATTCTATTGCCTGCAGGTGGAGTTGTTCAGGGAGGGACATGGCTGATGCCAAATATTTGATCTGTGCTTTGATCCAACAGCAGGGCTCTGGCAGGTGCCCTTAGAAACACAGGGAACACATTTTTTTGCATATTCAACAGCCCCTCGGGAAGCTGCTGCTTCCTCTGAGCCCCTCTTGGGCTGTGATTGGCACCCAATGAGCTTCACTGGAAAACAGATTTTTGAGGACATGGAGAATACTGCGCTATATATAGAAGTCAATGGCATCCAGGGAAAAACAATTAAAGGAGCAACTGGAATTTCTGGGGGAAATCAGAGCTCCTGGGCAAATAGAGAGGTGTGAATTCCATGTAATGGAAATAACACGTTCGCTGGGGAAGTTAAAGCAGAGGGTGTTCAGACAGGTCACACAGCAACCACTAACAGCCTGTCTCAACAGACAGATCAGGCACAAAGCGATGGGGATTAAGGAAGGAAAGGGATGTTGTGTTTGGCTGCCCCAGCTGGTGCCTGAGCGCTCGTGCTGGGGCACAGCCGGCTCTGCATTCCCTGGCTCCCATCACCTGCCACAGCATGACCAGGGCAGGATGCCCTGGGAAGGGAGAAGGGTGGTGGAGCTGCACAGGATGGTTAAATTCCCAAGAAACATGCTCATATATTCATAACAAAATGCACTATTCAAAGCGTGAGCATCTGCTGTCACGTCAACAGACTGATGGGGTGCTCAGAATTTTACAGCAAAGATTCAGTGCCATCCTGTGACACCACATGCCCAGTGCTGGCCAGGCTCAAACCCCTTCACTTGGTCTCCTTCTCTCTGGACGGATGTTGTTCTGTGTGATGGCTGCTAGAGCTGACAGCTCCTTGTCTTTACACTCTGCACAAGGCTGAGGCCTCTTACTGCAGCTGAAGGAGAATGAGAACTGTGTTTCCTTTTTTTTTTTTTTTTGGGGACTTGAAATTAAAACTTGAAATTTAAAATTCTTCTGTATATGAAAACTTGACTGAAGTAAAGATTTTTTTTAGTGAAATCAAGTTAGGGAGAGAGGAAACACAAGGTGAATGGAAACCTCCTGGAAAGGAGTCTTTTAGAAACCTTGGAATTGTTTTTAAAAAGTAACATGTCTGTTACAAGAACTTGCTCCAGGACACAGATTTTTCTTTCAGTCAAACCATGAACCGGTAGATTTCAGCATTGTTATGTCAACAACTCTTCATTTTCATTTTGAAAGGGCATTTAACGAAAACCACCTTAATCTCAAGGTATGTTTCAATTTTCAGGAAGGATCTCCATCTGAACACCTTCAGGCAGAGCATCATCAGGCCCAAGAGATCAACATTAAACTGTGTAAAAACCCAGGGCAATGTTGGCCTGAGCAGAAAGTGCCCAGGAAGCTCTTAAGCCTGCCTTTAAAACACACCCTTTCCCCACAGACTTAAATGTCTGTGGTACCTCGACTCCTTGATCACTGAGTGCAGCACCAGTGACAGCCCTCTGAAGGTTTGATGCTGATTAAAGTGTTGATACGTGTGTGAAAAGACCAGGCACATCTACACCTCCCCAGATGTGTTCTTGACATCCCTCTACACCAGAACTGACTGGAGAGACAACCTGCCCCATGAAACCTTCCTCTGCTCACACAGTCAAGGAGAAGCACAGTCTGTGATCAGATGCAGAAGAGTTTATTAACCATGCTTGGCAGATGTGCAAGTCATCACACAAACACTGTTTGAGTCAAAGGGAAAAACAATTCCTTGAGCAAGGATATTCATATCAAAAAACTTTACACTGGACTTCTGTCAAAGGTTGCACCTATTTTTGGTGTGTGGATAACACTCAAGGCTCCAAAAACATGCAGATGTTGCTTCTTTTCCTACATCTCTTGGCATGTGCACAGAGTAAACTGATTTACCCTCAGTTGCTAATCCAGAGTTAGAGCTTTGCTTTCCTGGCATGAGGACCACACTGTAATTAGGCAGTGGCATCCCTGGAGGAAACTTGCCCTCTGAACTATTTCCAACAGTCTGTGCAAGACTTTATAACATTCTTAGCTTGTATAGAAGTCATAAATATAATATTAATAGTGACTTAAAGTGGGTAGATGTTTTAAAAGCCCAGGTAACAGTTTGACTCAAAGTTAATTCTGTAACTATCAAAAGCAGGCAGATTTCATTTCCTCTGCTCCTCCTCAGACTGCTGTCCCCTCATTTCATGCTGCACCTTTCCAGACTGATTCTGTGCCATTGGTTAGGAATGGAGGAGCCTTCACTTCTCACCCTCAGTGTTTTTCTCAGCCTGTCAGAGGCCTTTCCCTTGCCTCCTGGACATCCCCACATGTATCACCTTCCCCGGGCTGTTTTCTCAGCCTGCCCCAAATCTTCCTTGAGACAAGCTGAGCAAACTGGGCAGGGTGATGAAGGAAACACATTCTGCCATGACTAGACCATCAAACTGAGGCCAGAAGGATTGTTTCAGCAGTTATTGCCCCAGCAAGCCCAGTGGAGAGTGACTGCAAGACAATATGAACCTGTTGCCACTGATGAGTGACATCCAGTAGCTGAGAGAAAACACAAAGATGTGCCATGTTCCAGCTTCTTTCACCTCCTTCAAGGACAGGAAAAATGTACAGAATGTGTCTAGACAAGGTGATGATTCATAATCTTTGCAACGTGTTCCAAGTGTTGAGGGGAGGCAGGGTACAGCCACCATGGCTCCTTTCTTCACGAGCCTTTCTGCTTCTTGCTGTTTTCATTTCTTCTTGCTTTGGAAGGGCATGGAGAAAATTAATGCTTTCTGTTCATTTTGACTGTAGTTAATAAAATACATTAAAGCACCCTTCATTTCAGCTCATAAGTCTGCAAAGTAGAAAAAAACTTTTGATATCTGTTAATTTGGAAATACTCCCAAAGGAGATATTGTGAATAAAGTAGATCATGCTCAACTGCTTTCTTTAACACAACATTCATTCTGTAGCTTCCGAGGAACTTGCAAGTTCAGGGATCAGTGCCTCCAGGGCTCCCAGAATTAGTGTAGTATGTGGTTTTTTACTAAAAGCAGTTAAAATTTCATCAGGATTGGACTTTTGTGTGTCTATTTTTGGCATCCTTCAGTAGACAAATGCACTGGCTGAACTTGCTCTCCCAACCTCTTGATGGTGCTTTGCTATTAATAGAAAAAAGGGTTTAATGAGTAACCGGTCTCACGGTGTGGGATAATACATTCCCACTTTGCAATCTGCTCCTGTGACCTTTACAACCACAGACACACTTAAAAAACAATACAGGGATCTGCCAGGATGCCCGAGCAGGAGGGAGTAGGTGCCTGTGGGAGCACAGCCTGGGATGGCCTGGGATGGATCCCGGGTAGAAAACACTCCTTGGTGGTGACCCAGAAGCCAAATCCTGAGCACTCAGAACTGATACCAACAACTGGTATTGATACCAGCAACCTCCAGGCTCTGCTGTGAGGAAAGGCTGAGGGAATTGGGATTGTTCAGCCTGGAGAAGAGAGGGCTTTGGGGTGACCTGATTGGACCTGAAGAGAGTGACAAGAAAGATGGAAAGAGACTATTTACAAGGGCCTGGAGTGACAGGACAAGGGTAATGGCTTCACACTACCAGATGGAGGGGTCAGATGAGGTATTAGGAAGAAATTGTTCCCTGTGAGGGTGGGGAGGCCCTGGCACAGGTTGCCCAGAGAAGTTGTGGCTGCCCCATCCCTGGAAGTGTCCAAGGGATTTGGGCACCCTGGGCTAGTGGAAGGTGTCCCTGCCCGTGGCAGGTGGTGAAATGGGACTGGATGATCTTTAAGGTCCCTTTCAACTCAAACCATTCTGTGATGAACTGTGGCCAAGCTGGTCCCAGGTTCCTGCCTCAACCCTCTGGTGGACATAAGAGATGGGCAGCATGGAGCTGCCAGGGGGACATTCCCAGGAATGCAGGGACAAGTGGGTTCCAGGCTCACAAACCTCAGCTGCACATTTTCCCCAGATTCCCAAATACTGGCGTGTGAGGAGCTGCTTTGAGTCTGAAAAGCAGGGAAGGGTCCTGGTTCAAGAAGAAATAAAAGATCAGATCATTTTAAGGTGTCTTGTTATGCAAAGGTAACATGGGTCATGTGGGTAAACCAAAGATGCCACCGTGAGTTATGGTGTAGCAGGTGGGACTCAGTGTCAAGGTGTGGGTAACTGGCCCTTTGCAGCCATCTGACCTCGACAGAAAGCAGGAAAAACAGTAGGAAAACCAGGCCAGGAGAGCTGATTTATTTTTGAGCAATATATGACACTCTCATGAGTAATGATATTTTTCCCTGAAAGGTTAGTGGGAAACAGAAACTGAGTGTTTGTGGCTCTGTTCCAAGAATAATATTTGAACTAATCCAGCAACTTTGATCATCCAACTACACATAATGTTTATTTGTGAAAAATGTCAACATTTTTCTGGGCCCATGCAGATTTCCCCTCCTTTTGATCTCTCAGCACCCTCAGTTTTCCTGTACGGTTAGAGGGATTAATCCATATTTATGATCACATTAAAAATAATGTATTCTTTGTTTTTACATTTTCCAAACTGGACAGAATTGAGACAAATAATAAAAACATACAGAATAACTGGTGGTTCTTCACTGCTCTTACAAATTAAACATTCCTTCTCATGGGCATCCTCAGAGCAAGATTTCCACCAGCTCTTATCAGTTCAGAGCACACAGATACCATTCCTTGGGTGAAGGGGAAAAGGTTCTTACAGACAGAAGAGTGGGAGCACAAGGTTTGGGGTGGTTGTGTCCCTGGATGAGGCTGGAGCCAGGATGAGTTGGCTGACCATGTAACACATGTAGGTAGATTATGACTTTCTTTTTCTTTGCCTGAGCTGCAGAAGGTTCTTTAAATTTGATTAGATTTAAAGATCCATTAGTTCTACCGTTCTTATGTCAACACACAACGTCCCAGATGCACAACAATATTCCCTGGTTTGGCACTGGAAGGAATTTGTCTGGTTGTGCTGGAAATTACCATTTCCATTTCCTAGATAGACATCACTGAAACTCCATTAGCCTTTACTTCAAGGGTCTGGCTCTAGAAAAGAACCTATCATTAATTTTTGGTGTTAATTGCCTGGTTTTTAGCCAGGACTGCCAATAAGGATACTTGTGAACATCGTGTCCAGTGAGACTTGAGTCAAGACCATCTTCTCTGCACAGAGTATACTGAAAATATCCAGTCTTAACTGACAGCAAAGACATGAAAGTCTTTACAGCCACTGTTTTACCTTTGTCGTGACAATGTTTTGAGAACTGCTATAAAAATTATCTCCCAAACCCATTTCTTCCTGAATTCTCTACAATTGCACTGAGAATTTTCTGATGGAACTAGTTTTGTGTTGAACTTCTTTCTCTTTTACTGTCCCTCTCTGTCACACCCAAGGCTGAAGCATCCTAAATCCCTCACTCTAAACCTCCATTTTCAGTTATTTTTCCCCCACCCTTCCCATCTACATGTTGCACAAAGTCTTTCAAGTCCAGGTTCGTTGGAGCCAACAAAAGCATCGTGTAAGTCAGTGGTGTCAAGAAGTCTAGTTGAAGGGGTTTTTTTAATATTCTTGGGCAACCTGTTAGGAAAAAGTCAGTAGCAAATGATGATGAGCTTGTAGGAACATATTGCAAAAGCTTGTCCCTCCTTCTTACCAGCAGTGAACTGCATGATCTGAACTGGAACATATTTGTCTCTGAGAATGGATGAGTGAGTTTGCTGGGATTATCAGCCTTGCTTATGAGTAAGAGCACTGCCCTTGTTTTCAGCAATCCTTGATCTAAAGGAAAACAGTTTGCTTCTTATCCTTTGTCTTTTATTAGACACTTTAAGGGTGGGGAAAACCCACTGGATCTGAGGTAGCTCCTTGGCAGTGTTTTAGAGCCCATTGTACCAGCTGGGTGGCCCAGAAGAGCTGCTGCAGAAATTTCACAAAGAATTATATATTTTTTTTAAATTATTATGTGGCTTTTCTAACCAAACCATGTTTTCAGTAAAATTCCCTTTAGAACCAGTCTCAGCTCTAAGGTATGCAGCTCAGCCTACGATGTGCAGGCAATATCTACACCATCAAGGCAAGTTAAAAGAATTCTCAGCCCAGTCTTGGGAAAGCCTTTTCCTATGGGCAGCTGGGGAAGGCACAGGGAGCAGGTTGAAGGCAGGCTGGATCCTACAGGCAGCAGGAACTGCTGCCTCTTTGAGCCTTTCCCCAGCATGTCCTTAAGAATTTGCTGAGTGAATGAACTGCACACACATGGCAAATCCAGCCCTACCAGGACAGCTTTGGGTTGGGGGAAAACATGAAATACAGCAATGTTATGTGTGCACAGCAAAGCCAGTTCATGCTGGGCCTACTATGTGCATGCAGAACAAATATTCAGCAGGAATCCCTTCTGTGATAAGGGAAAGGCCAAAGAGTGCAGCCGATCCCAACACTGACACGAGTACGTGACCCTCTCTGCCCTGCAGGAAAACCTGGGCACTGCTGCTCCAGGTTAAAACCAGCCCTGCAGTTCCCCTGGGGGCTGTAACACCAGCCAGCAGCCAAATTAAAACCTCTACATTTTTCAATTTTTTCCTTTTAATTGGAAATTTGGAGAATATATTTAATACCGTGGGGTCTTTTTCCCCCGAAAGTGGCCTCAAATCGTGTAAACTCTCAGGTTAAGTGCTCAATTAAAAGGTCAAATTATCCAAATAGAAAACTGAAGTGTCAGGCAATAATTGTCCATTGGACTCCGTTACCTGAAGAGTTCATTGCACACTGACCTCCTTTAAACATTACACAGACTGGTGGGACGTGTAGTACTTCCTACCAGTTATTTATAACTCCAAAAAATCCGGACTTGGCTAAATACCGAGATCGCTCTTCGGAAGCGTTTTAACATGAAACTGCAGGATCCACAAATGCCATAAAGATGTTCTCAGAATTCCTAACCAATTTTTCTCTAGGGGAAAAAAAAGTAGCCCCTATCTCTCACCAGCATAACGAAAAGTTATATAAATGTGTAAGGATATTTCAGCTATTACTAATGCTTGCTAAAGAAGTCTCATTTTATGAGCCTCTCCCAGGTCTCAGCTCTGTGCCCATAATTTTCCCATGGGATGTCTATTCTGACTCAACACTTCAAGCTCATTCTTCACTTTTGACCAAAAACTCAGCTTCTGTTTATCCTGTCTGTGCCTCTAGTGAGCCATCAGGGACAGTGACACGTGCCAGTCGTTCCTACCATAATCCCTGCTCAGCACCATTGGGAAGGAATTCTCCCCTGTGAGGGTGGGGAGGCCCTGGCACAGGTTGCCCAGGGAAGCTGTGGCTGCCCCATCCCTGGAA
>JAWWLV010000057.1:12623540-12638152 GCA_035041135.1 Platyrinchus mystaceus
CTGAAACCACAGGAAGGTGGAAAGAGATGATTATGTAGCTCCTGGTGGATTTATTGAGTTTTCATAAGAAACAACTCCACTTACTTTGGTGTCTCCTTCCTTTCACTGCTGACTGGAACCAAATCACCTCCTTGAGCCTTGCAGCCCTGCTGCAGTCCTTGTACCTCAGCCAAAGAAGGCAGAAACGTACCCAATTTATCCTTCCCATGACCTTTGTGGACAGGAATAGAACTAAACTCAATGAACATGGAATTTGTCACTGCAAATGAGGCATCTCTTATCTCCTGACTCATCCCTGTGTCCAGCTGTTTCCCAGCCATCAGTGCAGGGATTCCTGTGGGTCTCGGGGGCCATTGTGTCACCCCTTGGGCATCAGCCCAATCTTCCCTGCAGGGAGGGTTGGCTTGGCTCTGGGATTCAGGTGGCTCCAAGCTCTCTCTGCTTGAGATCCAGGGTAAATTAAGCAATGCAAATGCTGAGTTGATTCCCTCACATCTGAAAGAAGTCCACGATTCACTTAATCCATCCTCTGGGGACTGAAGTGGGAAAGGCTGAGTCAAAGCTTCATTTGTATTTCATCTGAAACTGTCAGAATTTGACTGGAGTTGTGCCTAATTTTTTTATTGCTCAGCTGTTCTCCTGCAGGTTCCTTCTCTAATATCTCTCCCGTGTTGCCAAGGGTGTATTGCTGCTCATCCCTCCTGCTCTGCTAAATAAACCTTGACAGGAGCAGCCAGATGGAAGCTCTCACCTTAAATTAACACATCAGCCCCTTTCAAGACCACGTGTAGCAAAAGCAGATGCAAATGCAGACCAAGAGTAATCTGCTCTTCGCTTGTCAATATTTGAATGGTCTTGGCTCTCATTCTGGACAGTAATAAAAGAAGCTGGTTAATCATTTATAATTGTTGGGAGCTCTGTGCCATTAATGAACAGGAAGTTTTATGCAGCTGTCAGATGCACAAGCTGAGCATTTCCTGCAGAGGAGAAAGATTTATTTGGTGACAGTTTCATTATAGATTTTTAGAAAGAAAAAATAGCATTTTGATCACCGAAAAATCAAGAAGGAAGCACACGTTTTCCTGTGCTTTGGAGAGGATTCTCTGTGGCTGCCACCCAGCTAAATAATTCCCAAGCATGAGGCAAACCAAAACTCACCTTGTGCCCCTCTGGAATGTCCTGGGTGGATACATGGGATGTCTTTGAAATGGCTGTAAAACATAACAAAACCAGAGTTGAAATACACCTCCAAGAATGGATGGTTAATTGTCCATCAGGACCACATAACTGGGGAAAATTAATCAGCACAAAGTTCCCTGTGATGTCTCTAATTTATTAAGGTCACAGCAGTGTAATCAGGGGGAGCATCTCGGTGACTGCACAGCAAATTAGCTCTGGGTGTAATTGCACCGATGCTGGAGGAGTCACAGAGATATTTCCTCTGGTATTTGCTGCAGTTATTTCTGCTCTTGGAAGTGCTGCCAAACCAGGTCAGAGAAGGATGAGCCACGAGGAGGAGGGAGAAGCTTTGATCTGCACATAAATAGCCCTGATAGCACCTGATAGCACCCTGGGACACTGTGGGTATTCCCAGTGCCTGGCTGCAGGCTCAGGGCTTGGATTTGGGAAAGGACAGCACCTGAGACGGGTGTCACCACCAACCCCTGGTTCGCCCAGCACAGCCTGTGTAGGACCCAAAGGACATTTGTCCCCTCACTTCAGCACTTGGGTTAAACCCCCAAAGAAAGGCAGTGACCTTTGCTTTTAAAAGTATCTAAATTATTCTTGCACAATTCAAGTCATGAAGGGGGGAAATGCCTGGATGAATAATGGCAAACACAATTCTGTGGGAAATAAAGGCAAGAGTACAAACATCCTGCAGCAACATTGCCATCTGTTTGGTCTCAATTCAAGGAATAGCCTTTTTTGAGGAAAAGGAGTATTTTTATTCTTAAATTCACAGCACATGCCATAAGATGAAGTATATAATAATCCAAATTATTTTTTATAATGCACATTAAGTTTTTAAGGCTGAATTTGAAGGTATTTTAGCAACAAATACATCCACAGAAAGAAAAATATGTTGCAAACATATCCTGAAATTAATGACCTTTTCTTAAATAAATTAAGAATTTCTGGAATTAAATATTTGCATCATGATAATATTTCCTGCATGATAACATTCAAACCCAAGGAAAAATAAAAATAAAAAAGACAATGAAAACTAGTCCAGTGTCACTGCATGGGTGAGGTTGGTAATTTGACTTAGCCCACATATAATTTCTGTTGCTGCTGATCCAGAGACTGTTCCCAAACCAGATTCTTCCTCTGATAGGATTATGAGACTGAACTCGTGGTGTACCATCTGAGCTCATAGCAGGCAGGGATTTACACTGTCTGAGGTGATAAAATAAGGGGAAAATAATCAAGATGCTTTACCCAATGCTTGAAGAGATGAGGGAATTGGAATATTCACTCTTCCTCCCATGCAGTGCTGAGGTGTTGGATGCAATCAGATGCTGTTTCCACCCTTACAGTTTCTTCATCATCCCCTGAAGTATCTGACACCAATCACAGCCAGCACATCACCCTTGTTACAGATCTGTTTCCATTTCTTTATCATGCCTAATAACAGAATTAAAACCATAAAGCAACACTGAAATAAAAGTGCCATTCAGGTGATAGAAGCAAGTTAATAGAGAAAAAGATCACTGGGATTGCAATGGTGTTCCTTTCAAATTATAAAATGAGGATTTTTTTTCCTGGTATTACGACAGCTTGTGGGAACCCCACTTTTCCAAACCAAGTTTTATTGACTGAGGTGGTGTGAAAACTCAGAAGAAAAAGCCTTTCCCTGTTCCAGACACCCCCAGTCTGAGTGTGGGCTCAGTGACTCACCTGAGGGAGCAGCAAATCGTGACAGTTGGTTTAAAATATCAACATTTAGTCAGTCTGCACATTATGGAGGGATATTAAGAGCCACTTTGACTGCAGCAAACAGTCATGTCATCAAAACTACTTGGTTTTGTCGGCCATGGTGGGGAAAGTCCGTGTTTGGAAGGGGTTTGTAGGTGT
The DNA here is from genome assembly GCA_035041135.1 of Platyrinchus mystaceus. NCBI lineage: Eukaryota > Metazoa > Chordata > Aves > Passeriformes > Tyrannidae > Platyrinchus > Platyrinchus mystaceus. Next base: position 12,626,616 of record JAWWLV010000057.1, read on the forward strand.
TCACATGATGTCAGAATTCCCAAAACCAGAGTGTCCATGAGAGGCTGCCCCAGAGCCATGAATCCAGGTGTGCCTTGGGACAGGTTTGGGTGGCCAAAGTGCTAAGAACAGAAAATACTTGGAGAAGGCTGGGAAGGTGGACAGAGCTGCTCCACCCTCGGTGTGTTTGCACCCAGTGTTTGTGAGCACTCCCTGGGCTGATTGTGGAGGCAGAGCAGGGCAGGGGCAGAGCTGGGGGAGCAGCACCTTACCTGCACCAGCTCTGGGTGGGCAGCACCTCACCTGGACCAGCTCCAGCTCCCAGAGGGTGTCCCAGCCACCCTCCCCCAGGTAACTCCTGCTGCTGCTGCTGCTGCTGCTGCTGGCTTGGCTTTTCTTGGGTTCTGCTTTTGCTCTTCCTCCTCTGCTCGAGCAGCTCTGCCTGTGCTTTCCTGCTGAATGATCCTGGGATTTCCTGCTTGGCTTCTCTTGTTTGGGCTTTAAAGCACCTGCTCTGACTTTTGCCTTGCAGTTCACTGACTTTGTCTGCAAAAGGACACAAGAATGCAAAGAACAGCTTTCTGACAGCACCTTTCTACCAGCCAGGCTGGGATTGTTCACCTTGTGGCATTGTTGAACTGTTCCCTCCCTGAAAGCCCAGGGTGTGAATGTTTGAACTGTTTTGCTTTTCCCATTTGGCTCCAGTGCAGAGTGGCTGAAAGAATTGTATTAAAAACTGCCCCTAGAGCCTTAAGGGCTGTGATTCTTCATGCCCTGGATGCACAGGCAGCTGCCAGGCTGCTATTCGAGTTGTTCTTGGGTGTTTCTTGTTTGCTATAAGTGAGTCAGCTCAACCCTTCCTTCTCCTGTCTATTGTGTGTCCATTCCTCCTCCCCAGCCACTGGCAGGGCTCAGATGCACTTGGCCCCTGGTTTCATCACACCCAGCACGTGTCTGAGGTGTCTGTTCCTGCAGGACAGCAACTGAGAGCTGCACTGAGGGAAGGTAAGGAGACTCTTTAAAACTATCTCCTATTGTTAGTCTTTTCTTGGCTCCATTTGAATCAGAGCAGGAGCTTCTGCCTTCCTACCTGGACAGGGACCTGTCTCAGTGCTTACCTGGGTTCCAAGAGGCAGGAAAGTTGATTATTATCTCTGACTTTTAAGTGCAACATATGGCAAGTTCTAGTGAGGAATTAATTGTGTGCTTTTGACATTAATAGCCACAGTGACACAGGTGATTGTGATATTGCAGCTCAGCCAATACATTAGAAAGGTCAGGCTCAGGTGGCTTTAGCCAGAGTACACAGATCACAGGTTTTGTTGTAGTTTTCTCTCACCATTTTCAAATCTTTTACCACTCTGCCAGCACCAAAACAATGATTTTTGAGGGAGAGAGAAAAAAAAAGAGAATTTTCCCAAGCCTTGAACTTCTGCTCAGGCACATGATGCTTCATATAACACAAAAAAAATTTTAAAATACATTTTTCCTTTTGTATTATTTTCTGCATTACAATAGAAGCAGTGAAGCATAAGTGGGGAAAGGAACTCTTTCAGAGCTGGGTCTGATGCAGAGGCTGGTAGTTCATGTTCCTTTTTGAACCAGTTGGGCTGCATTCCACCTGGCCTGAAGGAGCCCCCCACGAGGATAATATCCTTGAAACTCAGGGAAAAAAATCTGTTTCTAGAAAGGAAGCCTAAGGATGAGAATGAGCTTATTCCAGCTCCTCTTGACTTCTAAGGGCTTTCTTCTCCTTTTGAAGAATGTTCTTGCATCAGCATCATCTCTTTTCCTTCCCAATCATCAAAAATTATCTGGTCCCTGTAAATGCTGTCAGATCTTCTCTCACAGACTCCCAGGTCTGGTGGAGGTTTGCTCTGTACTCACAGCTTACTACAGAGACCAGTTTTGTGCTTCTCAAACGTAGAACAAAGGGCACAAATAGGTCTCTCCTGGTGGTTGTACTGCTAAGAAATATGGTTAATAACTGAGACACCCAAAGGAGAGGCCAAGTGAGCACCCTGAGGGTGGTGTTGGGCTCACAGCTGGACAGATGTGCTCAGTGGTTGACAATGTTTGAGTCTGCTCACTGGGAACAAGCTCATGGCCACATCCTGAGAGCTCCTGAAGGCTTCTAGTCCTCAGGCAGGTTCCTGCACACTGGGAGTCCTCAGCACCTTCTGGAATGGCCAGAAACTAAAACACAAGTTCCACCTCAGCATGAGGAAGAACTTCTTCCCATGGAGGTGGCAGAGCCTGGAACAGCTGCCTGGGATGGGTGTGGAGTCTCCCTCTCTGGAGACATTCCAAACACACCTGGACTCATTCCTGTGTTATCTGCTCTGGGTGACCCTGCCTTGGCAGGGGGGTTGGACTGGATGATCTCCAGAGGTCCCTTCCAGCCCCAATATTCTGTGGTTCTTTGGTTCATAAACACATTGTGAGTGCCCCTTATTTTTCAGAAAATCTCTTTGGCTTCACATTTAAGGATTTCATCCCGTTTACTCAGCTCTAGAACCCCACACGGGTGCAATGAGCTGCAACAGTCTCTGCAGCAGCAATTTTGAGATGTGGTGGCAGAAGGGAAGAGCTGTGACATTACTTGCTTGGAAACTTGAAACTCTGCCAGTTTGATACCATTTTGTGTATTATAATTTCTGCTGATGCTCAGATTTGTCTGTAGGTGGCAGCGACCTGTCATTTTCTCCTTAAAATTGGGCAGAAGCAGATGTACATATATATCATAGAATCATAGAATGGGTTGGGTTGGAAGGGACCTTAAAGATCATCTCATTCTACCCCCTGCCATGGGCAGGGACACCTTCCACTAGACCATATTGCTTCAACCTGGCCTTGTACACTTCCAGGGCTGGGGCAGCCACAGCTTCTCTATTCCATGATTCTGTATCTGCATGGAAAACTGTGTTTGGTGTTTTGGGATCATATTCTGAAAGGATAATGCAGCAAGTTTTCCCATTTTTAAGAAAAGTAAAGCCTCCAATACCTATCCAGCTTTCTATGAGACAGAGTTCTGGTGAGAATATTCTAAAATTCCACATGACCACTGTGTGTGTTTTATTTCAGTGAGAATTACAAACTTTATTTTAGAAAATGGGTAATTTCTCCTAGAGAAAAACCTGCCAGAGCTCAGGGCCTGTGATCTCTGCTCTGTATCATTTAAAGATAACTTACTTGATGTGAATAGACCTGCAACAACAGGAAACTGGAGTGGCTGAGAATCAAGATACAAATCATTGTTGAAATAAAAAAGAGAGGAATTTGCTTCTCTCTCTCCCCACAGATACAAAATGATTTTACAGTTCTTGTTAAAAAGGAAGCAAATATGCAAATATTCCATCTTTTGCTTGTCTCCTGGCATAAACCAGGCCTTGTGAATGGAAAACAACAGTAAATCCTCCAGATTCAACCAGATACTAAATTTACCATCGAGACTAAGCAGTAGGATTTGAATCTTGTTTTCTTCTCTTCCAATGGAATAATGTTTAAAGTTGCTAGGAAACAGAATTACAGAGCAAGGACAAGAGGCCATTGTACATCCACAGGGAAGCTCTGGCTGTTTTCCACCACAAATCAGAACTTCTGATTTATACTGGAAATATCAGCTCAGGACATAAAACCTCTGTAAAATAACTCTGCACCCTGAGCTTGAGCTCAGCAAACAGTAACTGGAAGCAGCACATTCCAATTCTAGTGAACGTGATTTAGCAAAGCTACTGTTTTCCTTCTTTTATCCAATGGCTACAGGTTGTTTAATTAAAATTTAATCTAATTAAAGGAGTTGTTCTCATCCATGCCTCTGCAGCTTCACTGACTCATGCAGGCAGAAACCAGAGTAATAATAAAGCAGAAGGCACTTGGTACCCATGAGGGCTGTGCAGGACATCCAAAAGGATGAGCACATCTCCAGCCCTCTGCCTTCCTCTCTCTGGACACCTTCCTGTCTCAGGGTGTGGCTCAGAACACTTTCTCTTCATTGTTTATTTATTTATCAGTATATACACATCCACATCCTGAGCCAAAGTCTAATAGGAACTTCCCTCTTCAAATTCATTTGTCCCTCCACCACATTACAGGGGGTGTTTGGCCCCAGAGAATCTACAGTCCTAAAGCACAGCAAGCTCAGAGGGCACATAAATGTATTCTAAATTATGGGGAGAGGAAAATAAAAACAAAACAAAAAACCCAGAAGGTTTATGTGCACTTGTACACAGGAGAGAGGCTGCAGTTCAGAGTTTACATGGATGATGCCTTTACATGCTGCCTCCTTTCTGCTTTTTCAAAATGAAAACCAAACAAAAATATACAAGCTGTTGTAATTTATTCACAGATTTGAGTGTTTTTCTGCTGCTGACTCCACGTTGCTCTCTCCTAAGCCCTAATGAATAGTGCAGGTGTGATTGCAGCCAGTCTTCCTCAACAAACAAGAAAAGTTTGTTGGTTTGTACCATTTTCCATGAGCACTTGTGAGCCCTGAGCACAATGAGCTTGGGGTAAAGACTGGTTGGTGCAGCCTGATGATGGGGCAGGTGGGGCTTTTTAGGGACCTCAACAGCCTGTCTGTCCCCATTGGCTGTCTTTTAATTGGAACTAGGCAGCAAATTCATATTAATGAGGAAGAAAAGGTTATTTGGGTTTTTCCCTCCACCTGGCAGGAACTATGGGGAATACACTGAGTGTCCCAGAGGAAGCTGAGGAGGACAATACCTGCACAGTGAAGAGCTACCAGGTAAGGGAGAGCTGCCTATTCTCATCTTCCCTGGCTACTTCCCATGGCAATTTTTAAACCCTGTGAGGTACAAGTCCTAAGAATTGTATTATTTGCTATTTCAGGCTCTCTCTGAATCTCCTGACACTGTTAAAAATGGATCTGCTGTATTTGCTCAGAATCATTCTCCAGCAATGAACGGTGAAGGTATGTACAGGGAAAAGTGCATTTGCCCTTCTCTTTCCATGAGGCAGAGGTTTACCCCTGGACAACAATAAATATTGGGGCATAGTTTCAAAGGAGAAGACGAGCTCTTGTGAATCAGTACATGTGCCTTAACAGAAGCTTGAAAGTTTCAAGATAACAAAGAGTAAAATAAGAAAACACTTCTGAAGTCCTCTGGAAGCTGTTTAATAATTCTAGGAATTTGCTGGCCCACATAAAGTGGGTTTATAGAGTGAAGAGTTTGGTTAATGTGAAGTATCATAATGTAGGAGTGGTTTGATGCTGGACCTTTCTGTGCTGCTGCACAGACCTCAGGGTTTGTGATAAACTACCTGTGCTTGGGCTCTGGTGGAACCTGTGTCTCCAACGAGCACTGGAGGAATTGCTGCTGCAAGGAGCCCAAATTTGGGCTCTTGAGAGGGTGTAATGCAGCAGTGGCACCACTAACAGGGATCAGTGGCCTCTTAGTGAGGATTTGTGTTTGTGGGGCACACAAGGAAATGTTTTGCAGGCTGCAAAGAGAGCAGTTCATGTGTTGGAAGGGAAAGCAAAAAGTCCATGTCCTGGTTACATGTTCTCATCCACAGGGTTGTAAAGTCGTAGAAACCACCTCTGCACTTTTATATGAAACCATATTACTGATCTTTTTGGTAGCAATTTCCAGTGACTGAAATGATAGTAACATGACTCCCTCTTGTTCATTTAAACACTTCCATGTTGTTCTCTGTTTTCTGGTCCTGTGTTCTTGACTTCAAAGATACCAAGCAGTTCTTTGTCAACAACTAAATTTGTATGGGGATATCTTTTTCTGTCTTGTTTGTCATGTTAAAATTTTGTGTGATTTGCTGGGAAAAGTCCTGTAAAAGGTGACAGGCATTATACCTGCAGTGATGTTGTTTTATCAGAATTGCCTCTGGCCAGAGCCCTGGGGGTGAAGTGCCCCTTCTGAGTCTGGGAATGGGTCTTAGTGAATATTTAATACGCAGAAACCTGCCTTGCTCTCCTTGCAGAGGTATCAGACCTTCCTGAAGAGAGCAGGGAACAGCTAAAATCTGCACTGAGAGCTTCATAAAAAACATTTAACTTTGTCAGCTGCCTGTGTTTGAATTTTAGATAACTTAGTGTATACACAGTAGTTTATTCTTTCCCTCACAGTAATGAAATAAAATCTAAGTCCCTGTTACATACACACTGTGAGTGGAGCAGCTGAATAGTTGGTGAGGGTATGGATAAATCACGGCTCAATGAGTGCATCCCATTTCAGCCCTGTTTGGGTGGGGATCATGTGGGTTTTCAAGGGATCACACCAGGGCAGGCTGGACCCTGAGCTGTCCCTGGAAGGGGAGCTGCACTTCCAATGCTGACATCTCAAAAACCTGGGGTGAACTATATGGCCTGAGCACTCAAAATTTGTTTCCAAGTAGTTTTGAAAAGTTATCTCCACATATCATGGCTCTCATCCAAAGACACGTGTGTCTTCTTGCTTGTCAGCACATCATTAATTCCTTTTTTCTACCCCTTGTTGGCTTTGGAGCCTTTGTGAGCAGCATTCGGGGAGCAGCAATGTTTCTGTTCACAGCCTTACCAGCATTTCCTTTGCATTGGATTTCTTCTTTCTGTTTTCAGAACATGATAAAACCGAACAATTCTCTTAAATCTTTGTAAGGAAAGAGAATGCTTTATAATTCATTGCTAAGAAAAATACTTTATTTTTCATTATTAAGAGAACCCTCTCAGCCTGTTACATGCATTTGCAAAACCTGAGTTTAGACAAAAATAATCAGTCTGTTCTGGCGATATGCAGATGGCACTGATTACAGCTCAGAATCTCTGTTCCATGGCTAATTTCCTAATTCCATCTCACTATAAGGCAGTTTAAACAGTTTCCTACTAGAAAAGCAAAGCCTTTATCTGTGTGTTTCTGCTGGTGTAAACCAGCAAAGTTCTGGGGAGTAAATAAAAGCCAGATGATTTACACTGTCTGAAGACCTAAAAAATGCATGCACATTTTACCCTTAATACATAAAATGAAGCATATGGGATTATTTTACTTAAATGGATTACCTAATTAATGTAATAACTAAATCAGTTTAAGTAGCAAGTTGAAAAATTAGACTGTCTTGTGTTGATACAACTTGTATTTTAATTTTATTCGTGTTTAAAAAACAGTTAAATTCATTAACTGTTTAGATACCTCTGAAATCTGACTGGTTTGTTCAATATAATCAAGGTCTTGGTAGAATAAAAGTGCAAGTGCTGTTTCGAGATAGAAGTTATTACTATGGAAAGCATGACTGATAACAATTCTAAAATTAAATGATACAGTAAATAGTAATGTGGTGTATTTTATGGTCATAAAGGCAGTATTTTTGGGGAAGACAAGGGCTTAAAAAAAGGCAATTGAAGCAAGAGAATTTAATGAGAAGTGTTAGCCAGGGGCTTGTGGTCTTTGTCCTGTTAGTTTGCATTTCTGTGATGGCCAGAGATCTGCCCATGTGCTGTGCATTAGGGGGTGCAGTTGATAAATGAGTGTATGAAATCTATATCTCTTAATATAACAGAAAAGGAATCCAGGGAGTTAACTCCATATGACCAGAGGAAGGAACGTTACTTGGAAGAGCCCCGTCAGCATCTGCTTCACATCTGGGGCAGCAGATTGGGGCCGGGTCCCTGCATTTGCTGCTTCTGCTCAAACAGGCTGACAGCTGTGTGGGCTCAGGGATTCTTTCCCTGACTTGCCTTTCCTGCTCCTACTGTCTGTCAGGGCTGCAGACATTGCACAGAGGATGAACATCCACCTTCTCCCCCTGCAGTGCCATTTCAACAGCAGCAGTGCCCTCACTGCTCCTTCAGGACTCATTGCTCTGCAAGCTCAAGGATAGCAAGTTAATCTTGACTTTTCCTAATGTTCTGTGCTGGCCTTTTTGTACTTTAAGTAATGTAAGTACTTGGTGTGCAACAGGTAAGGGGAAGAAGGCCAGAACTAGAAGCTGTATCTCTGATTTCCACAACACAGAGCAGAAATGGAGCAGGAGAACAGAATGGGAACAACTTCATGTGTGTTTGGGTGGTTATTTCATGCAGATCAAAACAATGACCTGCTCATAAAAAGCACAAAGGAATTACAAACGTTACAAGGGAAGAAAGGTTTAGTGAAGATCCAACTCCTTTGTCCCAGAGGATAAATCTCATTCAGCAAATTCTGCTCCTACCCAGCACCTAGCAGAAATTATGTATTGCAACGGCTCTGTGTGCCTGTAAGGCCTGAAACACGTTGCCTTTTAGGTATTTTTTCAAAGAATGATCATTATTATTCTTGCTGCTGGCTTCTTTACCCGCATTTCCATTAATTTCAGTAAATCTGTTAGGTAAATAATGATGGCAGTTAACTTAATAAAACAAAATTTGTTTTGGAGTATAAACATCTGACAACTTTTTTGCATGGAATAGTGGAGCAAGATTGCAAAAGAATATTAGTATGTTCTTTCTTTCCTTAAGAAAGGGGGGAAACATCTTATTTTGTACTTCATTAATGCAACTGCGAAATCAGTCATTTTAGCCTTGTCACAACAGCTTTTGAGGTCTTTTTATGTCACACAAGGTATACTTGGAGTTATGAAAAGTTGACATTCTACTGGAGCATTATGATACCATTCAGTCCTAAATAACAGAAGGATAAATGAACCTACCAAATGTCTATAAAAATCTATGAGAAACGTAAATGTAAAAATTCACTCATTGTTGCTGGGTATTTAGATTTTTAAGCCTAGTATTTGTGCAGTAATTCATTCAGGGCTATTATAGCCCACTGTACTGGCCTACACTGAGGGAATTGTTGGTGCCAAATGTTGCCTTGTAGCCCTTACTGATTCCTTCAGGGCTGTTAAAATCTATTTTCCCCATAATTAACTGAATCAAAAGCAACAGAATTAGCAAATTTTTCCTCCTAGGATTTATTTTATGCAATGTTCATGTGCTGGTGGCTGGAAAGATTGGAAAAAGACTATTTACAGGGGCCTGGAGTGAAAGGACAAGGGGGAATGACTTCAGACTGGCAGAGAGGAGGGTTAGATGGGATATTGGGAAGAAATTCTTCCTTGTGAGGGTGGTGAGACCCTGGCACAGGTTGCCCAGAGAAGCTGTGGCTGCCCCATCCCTGGAAGTGTCCAAGGCCAGTTTGGACAGGACTTGGAGCAACGTGGGCTAGTGGAAGGTGTCCCTGCCCATGGCAGGGGGTGGAATGAGATGAGCTTTAAGATCCCTTCCAAACCATTCCATGAGTCTATAACATTACACAAACCATTACTCTCTGCATTTTTTCTTAAGGGAAAAATGATGGTCTAACATACTAGATTTCATCAACAATATCCTTGTGATCTTCCAGAAGAGGGAGTTTGTGCAGTTGTGGTGTTTCCTTTTTAGCATATCCTGATGAAGTGAAGGGAAAAGCAAGAAAAATCTTCTGCACTGTGACTGTCTTTTGTTAAATACTTGAAAGGGAAATGCCTGTGCAGTAGTAGCAGGAAATACAGACTCACAGCAGTGCTGTAAATTGTGTATTGATTTTCATTTCAGAGCAGCTTTTAATCTCATTCAGAAAGAGGAGCTTTGATCTACTTACAGACCTAGCCTAGAATTTGGGAGCTTTTTCTTCTCTTCCTAATTCTGCCTCTGGACTGGGAAATAATTTTTTGAAAGAATGGCACTTCTGTCTCTTTAGAAACAGGAATATTGTGCACTTTTCATCCAAATGCTGGTGTTTCAAAGCTTTTCTCTTTCAGTTTGCTGTGGCTGGGGCATGAGTCAGACTCCTCTGTGCAGCCCAGCTCAGCAGTGTCTCCTCACTGGTGGTGGGATGTGCTTTGCCTGTGTCTGAGCAGACCTTCCCTGAAACAGTTGGAACTGTCCTGACACAAGAGACACAGCAGAGCTCACGCCAGTGATGTTTTCCAGGTCTTTCATTCTTTCCATGATAATTAGAGATAAAAGGAGCTTGATAGGTTCGTGAGCTACTCCTTGTTTAGTTGGTTTGCTTACTGATGAGCTTATACTCCTATTTTTATACGGAAGCCAGTTTTCCTGTGTTTCATTTGTTATCTGTTACATAAAGCAGAAGTTTGGGATCTATTACAATTATTTTCCTATGGATATTGTTTCTCCTTTCTTTAGCTGGGAAAGGGTTTGTTTCTTGCTTCCTTCCCAAGTTTCCAGCTATAATTAGAAGTTAGTGCTTGAGTTCATTCTCATACATTACTACAGGAGGCTTAGGAAAATATAACTGATCCTTAGTGGCCCCAGCTGAGTAGCTGAATAGGTAGTTGAGTAGCTGCTAATTTGTGCTTTTGCTTTGCATGTCAGTACGTTGAAATAGGCGCTCATGAAATATTGCAGAAGAATATTGCTGGCCAAGGATTCTTGCCAATGGAAGTTATTTTCTCACATGAATAATAGCAGAGAGAATCCAGGGAAAGAAACTTTCTCAGTGTGCACAGAAAGTGAAAATCTCTCTCCCTGGCCAGAACAGGTTGTGCTGAGGCACTGTGGCCACTCTGCCTTGGCCTCAAACACAATGAGAAAGCAAATGGTATGTTAAAACCTGTTGGAGGTAGAAGAGTCAGGAGCCAGGTCCCAGCAGCTGTCAGGTGCTGGTGGCAGCTGTGTCTCCTGACCCCACAGCCCTGACTCTGTCAGCTGTTGCCTCCACTGCTGGAAAGCATTTTGGTCAAGTTCCTTGAGGTTTATGCTGTCACACTCTGGTACTGCCCCACCTGCAGAGCTGCCTCCAGCTCTGGGGTCCCCAACATAAGGACATGGAGCTGTTGCCAGAGGAGGCACCAACATGATGAGAGGGATGGAGCAGCTCTGCTGGGAGGAAAAGCTGAGAGAGTTGGGATTGCTCAGCCTGGGGAGGAGAAGCTTTGGGGTGACCTGACTGGGGCCTTTTAGTACCTGAAGGAGCTACAGGAAAGATGGAGAGAGACTATTTACAGGGGCTTGGAGTGACAGGACAAGGGGGAATGACTTCAGACTGACAGAGGGCAGAGTTAGGTGGGATATTGGGAAGAAATTGTTGGCTGTGAGGGTGGGGAGGCCCTGGCACAGGTTACCCAGAGAGGCTGTGGCTGCCCCATCTCTGGAATTGTCCAAGGCCAGGTTGGATGGGGCTTGGAGCAATCTGGGATAGTGGAAGGTGTCCCTGCCCGTGGCAGGGAGTGGAACTGGATGGTCTTTAAGGTCCCTTCCAAACCATTCCATGATTCTTGGGTTTATGGAAGCTCTTACCCTCTGCTAGTCAGGACCAACCTGAAGTGTGAAGCAGGTCGCCAAGTTAAGGCCATGGGGAAGGGCTGGGTGTTGGAGCTTTGTTCTCCTGGATTTGCCCAGGGATGTGACCAGGAGTGTATCCAGGGTCTCTGGCACTGCCACAGGAGGACAGTGCCACATACAGACACATTGTACAGTACCTGCTGATGCTTAGGTGATGTTACGCAAAATCCTTGGGGGAGGTGGGAAGTTGAGGTACTTTTGGTGTGAAAAGCTAAGAGGTGGCTTTGAAAGCTGTGATCTAAAAACATTCTGCTTGCCTAATCTTAAAAAAGATTTTGAC
>JAWWLV010000057.1:12638252-12691353 GCA_035041135.1 Platyrinchus mystaceus
GTGAAAAGCTAAGAGGTGGCTTTGAAAGCTGTGATCTAAAAACATTCTGCTTGCCTAATCTTAAAAAAGATTTTGACCGAAGGTCTGTGCTGTATGTGGAAGACAGGTGTTTCAGTCAGGTTTTGTTGGTATCTGGGGTTTTATTTCTCTTAAAGTAAAATGTGAAAGGCATAATATTGACTAGACTATTACAGTTATAATTTGAAATAATTTCAATTTTCCATTGAAACTGACAATTTTCATGTTCTAATTTAGCAAGTCAGTTTGAGGCTGTCAGTTTTTCACAGTTATAATTAAGTAGATCTAAATTCATCCCTGAAATCTGTGCTGATGATTGACAGAGAAGTCAGATCTATATTCTAGTCAAAGGAGGGAAGAGAAGCTGGAGCTGAGGGGGAGCTGTGCAAGGTTTACCTCTTGACAAGCCTCCTCTCATTTACTGGGGTTTCACACCACAGCATCTGTGATTCAGTCTCCCAGCCACAAAACAGATACAAGAAAGATTATTTTTCTTTTTTCTCTTGCTTCTTCTTGTCTTCTATGAAGCAGGAGCCACCTCCTCCTGTCTGCAATTCTGGTCCTAGGGATTTTCACCTCACCTATATTATGAAAGTGCAATTGTATTACAAAATATACTTTTAAGGTGAAATATATTTCACATCTAAAGTGTGATGTCCTTGTGTGTACACAAGGGGGAATGATTTGTGAGAATTTTGGTGAGGGAAATGTGATTCATCCATACTGTTGGTGGGTAAAAAGAGTCAGAAACGTAAGGACAAGAAGCGTGGCTTGGATGTGATTTATAAGTATTTAAATCAGGCTTAAAATAACCTACAGGCTATAGAGAAGTGCAAGTAGAAACTGCACAGTGAAGAGTAGGCAGCAAGGCAAGGAACAGTGCTGGAAAAATGAATGAAATAAGTCATGACTGCAAAGCCCACAGGGGAGTTTGGCCAGCCAGGAAACAGGATCAGTCCTTGTGGTTTCCATTCTTTTTTCCTCTTTAGCTTTGACAGAGGAAAGTGTAATATATTAATATATAACCATCTCAAGTTTTACTGAGTTTGTTTTTTTTTTTTGCATATGGCTAATTTTAATGTAATTTTACTGTGATGTCCACTGGGCTAAGCAGTAAAAATGTGGGTTGTTATCTGACTTTGGCAGCTTAGAGAGGGGTGTGGAGAAGGTATAATTTGCACTAACTTGGTCAAGTTCAAGTTGAATGAGGAGTGGCAGGAAAGAAAATCAGCCAGGCAGGTGTGATGGATGAGCAGAAACTCATATTTAGCACGGGAAGGCACAGGGTCCCAGGTGAGCTGCCCGCTGTGTGGTCCTCCCCGACGCCCAACATTTCGGGCCCAGTTTATTGGTCGTCCCCGAGGCCTCACATTTCAGACCCGATTCATTAAAGCACCGTGATTAATTGTACACCCAGCACAACTCCTTTGCTGTGCCGGATAATTCCTGTTCTATCCTTCTGTTTGCAGTGGATGCAAAGGCGAGTGTTGCCCGGGATAATGTGGCCGTTTCTTCCCCGAAGACAATGGAGCAGGGCCCCGCTGCCGAGGCGGGCGGGCAGAGCCTCGGGAGCGCTGCCAGGAGAGCCGGGCCAGCTGCTAAACCCCGCTCTGTGCTCGCCTTCTCGTGGGCTGTACCAGGGCGTACTGAAGATCCAGCGACGGATTCATCACTTGGATCGGCGAAACTTGATGTCAGCCCTGTGTCTCCCAGCGGGAACAAAGCCCTGAGTGAGGGAGCAGAGGTTCCTGGGGCAGCTGTGCCGGAGGAAGGCTCCGATAAAAACCTGAGCCGGGCACCGCTGCAGGACATCGAGCTCACGGTGTCACCTGAGGGAGAGGATGTGGCCACCTCGAAGCCAAAACCAGTGACCTTCTTTGACAGGATCTTCAAACTGGAGAAGGGAAAGGAAAGGAATAAAGCACAAGGTGATCCGCAGGAGGAGCGGCAGGTGCTGGACGTTCCCGACGGGAGCATCACTGCTGTGGGATTACAGAGCACGTCCAATGGTGTCCCACAGGGGAAGGCAAGTGCTGCTGTAGAATATCCATTCACTAATGAATATTGGGAATATTAATGGAGTAGGACAGCTCCATGTTGTGATGGCTGTGAGTGAATGTGTTACCACAGGTTACACCCTGCGGGGGTGGCTGGAGAGGTGTGGGAGAGGAACCTGTGGTGAAGTGATGAAGCTCTGGTATCTGTCTCCTGGCTAAATGCTGGCACTAAGCTCGAATTTAAATTAATTTTTAATTTTCTGAAAGGTTCAACCAAGATTGTTGTGTCCTTAAGAGTTGGACTCAATGATCCTTGTGGGTCCCTTCCAACTCCAGGTACTCCCGTGAAATATCTGTGTCCCTGCTCCAATGCCAGGAGGAACAGCAGCCAGCTATCAGTGACAGCAAGAACACCTGAAACTAAAAAACTAAATGCTTTAGGAGCTTGGAGTTTGGCCCTGGATGGTCTTAAAGTAGTTCTTTGGTGTGTTGTGTGCCATTCTTAAAATAGTCCCACTTCTTGAGCAATAGCTGCTTGTTGCATATCCTACATATTAAAATAAGAAATATGATGCAGCAGCAATTCTTTTTACTCCTTCCTATTGTGATTTTTTTTTTTTTTTAGTCAAGGAAATCTGGTCCATTAGAATTGATTTTACAGGATGAGAATGTGATATAAGAAACTAAGTATCATAACTGTGAGAGCACATTAGTCAAAGGAGCTAAAAACAGGTATGAGTAGAGATTTTACACTTCCTGCAAAGATACTGCAGAATTAATTTTCAGGTAATTAACTTCTGAATAAGTCCATCCCCTGGATGGGGATAATAAATGGCATAACTCTTATTAGTTCTGCTGGAGAGAATAATAGTTCTGCTGGAATACACTAATTGGTGGTCTAATTCAAATCCTGTCCAATGTGAGGGACTGGAAGGAGGAACTGCTCCACTCATCAAAACCTATATATAGATGTTATTTTCATAACAACTGGTGTTATTTGCCTAGTTCAGGCTCACGAACAAGACTGCTGTGTGATCACTAATGCTCTGAGTAGTGCTGAACATAGTTCACCAGATGCTCACTGCTTGAACTGACAACATTGCAGGTTGTCCCCAAAAGTCTCTTTGATCTTCTACCTTGTCTTTTCTACCCTAGACCTTCCCAAATTGGAAGATCACATTTCTTGTATGAACTCAGAATTTTTAACATTTTTCTGAAGTTTAATTTGTAAGAAAAAACAATTGCATTTATGACCACTGGCCTTCCAAAGTGGCCCCATCACTGGTGTTTCAGACAGCTACAGATGCATGTTTAAACAATCCATAGTCTCCACCAAGCAGAATATAAAGTCATTCACTACCTAAACAGAACAGGGGGGATAATTCAGAATGAATAATCTGTTCAGTGCACACTGGCACTTCTGTGCATAGCCTGTGAGAAGGAAGTCTTTCAACACTGTAAATTCCTGAAGATTTTTTTGACTAACACACACGATAAGTTCTCCTTGTGGCTTGCAGGAATTGTTACTTTTACAACCAAAATTCTTATTTCCTATTTTGCTGTCATTGTAGTGACACTACTTTCATACTGTTGGAAGGTCACAGTTGGTGCTGCTGAAGTAACACAGTGTGAAACTCTGATGGAATAACAATCTGGAGGAGTTTTAACCAGAAGTCAGAGTTGAACACTTGGTGGGAGCAAATAGTCACGTTGAAAGCCCAAGTAAACCAGTGCTGTACAAGCAGCCATCAGGGGACAGGACATGATAATGTAAATCTTATTCTGCCAGTTCTAACAGCTCCTGGAAGCACTGTCCATTCAGATCAAGCTTTGCTAAATCAGTACTGCCCGTATTTCTTACTAATTCTTACTGATTTGGAGTTGTCTTCAAGTTGTCCTGTACCTACCCACAACCTGGATCTCACTAATGGGAATAATCTGGACATCCCAGGCACTCCTCAGATGTAGGTGATGTTTGGTGTCTGAGTGTTTCAGGATCCCAGCCCACACAGCAGTTTTTTGGGGACCTGCTTGAGGGCAGGTCTGCTGGGTAACAGAAGTGCCTGGACATCCTACCTGTGTGCTTAAAGCTGTACCATGGAAATCCTTGAGCACTCACAAAATCAGACTCAAGTCACTCAGTGTAAGTAAGTGGCAGAACTGTATCACAGGGGAGTGAAATTTTAGTCTTATCCTTGAATTTCTGGATGATAATTTTGTATTTAATTCTTCCGACATGAAAGGGAAAATATGTTGGTGGCAAAGAGCAGTAAAGGACCTTTTCTGGGAAAAATGTATTAACTGAACACTCCAATGTGTTGCCAAATTTAAGTCAATTTCTAAAACAAAGGCCGTGGCTCTGCCTTGCAGCACAGTTGCCTTCTGTTCCCCTGAAAGTTTCCAGTTCTCATGTAGGATGGGAGAATGACCAAGTCTAATTTAATTACTGTTTCTGTAGTAACTACAAACTGTTACAAAATAATCATATTAAAAATCCAGATATTGCTGCCAACTGTTCTTTTTTTTTCTCTCTCTCTCTTTTTTTTTTTTTGGGGGGGGGGATTATGACTTGTGGTATCTGTAAAAGCTAAAAGCAAAGTTTCCCCGAATTGAGTGCCAACACAAAACAAACAGCATTGCTGGTAAGTAAGAGAGAGGCTCCACAGTTGTAGCTTAAGAGCTGCACAAACATTCTGTGTTTGGTGAACCACTCTTTATTTTTGTGGTCTACAAAACTACATTCAGAACACAGCATAATTAAAACAAGGACAGAATTCATGAATTCATGAAGCATTTACTATGTAAGCCAAAGAAAAGATAAATTATATGCCTGAAATGTTTCACTGAGCCATGATTCATGCAAACAAAAGTGCTGGCAGGAATACATTCTTTTGATATGGTTTTTTTTTTTCTGATGACTGAACTGAAACTACAGTATAAGTATTTAAGGTGTTTATTACCCCTAAATTTGGCTCCTCAGAGAAATGAATTGAACATTTACATGGGATCTGTTAACTCCTAATACTGACCTTCTGTTATTTCTAGACTTTCTTTCATTATTTACCCCCAGGGCTTTGCACAGGGAGCTGCTGCAGAGGCTTTTGTGGTGATTTTGTGGCTCTGAAAACGTGATAATGTAGGACTGTGCATTATCTCTCCCTGATTTATATGCTGATGGTCCAAGTCTGTGCTCCTTCCTGCAGCATTATTCCCATGGGAGCACAAGATGGATCACAGCATCTGTCAAAGTCTGTATTTCACTTGTATCTTGGTAATTAAGGGCAGCATTGGACTGGGAATCCTAGAGTGAGGATATTCCTGCAGTGGTGGGTTATGGGGCACATTTGTGCTCTGAAGTTGGAGTTGAGTGATTTTTGGATAGTGCTGTGCCTCAAACTCTGCAATGTCTGTAATGGCTTACCAGGGAGATTTCCTGGGACAGCCAGTGCTGCCATAGGTGGTACCTGGCACTTCTGGAGCTGTCCCAGCTGGTATCTGCTGCTGGAAATAGCTGTGTGCAGCAAAGATCCCTTCCTCCTGAAGTGCAGCCCAACATCAGGGCTTGGGCTTGTGCTGCAATAAAAAAAAAACACATTTGTTTATTATTCTTGATAGCATCAAGTAGTAAAGAGCTTGATGGCATCAAGTACTTCAGCTGTGAAGTTGGTTTTGTTTAGCAACATATCTTGTGCCTCCTGCTCCTCTGATCTCTTGCCTCATGGCTCTATTGGCCCTTTAACATCTGAAAGGGAGCCAGCATTTGTCATAGGAGCTCTTTAGATGCCATCCCTGGCTGTGGGGCTGCCCTGGCCACGCATGTTCTGCACAGCACAGATTGTTCCCGGAGCCACTCCGGCCTGGAACTGGCAGCTGGACAAAGTGGTGTGTTAAGCCCTTGTCAGAAACTTCTGAATATTTGAGGCACTCAACCACTGTGCTGTGATTCTTCCTGGGTAAACTTGGAAAATGGTGGGTGAAGAATTAAACAGAAATCTGTTCTTGCATTTAAAGCCTTGTGTATTTAACTCCTTAAATGCTGTGTGGAGACTGACCATTTCATGCTCAGTTTTCCTGCTGTCAGTTTATCCCTCTGAAGCTTTAAACCATTTATGCATCTTTAGTCAACTCCTTCCACTAGTCACCTAGAGAAAGCTCTGTCCTCTTCAAATATCATGCAAATACTGTGGGATTTTTAATTGCCTAGCAGAGGGAAAGGTTCCAGAAAACCATTTTTTTTTGTTTAACTTTTCATACCAAAAAAAAGCACTGAACTGTAATGGGTAGGTTAGGGAAAAAAAAAAAACTTGAAGTAACTTAGACCTCCAGGATGATGCTGTGTATTGGAGATACCTACACAGGCTCATCAGTATTTCTTGTCCTGATTTTTCCTGTGGAGTAATCTGGGCATCTGGTTTGCTACAACTGCTTCTCTAGTTGTTCTTTCCTAGTGACCAGATTCTTTCTTAGTGACACAATGGATACCTGGGAACTGCTGACTAATAAACGGGGATGGTAACTTCTGCTGAACAGTTGTGGAACTGCCAGGGTGGTCTGCTCAGTTTTAAATCCTCACCAAAGTCAAGACCACCATTGTGCCAGGCACAACTTACTTTAAAAATGATCAACCCTGCATTTACAGTGTAGATGGATTGATGAAAGGAAGGAGGATTATTGGTAACACTCAGACATCACTAGCCAGGTGTAGTACTAGTAAATACTTAACAAAGGAGATGCTGAATGGAACATGAGGACTTGCCTCAAGCTGCTCTCTCACGACAGCACTTGCATTGAGTTTACCTGTGCAGGCTCAAGGCAAAAGTGGAAAGAATAGCAGGCAAATTCAAAGTGAAAGGGTGCCAGAACTAGTCATAACCCTTGTTTAGGTGTCTAAAGAGAAACTGAATAATTAATATTGCATACTTGAGTGCTTGAGCACTGGAAAACTCTTTTTGGGCTCTGGGAACTGTAATTCCATGAAGAGAGGAGGCAGCTCCATCTGGCTCAGTAGAAACACTTTGGGTCGTTGCCTTTTTCCTTCTTCTAATCTGTGTCATGTTTGTGTTTGCTAGATAAAAATTATTCCTGGAATGGCAGAATAGAGTATCAGAAGCAATCTTTGTATGGTACAATCAGACACTGAGCTGTTAAAGGCCAAAATCTCAGCTTTTATTCCCATTCTTCACAAGTTCAGCCTTGAAAAGAGAAGAGTGGTGTTTAGGATGCTGTGTGTGACTTGATTTGTGTTTGTTGTACTTGGTAGCTGAGAACAATGTTCCCCCAACGAAGAGCCAATGTTGAATATGTTAGAAAAGAGGGGAAAGAGATGTATAAATGCTCGATTGTTCTGAACATGTAGGCTGGGGAAATATGGTTGGAATTAGGGTTGTGACTCTGAGCAACAGAATGCAAGTCACAAAAGTTACTTTTGCATTCCACTGGAAATCAGGCAAGCCAGGACTGAGGAATCTCTGTCCCCCCTTTTTTTTTTTTTTAGGAGATAGATGACTGCAACCAAAAGGACCCACGGGAGGACTCTGCAGGTGTCACCAGTCCCAGTGCTGCTCAAGCGGAGAAGGCAGAGGTAAAGCAGGACAAGGACAGCCCCCAGGCAGCTGCTGCAGGAGACAACTCCATCATGAGCTTCCTCAAAACACTGGTAAGACTTTACCTTTCCTTTCCATCTCTTTAAGCTTTAAATTGCTCCTAAAAATCCCATGTGAACGTGAGCTGAGTGTATGTGTTTGCTGTCGGGGCAGTGGGGAGGGATGAAGTGAGAGGTGTGTGGCTACAGTGCAGTTGTGATCAAATGATGGGCACTTGCTCTGGAAACCTTTACTTCTGCATAGATGCTTGTAGACCTGGAAGTACTTGCCTGTCTTAAACATCTTCTGCATGAAGAAATTTATTTTGTTAACATTCCTAAGTTCATTTTTATTAATTGATGCGTAAGCTCAAATAGTAAATATTTGGTCCAGGCGTTTTTCATTTTAGCCATTGACTTTCAGTTGTTCTCAAGAAATGCTTACAAGTATTGCTTCACCTTCATGTGAGAAAATTGATACTTTCACCTTTGTGCTAGAAAAACCTGCTGATTTCAAACATATGATCTTTTAGATCTTTTGAAAGACTGAGTGGAGTGACTGTTTTTTCTCAAATACTTTTAAGGTCTCCCCAAGCAAAGCTGAAGCCAAAAGTGATTCTGAAGACAAGGTAGGCAGATTCCTTGTTCAGTCACTGGCCAGTAGATGTTTTTGACACAGCTATTTCTTCTTCATTGTGTTGCTTTTTCAGTAATTGATGTCATTTGAAGTAATTGAAAATATTTTTCCCCTGAATAAATTTAAAAGGAAGATGAGAATAAACAGTGCAGTTATTCCTATCATCTGTTACAATCAAAATCTGAACTGTTGCATTTTCTGCAAGCTTGAGGATGACTTGATAATGCTCTTGTTGCTCTGACTTGTTCTTGATCAAAAACTTCAGGTCCCTGCAGTGAAAGCCTCTGGATTCCACAGAAAAACTCCATTTGCCCATAGAGCAGAAGTTTTTCTTGCACTGTGATAAGACACAAAGAATAGAACCCTAAAAAAAGGAATGCATTACATATAGATATTAAGTAGCCAAAATCACTGAGCATCAACATTTTTGTTTTCTCTATTTTTTTATCCTTTTGTCTCATTCAGTTTTTGATAAAGCCTGGTACTGAAATGAACAGTTTTTGCAGAAAGCTTTGTGAGGACATGGAGGGGGGGGGATATACATCACTCCCCAGCTGTAGCTCAGTAACTCTGAAATAACTCTAAAAATTATCAGCCAGGGCTAAGGTCTTCCAAGACATCCAGAAAATGCAGTTCTCAAACTTCCCTGGCTCAGTGGGACCTGCAGCTCTTTCAACAACTGTGAGAAATCCGGTTGCTCAGTCCCATTGACATACCTGGCTTTATCATGTGCTATTGGAACAGGTGACTCCTGGTGCTGGGGTGCTGTAATTTGGAAACAAATATGCTGTTTGGGTTTGGTCTGTTATCACACTGGGAGGGTAAACAAGCCCAAATGACTAGCAGGATATGCAAACTCATTATGCAGAGGTTAAGTGGGAGTTCTCTTACTAGGAATTCCTTTATCTTCACAATCTTCCTGATATGACATTTTCACTTTATTAAAGGGGAAATAAGTTTAAAAGGTTAACTTAGTAGTTTTCATATAGAAAAGCTGCAGATTTTTTCAGCTGATAGGAAATAATATTATTTTTTCCCTGAGAAATAACTTGTGTATTAATGGTAAAGATGTGTTTTCCCCTCAGAGCAGTCTGAGCCTCTCCCAAGCACCGTGGGGCTCTCAGGTGACTGCTGTGCTTTTGAGTCATAGAATCATAGAATATCCTGAGTTGGGTCTCACAATGATCATCCAGTCCAGCTCCTGGCCCTGCACAGACACCCCAACAATCCCACCCTGTCCCTCAGAGCATTGTCCAAACCTTTCTTGAGCTCTGGCAGCCTTGGGGCCGTGCCCACTGCCCTGGGGAGCCTGTTCAGTGCCAACCACCCTCTGGGGGAAGAACCTTTCCTTTTTGCAGCAATGTGCTGCCATCAGGGATGTCTGTGGCTCTAATCAGCTGGATGAACCCATGTGTGCTTCCAGCAGCCTGGGAATACCCTTAATGACTGTCACTTCATCGGTGTAAACACGGGAGTTAGAGTCACACTTCCTAAGGAGAGCTGATCCTTTGCAAGTTCAAACAAACCAAGAGGGTGTTCTGAGATCTGCCCCAGATCACTGACCTGAGCCCTCTGTGTCAGACCCTGAGTTGTTCCCATCTCTGCATTTGGGAATTATGAGAATTTTTCAAGATACTGCAGGAAAAAACAGCCAATTTCCATGTGACTGGCCACAGCTGCCTCACAGCACAAAGCATGGGCAGAACTGGTGACTGCACTGCAGGACACAACCTTGAGACCAGGATCTCAACTTCACATGCTCCTATATGTCACATTCTGTACTCTGGACCTTTCCTCCCACCCTGTTAGTTAAACAACCCCAATATTTGTCCCTGCACAGGGCAGCCCCAAGAAGCACATAGCTGGCATTGTTGGGGTGTCCTGTGAAGGGCCAGGAGTCAGACTCTGATAATCCTCGTGGGTCCCTTCCAGCTCAGGATATTCTATGATTCACACTGTAAACACTGTAGGCTGATTTGGAGTTTGGGTCTCTTCATGCTTCCATAGTTCCTGAAAAGTTTTGTCAACTCATTTTCAAGTTTTTTGCTGGTTGGAAGCTTTTTTTTTTTTCTTTTTTTTTTCTTTTTTTTTTTTCCTTGTTGAAGTGTAAAAGAAAAAAGAATGAAGCTTGCAAAGGGACAAGATAGTTACCTTGGGTCAACAATCGAAGTCTATCTTTGTGGGATTTAGGTTTCAATTTAATGGAGACCTTAGAAGGGAAATTGTGGTTTAATTTTTCTTAGCTTTTATTTCTCTCCTCATGTGAAAGTCCAAGGAGAGCTGAGTAATCACTCAGGGGAAAAAAAGAAAAACAAAAAACCCACAAAAACAAACCAAACAAACCAAACAGAAAAACAAAAAACCCCCATGATTTGTTGTCCAGTGCAAAAAGGAGATGTTTACCCTTAATACTACATATGTGAGTGTTTGAATGTCTTTCATGAACCAAATAACTTTGCAACAAGTGTTCAACTGCCACTGGTGTTGTACAAAGGGCTCGAGAGCAGAGAAGGGCCATGGTGGGCAGCCCTCTCCGAAGGCAGAATCCCCAACCAAAGGAGCCAAGAAAAAGAAGGCAGAGAGTCCCAAGCTGGGACACAGCACATTTAGTAAACTCTTTAGGCACAAGGTTGGTATGAACCTGGAGCAGGAGCAGAGCCCTGAGCAGTAACAGATGGCTCCTGTCAGAGAGAGAAGTTGTTTAATTGGTGACTCCAATCAGCATCTGGCCAGATGTGCAGTGCTCTGGGACTGCTGTGTGAGCATTCCTGGGCTGGGTGTGATGACCATCCTCACCTGCAGCGTCTCTCTCGTTGGGCCATCTGCGAGCTCCGGGTTCTGAAACATCTCCTCTCGCCTTCCCTGCTCTGTGATTCCCAGTTACTAACCCTGACTAAACCTCCCTGGCCACTACAAATAAAATGGAAGGTGCTGACAAACAATGTAAATGTGAACAGATGCTGCAGCTGTAGAGCAGGGTGCAGGGCTCTGTCCAGCTACACCTCGGGCTCTGTGATCATTAACAGGCACCATCACGTGGCTAAAACTGGTGAATTGGGCCATCTGATACGGCACAGAGAAGGTCGGAACATGGAATTTCCTTCAGAAATACGTATTTCTCACTGAAAACAAGAAAAGTAATTGTTGATTGAAGTCCAAGTTTAGTTTGAAGGAAAAAAATCTGGGTTTGAAGAGTACTTTAAAGTGTTTCAAATGCATATTCAATAAAAGGGTTGTTTCGGAGGACCAAAAATCACTGAAAGCTTTTGGTCTCAAGCTCTGTATTTGGGGATTCCTGCAGTCTCTGAAGATGATCTGCCATGGTGCTCCATGGCAGGGAAGCAGAGAACTGTAGCTTTTCAGCCCAAAGAATGCAGGAGCAGAGACCCTTTCACTGGGGGAGGCAAGTAATTAATATTTAATGCTCTCTCAAGACACCCACGTGGAATTTTTGGTGAGTAGGGGGCTTTATAGTCAAGGGCCCAAGTCAAAGGGAGTTCTTTAACACATTTTCAACACAGAAATCTTCTTTCCATGTCACATTTTTGAGACAAGTCATCTGCATGATGCTGAAGGAATAATAATATTTCCAAGGGTTTTAAGTCTGCAATTCTTGCCTGCAGCTTAAAGTTAAGATCTCATCTCATATATACTATGTTAGTAGCTAATAGTTTTGGTATTTAATACAATGAAAATATTAATTAATTGTTCATAATGAGCTACGGCTTCCTGGTAGAAACCAAACCTGTCTAGCATTTTTAAAGACCCTTCTGCAACAATGCAAAAATCTTGCAGTGAATTTTAGGGAGAGATGATTGGCTTTCATTGGAATATTTAATGGAACTTTAAAAAGTTATGGTCTGGAATGACAGCAGTTATCTTTAAGGGAAGCAATAGCATTAAATTTTTACACCAATAAAATCTGTCTCATAAAATGTCATTACTTTTAAAACAGCTTTTTCTTGTTTCCAAATTTATTTTCACAGTTTCCTTTCCACATACAAAATACAGAAGCAATAGCTGAGAGAGCATTTATGGCATATTAGGAGTAAAGGGGATGGATTGAAACGGTGCCAACAGTTTGCTTGTGAGGCTGATTGAAAGTGGCAATTCAGATTGGAGCAGTGATGTGACAGGCTGGCCCTAAAGTTACCAATTCTCATAAAAAACCCTATAGTTTGTATCTTTTCCTCTGAAATGCCTTGCCATGATGTGTGAACTGGATCTCCAGATAAAAAAATTCCTTTATCTGAAATGATAATTTTAATATATTGATTCATATTTAGTTTTGAGCACTTCACTGTCTCCTCTGAAAGTTTTCTCTGCAAGTCTTCCAAAATAAACAGCTCTGCAACGTTAATTAAGCTTAGTTTGACTATTAGCTTTAACAGAAACATTGTTTTTCAGTCTCCTGTTATGTGAATACTAACTTGAAAGCAACTCCTGATTGTTGTTTTCAAACAGCAATGCACATCCTGACATAAACCCCTAACAGAGTGTGACTTGTCCGTTTGACCTCAGCCTGAGTTTGGGTGGCATTCCACAGCTGGGCCCCTGTCTGCCCTTTCATTCCCATCCCCATGTATTTGCCTTGCATTTCATGCCAGTTTTGCAGTATAACTATGCTGATTTATGGGGCTTTTCCTTGGAAGAGGAGAGTTGATCACTTTCAGCACTAGTGCTGAAGCCAGTCCAGGGTATTATGCTTGTTCTTCCCACTTACTCTGGATCCTGTTCATTAGAGGTGACCACAAAAAAGATCCTGGCTCCTGCAGAATAACTCTCACCTGCTGTCTCAAGAAATCCCCAAAGCCCAGGGGTGCTGGGCTCAGTTTATGGCTGGCTGATGTTTTATGTACAACTCAGGTAGCTCTGCTGGGTGTGAAGGCTGAGAGAGTGGTGTATCATCGGCCAAAGAGGAATTTCCTCCTGGATTTGTGTGTTTTAAGGAAACCAGGAGACACAGATCTGAGGAGGAGGTTATTACAAAAGGAAGATGGAGAGACTTTTTACAACAACACATAGTGACAGGACAAGGGGAATGGCTTCACACTGACAAAGAGTAGGTTTAGATTGGATATTGGGAAGAAATCCTTCCCTGTGAGGGTGGTCAGGCCCTGGCACAGGTTGCCCAGAGCAGCTGTGGCTGCCCCATCCCTGGAATTGTCCAAGGCCAGATTGGACAGGGCTTGGAGCAACGTGGGCTAGTGTAAGGTGTCCCTGCCCATGGTAGGAGACTTTAAGTTCCCTTCCAAACTCGGCCACCCTATGATTATATGAAAAGAGTAAATTCCAGCCAATGCCCAAAAGTGGGAGAGGATGGGTTAAACCAACCTCCAGCACCTGCAGAGCTTCTCTTTGTGGCGCTGCAACTCCTGCTCCTCCAAAGCCATGGCTGTTCTGTGCCCTTGGTTTCCAGGCTGTCATTTGCCTGTGTTTTATATCCCAGAAAATGAAGTTCCCCACTTTGAAGATGACAAGAGCATATCCCTGACTGGTGTGTGGCTCCCCCATGGAAAACACCCAGCTCTGGTGTGTAAATGTGCACTGGAAGTTGCACACACAGACCCAGTGCAGAAAAATCTCTGCTAATATCTTCAAACCCTGTGTAATGTGTCACCTGGACAGTATGGGAATATATATGGGAATGCAGATATAAATACACCTATTTCTAAAGAACAGGTTGAGGAATGCAAGCACAGCAACATGAGGACAAAGCAGTGCAGGTAGAAGGATGGGACCTGGCAGTGCCTCTAGGATCAGTTTCCATGGCTGCAGGAGCCAGGACTTCCACAAATGTTCACTAAAAATAAAATAATTTGTCACACAGACAATTCCTGAACTGTGAGCACTGACATTGCCTCAGACAGACTTGTCTTTGTGTTTTGTTTCCCTTCAGGCTTCAAAAGAGACCCAACAGACAACCAACACCAAAGTGAGTAGGATGGCTGGAGTTATCCGTGTGAATAATGTGGGCAAAGAGGAATTATTCTCACTGTCTTCTTTAGTCTCTAAGACAGTGTTTTAATTCCTTTATCAGTTACTCCTCTCTGTGAATGGTGGGTTGCTGTGCCATTTGCTTCCTCTGTTCAAGATGTTGCTTGATTTGAAGGGGCAGAGATGCACCTTGCTACCTGTGTGGTGCTCACCTGGACCAGGTGATGCCTGAAAACACTCTGGGTGTTTTGTTCTCCACAATAGCCTGTGTGTCCATGTTTCTTTCAGAGCCCTGAGCAGCAGCCTGTTACCTCTGTAAAACCAGACAAAAACATCCCTCCCTCCCAAGAGCCGCTGCCAGCGAAGCAGAACCCGAAGGCCCCCGAGGCTGCAGCCGCCCCTCAGGGAGCAGCCAGTGAAGCCCCCAGGGAGGGGATGAAGGAGAAACCATCAGCCACCCCCATGCCCCTGAGCAAGCTCTTCTGGAAAAAGGTATGTGTGGATTGTGGAGCTGCTCCCTCTCCATGCAGGGAGTGGAGTTATTGCCAAGCACTGTTTCAGCAAAGCAGTCAAACCTGCCCAGGAGAGCAGCTCCCACATGCTAAACTTCATGTGCACGTACAAGTACACACCTGTGTCTTTGTCTCCTGGTTTCGTCAAAACACACAAATCTAGGAGGGATCCAGTTTGTTAAGTCATGTAATTTTTTATTTATGTGGAATAAGGAATGTTTCTCTTTGTCAATTCAATGCTTTTGTTAAAAATCCCACAGACATCACAGCATTCTTTACCAAATCGTATCATGAATAGATATATCTATAAAACCCCATCTCTCTTTTATACCCCATCTTTTGGAACTGTTTGCTTTAGTTCCAAATGTCTGAAAACCTGGAATCTGGTGGGTCTATTCTTACTCAGTAGAAAATGTTCCATGAGAGAGCAGATCAGTCTTTAAGTCTGGGCATTTAGTTGCTTGGGAAGACACATTATTCCTCAAGTTAAATAATGATATTAGCTAAAATTAGGGCTAACTCTGAAAACAGAGTTCCTGTTTCCATGATCCTCATGGTTTATAAAGCTGAAGGTTTTTTCTTTCCTCGTTTCAGTTAAAAGAAGGGCTGTATTAAACTTTACTGAATCACTGTATGTTGAATAACTACTTTTCTGGGCTTCTGTTCAAGTCCAAATCCCAGAAATTATCTGCTTTCAAATACCCAGATGCTGCTGAGTGGCCCTGTAGCTTCTCTAGCTTGAGCTGTGATTCTGGAGATACACTTTGGATGTGTTATTTGTGTAAAAAAATGACAGTGTTTAGTAAAGAGTAAATACGTATGAAAACAATCCAAGCTTGAAACATTTGCTACTTGGGACTTAATTTCTTGAGGAACTGGGTGAATCAGGTACTTGGAATGAGAAGGAAGTTGGGAAGAAGAGGGAGAGGGAGGGGTTTTTCATATAGTTATTGCTACAGAAACCTCCTACTCTAAGTAGTCTGGCTTATTTGAAAACAGAGCTGGGAAGCAGGATGTATGCTGAACATCAGGATGAAATAAGGGGGGAAAAAGGGGCCTTCTGGCAGACTGTTGTGTGTAGTTTCAGTGTAAAACAGAGTAATAAACTTGGTCTGAATTCAGTCATTTCATAATGAAGTAACACAGTCATTTAAAAAAGAAAAAGCATGTAAGAAAGGAAGATTTTCTTGCAGAAAAGTAGTGAAAATCACTCCTTTGGGGAGAAACTGGTGGTGGTGGTTTAAAAAAAATAATCTGATAAGGTTTTGGTAAGATTTCCAAACTTAATTTTGAAATATTAACCCAAACTAAAGTAGTTGTTGATGTTTTACTGCCCACAGCGAACACCAGCTCCCCATATCCCATGTTACAGCTAAATTAGCTCTTGGTCCCTGCCCTGAGCTGCTTTAACCTTGTAACAATCTTCACCTGAAGTCCTGGGATCTCAAACATCTCAGGGGTACAAACCTTGTCCCAAAATGCTTTCACTCTTGTTTGTTGATAACGTTGCATTTTTTTTATCTTACACCATCATCAGCTGTTTATGGAACGGAAAGTTTTGCAGAAAATTCTCTACAAGCAGATTTTTGTTGCTGCCAAAAATATTAAGGGCTGGTTAAAGCACTTACACAAATGCACTGAATTACGATAGTGTGTGAAACCTGAACTCTGAAAAATGAGCCTGGTTTTGCTTAGTTAGAACTTCTCGGGTCTGGAATCATGCTGACACTAAAGTTTCTGCAAGTTTTCTGGGGTGAATTTCTGCAACAGAGAACCGGATTTGGTCCTAAGAATTTTAAAAAAAAAATCTTCCTCTTTGAGCACTGAATCCTTACCTGTAAAAGGCTCGTGTTTCCTTACCGAGATTTCTTGACAGAGAATAATATTTCCTTTGATGAAAGCCCTTGGTGATCCAGTCAGTTTGAAGATAAAAAAAAAAAAAATGAGAGTAGACGTACCAAAAAAATAAAGTCCTTAGACTACAGGTTAGGCTCAAACTCAGCTTGATTTGAAGAATCTGTGAGATGACTTTCTGCAGTGATTTTATCTTTCTGGCACACTCAGTGCACTGTCCTTTTGCTGGGACAGAGAATCGAGGCTGGCAACTGTTCCAATGGGTGTATAATTCAGCAGGATTAGTTTTCCTTTTGAACTAACAAACAGTAACCATAACACTCAAAAGATCCAGGACTGAGATCCAGCTTCTCCCTTTCCAGGCAGTCTCTTAAATATCCACCTTCTGATGAGCTTTCACTTCAAAGTGAAGGTAATGAAGTGCCTGTCAACACGTTGCAGTTGATGCTGCTGCTCTGACTGCAGATGAATAAATATGGAAAGGGAAAAGGAAAAATTCGTTATTCAGCTTCTCAGCTGGGAACCATTTTGTATTTGCCCCATTTCCTGATCGATCTGCACAAGAATTTTTGTCACTGTTACTTAAATGTTGGTCATGCCAGAATTTCTTTTTTTAATAAGGAATACTGATAGAAAACTACAGTTAATGATTTCCAATATCTGTATTGGAAAGCTGGTTTCAAGGCCTTGTAGGGTATTTCATCAGGACAGAGGAACATGATGCTTCGTATTTGTCTGACCAAAGCAGGCCAGTAAATGGGGGAAGGTGATCATGGCAGCATTATTTGGATTGTTCTGTGAACTATCTTTAAAAGCAGATAGATTTTCTGAAAAAAACCTAGACTTTTAAGCTGTTGAAACTCCAACTGCAGAAAAAACATGCTCTGTTCACTGAGGGGTATTTCTGTGCTGATACACAAACCGCAAACTGTTTGTTTGCTGTTGGGTAAAGGAGAATAAAGTCCCAGAAGGGTTTGGGCTGGAAGGGACCTTAAAGACAACACAGTTCCATCCCCTGCCATGGCCAGGGATACCTGCCACTAGACCAGGTTGCTCCAAGCCCCATCCAACCTGGCCTTGAACACTTCAAGTCCCCTCAGCAACTTCATGGCCTCCTCTGGAGTTGCTTCAACAGTTCCGTGTCCAATCTCACCTTTATTGCTGAGCCTGCAATTGTGTTCCATCATAGGAAAGCAAAAAGGGTGGAGTGTGTGAGGCAAATGTTAAAATTATCCAGGGCTTACCAAGTTCCTGCAGCAGTTTACTTGCTCCCATCCTGGAATATACACCATCTACTATGTGGAAGAGAAGGAGATCCTGGCTGGGTTTTGCTGAGTAAATGGATGAAGGCACTTGAAAGAGAATTCCCCCATGGCTGAGGGAGTGAGGGGGGCAATGAGGTTTAGGGGCTGTTTCACAGCCTGACTGCTGGCACAGCTGCCACCCTCAGAGCAGGGAAGGACCTTGACCTCCCCAACCCAGGGATTTGAGGGTCAGACCCCACTCCTGGGCTGTCCAGACCTGTGTGGTGTCAGTGGTTCATACTCTGAGCTGTCACAACCCAAGACCTGCTCAGTGGCACCTTCAGGCAGTGCTGCAGGTCCCAGGGGCTTTGGGGGGAGGTCCAAGCACGGGGTGAGGACTAAAGCTGAGCTGCCTTAACTGCAGCAGCCTCTGGTGGCTTTGCCTTGGCCAGGGAGGGCAGGAAGGTGGGTTAAAGTCTCTCCAACCCTCCCTGCTCCCTGCCTGTGAGTCTGGAGCAGATCTCAAGACTGACTGCCCTTTTAAGTGGAAATTTCTTGAACAAAAGGTCATTTTGTATATATTGTTAAGATAAAAGAAAAGCTGCTTCATAAGAAAGGTATGACCCAGGGAAAACAGAAGTGCTCCTTGTGTCTAATGAAATGCAGTGGGGAGTGCCAGCCCAGACTGCAGCACGAGATCAAAGCAGGGTGCAGTGTTTATCTCAATTTGGAGGAAAGATGCAGCCAGCCAAAGGAAAACTCCAATCCAAGTTATCCAGGTCACAAAATAAGTTGCACTCTCATAACGCAACAATTTGTGTGCTCAGGAACCCAGATAAGAAAATGGTGTAGTAATAGTTCCCCCAAACAACAGGAGGGTTTGTAAAAACCAGAAAACATCTGAGAGTAGACACAAACTTCCCAGCACAAGTGTTTTAAAAAGCTTATTACTGAAAGAAAATGAGGCATACTGTCATTTAAGGGAATAAAAAATGCTTTCCAAACAGTGAAATAAAACACAGCTAGCAAAGATAAGTTAAAATATTATTTTGAAAAAGAAAGTAAAGGCTGCTCTGTAACAGGAAGAACAAAGGATGGAGCTCATCTTACTTCAAACAAACGTATCTTGAAATGTTTTCTAAGTTTGGCAGAGTGCCTTTAACAAAAGAAAAATAAAATAACCCAACAGTCCTTCTGTCCCCATAGTGCATAACTGCACTAGCTGCTGACTTAGACTGAATTTATTAAAATTTGTGTTTAAGGAAGCTGGAGGCAGAATTTGGACCCATGAATGCAGCAACCTCAGCTGCTGCAGTTTATAGGTGTAAGGGGAGAACTTTTATGAGAACATTTATGCATCAAAGCTGATAGATCCAGGCTGTTTGCAAATTATTATTATGTATAAATTGGAGTTTCTTCCTAAAACTGGTCACAAAACTTGATATAACTTTTGTTTTTCTCTTAAGTGAAGTAAAGAAGCTGAGCCTGTTGCTCTAGGGAACAGTTAATGTAACATCATTCAAAGTTTATTGACTTGAGCTTTGTCAGACTCTTCCTATTTCAGTCTCAATTTCTGCCAGAAACACCTTGGTGATTTCCTCAAATGCACAAATAGAAATTTTTCTTCAAGTTTCTTAGGGGGAACAGGAACAAAAATTAAAAATTCTTCTTAAATATGTCAGAGAACCTTTGGTGGAAGGGGTTTCGTCATAAGTCTCCATTTGCCATCTCAATCAGCTTTATTTGAGAAGAGGACTTTGTGATGTGTCTGGACTTTCCTCTTGGCCCAGCATGTCTGAAATACCCTGATGTGATTGCCCAGAAGTTGTGGAACCTCCAGCCTTGGAGACACACCACAAGCTCAACACAAGCAGCTCCTCAGCAGCTTGCAGCAGGAGGCTGGACCAGACTTCCATAGATATCTTTGAGATCACAAAATTGTGAAAGCAAATCTTTAGAGTCAGTTAATTCAGCCTCACAGAAGGAGATTGATTTACAGGAAAGGTTTCTGGAGATAATTACAGGAATTCATACAATTTTTAATAGCAAGCCAAAGATCTCAAACAAGTTAAACCATAACTTCCACAACAACTTTGATATAATAATATCAAATTAAAGTAAGGGCATAGGTACATTGGTGTCTGAGTTTAAAAAGAAAATAAAAAGGTATTCTAAATCAGGATTTAAATGTTCCTAAAGCCTCCAGCAGAATCCATCAAGAAATGCACAAAAAATCTGATTGCTTTAAACAAATCAATCTCTGAATAGTTCACTATGATTTATTTCTTATTTAAATAGCCAGTCCTTTTTGGAGTTTGGCATTTGGCCCCAGGGTGTATCTGTTGTCACTGGAGACATTAATGTCAGTGCTTGGGCAGAGCTGGGGACACCAAACTCCTTTGGGCAGCAGCTGCCGCAACAATGGGATCCCAAACTGTAATCTCTGAGTGATGAGCTCCCAGAAACTGGAATAATTTCCTTTGAGCAAAGAGATGGTGAATTGATTCTATGGATGTGGGAATAGGCAGAGATCCAGATTAAAACTGTTATGGATTGATTATCTGCAAAATGCTGATAAATATAAATTTAATCTCCAATCTCATGGGGAAGGAGGCTGTGCTGAAGTCATCTCAAGCAGCAGGGGACAAGGAATATTTATTCCCTCATCATTCTTCTGCCCTCTACCCCACCCCCAAAATGTTGTTTCTCCTACAAAAGAGCAATAAGGAACAAAGCAAAATCTCTCCTGCTGTGGAAGAAGTCCATGGTGAGTCCCCATCAACTCAATAAGAATATGACAGAACTAAAAGGTATAATAGAGAGAATATCGAAAAAATGTACTGAATGGCTTCTGTATGAAAAACTAGATAAATTAGGATTTTATTTGCTCAGAAAGGAAGATGACAATAGCATTCAGAAAAACTACTGTAATGTAAAAAAAGGAGAACAGGAAATATAAGTTATTGCTCAAAATAAAAGCAGCAGAGTGTCAAATAAAATTATTTGGTGGCAAGCAAAAATAAACCACTTTTAAAAAAAGAAAAACAAACCACACTTCAGCTGTAGAATCTTTTGCCACAAACAATGCTGCTGAATGTCAGGAATTTATATTAACTCAGAAAATAAGCTGAATTTGAACAGCCTTCATCAAGGACTGTTAAACCAGAAATGGGAATCACCAAAATGAAGATAACTGGGAAACTCTGAGGGCAGTAGAACTTTTAGCTGCTGCTACAGGAGGAATCCATTTTTTAAATGCCAATCTGGGGCTGGGGTGAACCTTTAGTATTATCTTTTAAACTGTTCTCATGTTCATGTGACTCAAGTTGGTCAAAATGATTGTTCAGCCTGGAGAAGAGAAGCTTTGATGCGATCTGATTGTGGCCTTACAGTGCCTGAAGGAAGCCATGAGAAAGATGCAGAGAGACCATGTCCAAGGGCTTAGAGAGACAGGACAGGGGACAATGCCTTCAGACTGACAGAGAGGAGGGTTAGATGGGATATTAGGAAGAAATTGTTCCCTGTGAGGGTGGGGAGGCCCTGGCACAGGTTGCCCAGAGAAGCTGTGGCTGCCCCATCCCTGGAAGTGTCCAAGCCCAGGTTGGATGGGGCTTGGAGCAACCTGGGCTAGTGGAAGGTGTCCCTGCCCATGGCAGGGTCTGGAATGAGATGATCTTTAAGGTCCCTTCCAACCCAAGTCATTCTGTGATAAAGGGCCTTCTCCAGATCAGATTATCTGATTATTGGCATAATAGCTTCTTTTTCTGGCAGAAAGGAAGATACTCCTTTATACAGTTACTGTGGGATGAGAATCATTTAGTGGGTCTGAGGGCACAGAAGGCTGTTATTTACCAGGGCAATTCTAAAAAGCAGAATGGTCAAATCAGAAATGCATGTTCAGCTCCTGCCCAGCTGTGCCTCCACCTCCTGCAGCAGAAATGTGTCCTGTGCCTTGCCCTGCACAGCTCTGGCTCAGTTAAACACCCTGAGTGTTCCCAGGATAGCCTTGAGGAGGCTGTGGAATGAGACATGCAGGAGATTAATCACGAAATCTTGTGGAGATCCATATTTCAGAGGAATTTACAAACCCCATGTCTCCATGTGAAGAACTATTGTAATAGAAGGAACTTTCCCGTAATTCACAAAAGCTCAGTGGGACCCAAAATCCTTCTCTAAAGGCCAGGTTGGTGAGTACCCAGGAGCTTTTCTTGAACTCAAATGAGGGTCAGCACTATCAAAGAGCATGACTGTGACCCATGGAATTAAGTGAAGGAATAGATGAGCTACTTAACTACCTTTTACCACAAAAAGTCATTTGTATCTGTGCAACTGGGAAGAGGAGCTGGAGATGCAGATGTGACCAGCCTGAGAATGCTGGGGCTGGGATGTTGCACTCCTCTATTACACTAAGAACGATGCTATACAGTTTTAATGATTAATAATGTCTATTATGTGTTTTATTTAATCCTATTTCTGCTTTTGTCTGCAAACTCCTGGGTATGATCTTTCTCATATTTACTGGTTTTACTTGAGTGTCATCTTTTCAGGATATATATTGCTGTATGTAATTTCATTTAATTTTTCTTTTAAAATTGTGATTAAATCTAGATTCTTGTGTTTGGGAACTGGTACTGCAACACAAGAAAGGTTGCTTCTTCAATTTGTATAAGCTGGTGGGATTTTAACACTTCTTTACTTTTTTTATTTGGGATGAATCAAACTCCTGAAGCAACACGTAGAGATAAGTGAAGCTGAGGATGCTTTATAGCCACGTTTGTTCCTGATGTACCAAGTTACGGCAGTGCTGCAGCACTTTGTAACCTCTTTAAAAACCCCAAGCAAATCTGCAGTGATAGAGTGGGAATGTTTTTTCTCCTTTTTTCACATTTCCCAACCCCAGAACGCATCGGAGGAAGCAGAGGCCGTGAGCAATGAGAAAACAGAGGCGTCTTTCGAAGCGGTGGCTCCTGACAGGGACGAGAGCAAGAGCCCAGAGGGCTCAGAAGTGAAACCCAGAGCAGCGGAGAGCAAAACGCCCAAGGCGAACCTGAGGAAGTTTTTCAAGCTGGTAAGCGAAGCGCTGCCCTCCGGGGCTCTGAGGGAAGCGACCGCTGCCGGGATGGGGGTTGATGCTTGGAAAAATCCTGCGTCCGGCCGGGCGGAGCTTGACCGCCCTCCCCGCAACCCCCCGCGATTCCCCGTCCTGCATCTCCCTCTCGCGGCTCCTCCCGGAACGTTCCGCGGTCCCTTCCCCGCCTGCCCGGGGGCTCCGGTAGCCCTTTCCCTGCCCCAGGTGGCCCAGGGAGCTCCAGGGGTTGAGCCTCTGAATGAGACTCAGCTCCACAAGCCGCTTCCCCCGGGATGATGCTCCTGGAGGATCCCATCTCCAAACCCATCTCCCGTTCCTCCAAAGTCCCTGCGTGGTGTTGAGTCCCGCACTTGCTTCAGGGAGTTGTATTTTTAGTAGCTCAACTTTTTTTTTATTGGCAGCTTACGTAGGTTAGCCAAACTGGCATGTGAAAGGATGCAGTTGCTGCTGCAAAGGTCTGTTATGTGAAAAAAAGAAAGGCATAAAGTAGAATCTAGTCCTCCTTCCCAGAAGAGCAGAGGGAAGAAAGAAACCTCTGAGGTATCAAGTGGCTGGTATTGTGTTGTGGCTGAAGGTGTGAAATTATCCCAACGGATTTGTGTACAAACAGCCAGACAGTATTTCTTAAAAGAGCCCAGAATAGTGGCCAAGAAAGAAAATAATCCAAGCCTAGAAATAACACGTCTCTGATTAAAATCGTAGCAGACCTTGAGGATTTATATGGCAATTGATCTATTTTGGCAAGATTTACAAATGCATGTGGAAGATTTCTATTTCTAGTCAATGCTGGTTTATTTTCAGGCAGCTACATGGTATGGATATCAGAGTAGCTTAAACATTAAAATGTGAAAAATGTAGTTTCTTTTAAGCTGATATAATGGCCAGTCCAACTGTCTGCTCACAGGTGAACACCTGGTACAACATACCTGTGAACAGTCACAGTGTCACAGGTTAAAATTCATAACTCAGACTGTAGGAGTACACACCACAACCCAAATCTTGATTTATTTTTTTATTTTCTAAAGACTAGCATTTCTTTTGTTCTCAGCTGTTTGCTGGCCTCAGCCCAACCTGTGATGGGTTCATTTAGTTTTTGTTTGACTGTAGTTTTCTCCTGAGGTCTGGCTGTCCTACAGGAGCAGCCATAAAGTGGAGGGAGAAATTCTTCCCTGTGAGGGTGGAGAGGCTCTGGCACGAAGAAGCTGTGGCTGCCCCAACCCTGGAATTTTCCAAGGCCAGGTTGGATGGGGCTTGGAGCAATCTGGGCTAGTGGGAAGTTATTAGAGCAATAAACTCTCTCACAAGAGGTTGACTTTTAATTTTATATTAATATGATTCTTTACTGGGTTTCTCTTCTGCCTGAAGAGGAAGATCCCAAAGCATTCTCACAACATCCAGTTACGTTACACAGGTCACCCACCAGGGGCCCAAGGAAAGGTAGTTTAGCATTTTAGGATTCAAGACTGGGACCTAGAAATTAAGATTAATTCTATTGCAGTCTATTGTGGACAGGCAAGTCTGTTATTTTCCAGATGGCTCAATTTTGACATTATTCTGGCCAAAAGCAAAAGCATGGGCTGATAGCAAGGAGACATTTAGATCCATAGCACTGTAATTGCTGCTATTGATACAAGGAGAAGCCACTGGGAGAACCAGGAGGAATTTCCCTTGGAAAAGGCAGTGTGTATCCCAAAGACTGCCTTTATAATAGTATTAGTCTAAATCCCTGGAATTCAACAAGAGATGAAGAAATAGCACTGCTCTTTTATTGAATTAATCTACCTATGTGGATTTGAAATCCAGCTGAAAGTCACTCCAGCCTCATTAATCAAAAATCAGTCATTCTATTTTTTCCAGAGTTGGATATATCAGAGCCAATGCAGGTGTCCTGATAGAGATGTTACACCTGAGTTAATCAGCCCAGGTCCCCTTTGGAGGCACCAAGTAGAGGTTGAGCAGGTCTGAGAGCCCCTTAGGACACATCAGGTGATGTGAGTCCTGAAAGTCCCTGTATGGGATATAAACAGGTGCAAAGCTAAATTAGATAAATCCTTTTAAAATGGCTGGTTTGAGATACTTTGTGGAGTTAAGAAGGGTGTAAAATGGCATTTTTAATCAGAATGAAATAATTGCCAACTGTAAACTGGGACTGTAGCTTTGTCCTCAGCCAGGAAGTTTGTTGGCAGCATGGATGGTCTAGGATAGTATTGAGTATGGATGTTCCCAAGGAGAGTTTATCTTTCTGGAACAACTAAATATTGTTTCCACATTGTCTGCAGTGTCTGTGCTGGACTACTTCCCCATGTAAATAAACTTTTAGGCAATAAATAGCATTTGGAATCAAGAATAACTCTTTTATGCTGTCACAATTTTCCTCATTATTCATGAAACTGTAGCAAGTGTGCTGGCTGTCCCTACCTTCTTCCATTTAAAGATGTGCTGATCCACCCCTTATTGCCACAGAAAGCAGGGGGGGTTGCTTTGGGCAGCAACAACCCTAAGTGACCAAAGACAAGGATAAGAGGTCAG
The DNA here is from genome assembly GCA_035041135.1 of Platyrinchus mystaceus. Taxonomy (NCBI): domain Eukaryota; kingdom Metazoa; phylum Chordata; class Aves; order Passeriformes; family Tyrannidae; genus Platyrinchus; species Platyrinchus mystaceus. The sequence goes on from JAWWLV010000057.1 coordinate 12,663,651, forward strand.
CAGTGCTGGAGAGAAATCCTTGGGATCACGTCTCACTGACGGCAAGAGGGAACTTTGTCTAGACCTCAAGGTCTTTACTCTGTTATTTTTGGTAAAAAAAAAAAAAAAATATATAAATAATGAAAGAAAAAAAAAAGAGATGGATTACTAGATGATGGCTAAAGCAGGGCTATTTATTTCTAGGTTTGGGGTGTTTGTGGTGGGAAAAGGTAACACTGATGGCTGTTACAGCATGAACTTTTTTTTTCTGGAGGCATCTAAGATTTGCTGAAATGGAAATGCAAACTAGATCTTATCACAGCACATCTTCGTACGCTCTGGACTGAGTTTCTCTCCTGCAGTGTAAAGACAGATCACGCTGTGCTTCCTCCCCTCCACTTCTGCAACCTCTTGCACAGATAAAGCGTCACGAGCACAAACGCAGGAGGCTGAGCAACAACATGTTCCAGAGAGAGAATTTTTCCCACAAAAGTAATGAATTGTCATGCAGCAGTTTGGGTTTCTATTCTGCTGCTGGCACATATTGATTTTCTGTGGTTTTATAGGAAAATCAGGGACTGAAATAGGTCCTTGCAATAACACCATTTGTAGGATGGAGCTGACACTGTTGTGCTTCGAGTTACAAATCTACAAGCTGCAGAAAACCACAATTCCGCCTGATCTATCTTTAGAACAAAAGTCACATCCTTTCATTGTTTTCATTGAACTTAGGCAATGAAAAATGACATTTAAATTTGGGCTCTTTGAAATTCTGGAGTTTATTTTACGCTTTGCTGCTGAGCTCTGTGGCTTGTACAGCACTCAGGGGAATACCACAGAACACGGTTCTTAATTACAAATGTACACACCACTCCTGTTCTTTCTGTAGCACTAATTGTAACTAAACCTTAATTTAACTGTCACAAAGCTTGTAATATTTACCCATTAAGCTGGTTTTGTCAAACAGCGTTTTTTCATTTTTAAAGATAAATAGAAACAGGGGATTGTACCTTAAAAAAAGGTATTTCAGAGTCAAGGTTTGCTCTGAGTGACCTCGCGGTGCTGCAGCCTGAGGGTCTGCTTGGATTGGGAAGAGTGGGCACCAAGGAGGACTGCAGGCATAAACTGGGAAGCAAAAATTGGGAATAAATGGATGCTGATGATAAATTATAAAAATATACCTACGGAGCTGAGTGGGTTTTAATTATTCACAGGGCATGCACTTAGTGAGATGGTTGGGTAGAGAGGAAGTCCCACTAGATCTTGTAAGACAGATTTGGCTCTGCAAAGCATAAAAAAAGCTCTTTCCTAGAAAACTACAGTGGCAGGGCTGATAGCACTGTCTTGTTTAGTACTGATATGATCTGAGGTCCACTGAGACCTCACTCATGTTCCTCATTTTTTCTTAATGGGAAAATTGACTTGCAAGAAACAGCCTCACAGAAAAAAACAGCAAAATCTACCTTGGGTTTGTGGGTATTTCAGAAATGTTGGTGGAGTTTCTGAAGTGTCTGGTTTTGTTTTAATGCTGTAAAGGGAAGCCTTAAATCAAACCTTTATTCATGTGTGCCTTCTTAGTGAATGAACCCTGTTAGAAGTCCTGTAACCCTTTGTTATTTTAGTCAGTCAAGGGTGATGGAGGGACAGCCAGTTCCGAAGTGGTAAATGGCCCCAGTCACCATGTAAGTGCCTGGATTTTTTCATCTTTTGGTGATGGGTTCTTGCCACCTCCTTCCATGCAACTCTACCTTTTGAAATGTAAAAATCACTGAGAGAAAAATTGCTCCATGCTCACTGATTTCTTTCCTTATCTATTTATTTTACCCATTCATGATATTGACCAAGATTTAAAAGGGTCACTATTAGATGTTTAAAAGTCAACAAATTCTTTTCCATGTCTGTTCCTTTTCTTAAATTAATTAGTGAATTTATGATCAGTTTTTTTCCTCTCTCTTGCTGCTATTTTACCTTCTGCATGTATCTTGGCTCAGGCAGTGAAACTAAATACACACAGCTAGAATTATTTTTACGTTGTTGATTGACTTGTCTTCTGAGGAAAGGATCATTTAGGTGCAAACTCTGTAAAAGAGAAATGAAAGTGAGAATGAGAACTGTTCGCTGCAATTTAACAAGAGCCGTGCTAGTATTTTTTCTTATTTCATTTTTGTTTCTTTCATTCTATGTTCATAAAAGCTAACCCAAAACTTCTCCTGTGACATTTACATTATATTCTGCATGACTTTAAAATGCTTCAGAAAAATTCTGTTTTCATTAGAAATACAAATACTGTTACCTTGTGTGAGAGCAAAACCCTCATCTGTTGCAAGGTAAGATACCCAGAGGAATTACTTTGAGTAATCTTTCAGTAATCAGAGATAAAACAGGGCTCTGTGTATGGACAGTGTTTCCTTTAAGAGAAAAACTGAAGTTGTGTTAAAAACTGACACTTCAGAATTTCCTTTTTTAATTAACAGTAAAACCATTCCTCACTCTTCCTATTTTCATGATGTCTTATGACACCAAGGTTAATCTTTATGAATTAGTCACTAAAAGCATCCCAAATACAGAAGTCTTGTCTTATGACATTTGCTCCTTATTTCATACAACAGTTTTGTGAAGTGATCTGGGTAAAACACTAAAAGTTACAGTCCTGGATCCACTGTTTATTATTTTAATTAGCAGCCAGTTGCCTTCCATTTTTGTAAATCACCTTATTATTCTTCCTCCTTCTCTCCTTTGCCCTGGTGTAAATTTAGAACAGTTTCATTACACAGAAAAGCCCAGTGAAAACTGGATCTGCTGTTGACTCTTTTGGGGGATTTCTGTGAAAGGATCTCCTTAAATTATGCCATTGTGTCCCTGGAATACTGTGATTCTTCTCCACTTTCCATCACTGCCATTCTGAATGCTACAGAAATTTATTGCAACACTGACACAAAATCTGCAGAAATTTCAGAATCTGCCTTTTCCACTTAAAAATCAGCCTTGGATTAAGGTCTCCTGTAACATGATATGGGGAAAATACTCTCCTGTTCATCTTCTCTTTTTCTATTTCAGTGGCAGTGTTGAGAGAGGAAAAGCAATCTGTCAGGTGCAGTTCACCCTTTAGAATAAGAAACATTAACATGTTTCATTATTCATAGGCTTCACTTCGTATTTCCTGAGCTGCTCCCATCAATATCAAATATGCCAATTTCCTGCCTTTCAAAGTTAATATGAAACACCTCAAAGAGATTATCTGATAGGATTTTTACCACACCCCACCCCCTTATTTTGCCTGGAAAATGTATGATGAATATTTTTTAAAAGTGTTTTGTTTGACTAACATCAAAGGCCCAACCTGCTCATAGAAATAATCCTGTGGCATCCCACTCGGATTTGGCTCAGTACTGAGGAACCAGGCACGTGTGGTGAGGAAGACTCTAATTTTACACCCACAAAGCAAACCCACAGATTTCACAGAGTGTTCATAAGGGTCAGAGATCGTTCTGGCACCTCTGAACTCAGAGGTATCCAGTCTCAGAGCTATATTCAGTCTCAGAGCTGTATTTTGGGTGCTGTGGTTGTTTTTGAACTGAATGTGCACGTTTGCAACTGCACCAAAGAAACATTTCGAAAGCGAGCTGAGACAAATAAGAGTAAGAAGGAGCAGCAGCTGAGAGCTCCTGGACTGAGAGTTAAACTGAGTCAGATGGAGAGAGACACAATTAAATCTGACTTTCTGTTCATCCTCATGCTGGGAAAGCTCCTGCATCACTTGAGCCACTCAAAAGTGCATCTGAGCAGGTCTCTTTTCTCAGCTGAGGTGAAGAAGACACAGGTAGAGTGTGGTGTCTGTGCAGCCTCACAAGACACTTCTCCTTTATTCTGAATTATAGAATTTGCTTTAATAAGGTATTGACACTCAGGTGGTGTGTGAGGCCACTGATCATCTCCATGGCTTCATGTGCCTCCTGCAGATCCAGAGCAAAGACAAACTTCTGATTGGACTTTTAACTCTGAGAGCAGACAAATGCAGATGTAAGGAAATATATACCCACATATGTCTGGCCTTTGGAAAAGGAAATAGTTCAGTAGAAGCACTTATTTTGTGGAGGACTTGAGCCTACTGGTCAAGACTGAATGTATTAAATGGTTTCAGGTTCTAGAACTTAAATTTGTGGGGTTTTAAGACTGGGTTTTAAGATCTGGGTTTTTTTAAGGCAGGTGAATCAAGTGACAAAGGCAAGCGTTACTACCCCCTCTCATTCTTGTTTCCCTAAAATTAGGGTGTCTTGAGGGTATTTTTAAAAATAAATGCAAGAGGTGTATTTGCATTCTGTTTCTCTAGGGCCTCTACCTTCAGGTTTTTCTCTGAAATCATGATATCTAAAAATGTGTTTGTTTTTAATGAAACCTGAGGCTGTCATGTAAGCACAAAACCCCAGGCCTTTAGAAGAACACCAAACATTTCAGGACTAAGGGTAAAACCTCCAAAGCTGGAAGAATTAAACTGCATTAAGCTCTGGGCCATGCCCTAAGGGGAGATGTAAGATTTCCATCTTTTCAACCTGGCAAATTTGTGCTGTTTTAATGATGTTAATAAATAAAGCAATATGATTTTTTTTTTTTCACAAAAGAAAAAAGAGAATCCCATTTACAAACAGATCTCCAGGCAAAACATCATCATTTGCTACTCTCCAAACAGTGACCATTTCATTGTCTGATCCTTTGTTTGCCACATAAGATTTTTCTCCTGTGAACTTCAAACATATCCTGCACTTCTTCAAGTTCCAGAATCTTTTCCTACACTATAAATAGGTTGCTCTGTGATTGTATTTCTTTGGAAGATGTACTGTCTCTTCTTTTGCACTTGTACATGAAATTTTCAAACATGGCCTTCCATAGCCAAACCCTGTGCTGTTAATTTTTGGGTGGAGTGTTGCAGTTTTGCAGCAGATTGGTTTTTATTCTTTGATTTATGGTGTCTTTTTCTTCTTTTCTCTCCTAAATCTTTCCCTTGCATTTTTTGGGTGCTTTCACTGTTTGGGATGCAAAATCTGGAGGAGTCTTAGTGGGCAGTGCCTGCTTGTGACTCTGCATCTCTCTGTGCCTGTTCTCTGCCTCCTAAACCAGCTTCAGCAGAGACACAGACAGAAATAAAGCAGGTTTATGCAGGATGGTTTGATCTTGCAGTTTTTTCTCATGTCAGTAATGGGAGCACCTCCCTGAGCCAAGGCTGTAGGAGTTCATCCCAAACTGTAAATGAAAACCTGTTGGACACCAGGCTTTCTCCCTGCCAGGTGGCCTTTCCTTTTTTTTTTTTTTTAAACATATTTATGGATTGCCTTCCAAGATATTTATATTTCCCACTGAAAATTACCCTTGTCTGAAACCGCTGCAGACGTTAAACGCCACAGAGAGGCCACTTGCCCCAGCTGAAGGTGACCCTGCTGGCCAGAGGAGCAAGGAGAGCTCCAAAGACAAGAAGTCCACGGTGGAGCTGAGCAAGCAGAAGGGCAGCAAACAGGAGAGCAGGGAGCAGCCAGACCCCCGGGAGCAGCCGGCAGCCGACACCGACTCCATCCAGAACGGAGGAGACGCTTCCAAGGAACCCTCCTACAAGAAGACAGAGAAGAGGCAGTCCCTGGGAGGGTTTTTCAAGGGCCTTGTATGTTAATTCACCTTCTCTTTTTAGTATTTCCCAGCTGTTTAACTGCCCAGCCTGCAGGTTGTTATCCAGGGGGGATTTGTGCTCTGAGGAAGTGCAGCTTCACCAGCAGCTTTATAGGGCTTAGGCAAAAGAACAGCAAGATTTTGGGCAAAGGAGGGAATTTTGGGCCTCAGGGTGCTGATTCAAAGTAGGGTTTGCAATGGGAGAGCTGTAATTGTTCCCACACCACTGTTTTTGGGGTTCATGCCTTGGCTATGGGGATGACTAAACAGCTCCTGTAGCAGACACTGAACCACCTACAAATTAGGGTGTGTTTATAAGGGAAAAGTGGAGGTGGTGCTGGCTTACCAGAGTAACCTGCCTGCCCTAAACCACCCTGGTGGTGGTTCAGCTTCTGCTTCAGAGCAGCTAGGGATATCCCTGAAAAATGGGAAACACCTGCAAGGAAAAAAAATCAAGGGAGACCACTGTGGTGGGTAGGAACCAGCATAGTGGCCACAAGATAAGCACTCTGTGTTAGCAATCAATGACAGGCTCTTTAAAGCACACAAAAAGTACACATGGTATCTTTTTCTTCTTGCGTTTTGTTAAATCTTAGCCTAATTTCACTGTGCCCCCTTCACTGAAACCTGAAATACAGAAATGAAAGAATTCCGCACACTGAAATTTTGAGTTTCCAGGAGATTTGGTGTTACCAGTGCAATTGGTCAGAGCATTAAATAGATGGAGATTTATTTTTCTGCCTGTCCGTATTCAGGGGCACATGTAGAAACACAGGTTAGACCTGGGACTGCCTCTTAAGCCTTGGCAAGAGGCTTTTGATAAATCAGTTTGAAGGATGCAGCTTAAACCTCTTTCCTCACATTGCCACAACAACAGTGAATCATTTTTAGCATCTTTTGGAAACGTTGTATGCAAACCAAGCTTCACCACAACTTTCAAGTGAGGCAAAGAAACTCAAGGGATGTGTCTGTTACCTGCAATGATTCCTAGGGAATCTGGCTACCCTAAGAGATGTGCAGGTTTCTTTCTCCTTCCTCACTTCTGTCGCGGTAGAAGCAGAGCCAGGCAATCCTTCAAGAAGAAAAGTTGAGCAATATAGATTGAAATACTGACTCAGAGTTGGAAAACAGCCCTGTTAGGACACTGGGTTATGAAGCCACTGCCATGCACACCAGTGTGACTCATTCCAAGGCAGATGTTTTTCCACATCAGAAGAAGTGCCTTATTTGCACTATTTCACAGAATTACTGTGTGTCCTACAGAGGGTGATTCGCATCACCAAAATAATTACAAATTACAAGGGGAATTAGGAACAAAAGAGAACAAACTTTCTGCAGTAGAGATTAGCAACAGTTCAGCCACTGCCTCATTGTTCTGGGGTAAAATCCTGGTCCACAGTGAGGTTTTCCTGTAGTTTCAATGGAGCAAAGTGCTGGAGCTCACCTGGAGTAAAAACCAACTTGCATTGGCTTCCACTCGTCTTCTCCCAGTGAAGCCACGAGGAGAAATCTTTTTGCTTAATATGACATGAAAAAGCCAGAGTTATATGATGATACTGGTTATACAGTTCTGTGAAGCTGTGAGTTGACTGAAGCTCCCAAAGACATGCTCATGTGTTTTTCTTTCTTCACCCCCTTTGCCTCCAAATTCTGTGTGGATTTTCGTTGTGCCCAACATTGGTGCAAGTGTGTAATGTGATCCACGCTCACAAACATGGTGTGTGGGTGTCATATCCTGCTCTGGGTATTGCCAACTTCTAGGAGGAGCAGGGCTGCTGTTACCTAAACTGCTTGGATGGTGGTGTCATATTTCTTGTCAGCTGGAGGGGAGGAAGGCAGCCACATTTTTCTAGCACAGGTTGTCTAGAAATTAGGCAAATTATTTCTATTATTTCTAGAGAAAAGTGAGATTTGTTTCTCTGGTTTGGAGTTTTCTTGAAGTTAATCCCTCCCTTGTAGTTCTCACTGTGTGAGAAAGGGTTTGTCTGCTGATAGTCACTCTATTTTGTATAATGTCATTCATTCAAGCTGTGTCCAAAAATCCTTCATAGAGTTTAATGGCAGTTACAAATTTAAAATTATTCCAGAAAGAGAGATATGAGGAAGTGCAAGTTAGCGAGGAAACAGTCTTTCAAGGGCAAGATTATGAGAGATACAGAGAGAGGTAGGAAAGGTGTCTCAGATTCAAAAGGCAAGAAAAAGCTTTTAGATCAAGAGAGGAGATTGTGAAGAGGTAAAAAGACCATTTGTGGAATAAAACACGGAACAAATGTAGAGGAAGTAGAGATGTTCTGTGAGATTTTTTTGCTTGCCTCAGTTTGGCTGTATAGCCCCTTATCTTGTGTTGCAATTATAGAGGCCAACAGTACTCCTGCAGCTTCCTTCTCCCACTAACAGAAGATGGCTCTTAAAAAAAGTATTTGATAACAGTTAAGCTGCTTTGGTCAGTTTATTGTGCTTTTAAAGTAGCAGGGGAAAAAAAACCAAACCCATAACAATGAGGTCTGTGTATGGAACATCTCTCATGAAAAATTACTACCTCTCTTTGAATATCCTCAAGAAGATTATCCACACCTAAGAAACCTAGTTCTGCAATGCTCCTAAAAATAATCTACATCTCCCAGGTGATCAGACTCAGCCCCAGGAAGGTGTAATCATTAATCTCAAAGTATTAGATCACACACTCAAACCAATGCCAGAATCTCCATTTCAAGATAAGAGCTTGAGTATTTGGTGACAACTCAGCAGAAAAATTCAGCTTTATGCTGATAAAAGGGAAGCAGGAGATATTTAACAGGGGCTGCAGCAGCTCCTGTGCCCACTGAGCTCCTCCTATTCTGCTATTTCAGTAGCAGATATTTTAACACCACTCTCTCCTGGATCTCAATTCCTCTGGGAAAGGGCACAGAGCAGGAGGATGTCAGACTGCAGGAATGCAGCTGATGAGAACACTGCACTTCCAGCATCTGCTCCCAGTTGGGCCAGCAAAGGCTGAAATTTTGGCTACAAATTGAGCCACTTTTGCAAGCAAAGAGTGTTCCAGTCCTGCATGGTTTGAGCACAGCTGATAAGGTCCAGTGGTTGTTCCTATGGCAAAAGAGATTAATTTATAAGCTATATAAAATGTATTTAGTGAGTCTTAGAGAGATTAGATTAGAAAGAAGCAGAAAGGGGGCAGGGGGGGAAGGTTAATGACATTGTTTTCTGAGCTGGAATAACTCATGCTCAAGTTGTCAGAAGCTGGGAGAGCCTTAGCATGTGGAAACTACTGGGACCTGTTCTGCCCAGAGTATCTGCTCCACTGACACAGGCTTCTCCGGGGCAAAATCTGGGGGAAAAAAAATACTCCAATACCATGTCATTCCTGTGTGTGCACTTTAAAGTGCTCTGCCCAAAATAATATGTTCCAGTTTAGCTGCCAACTTCCACTGCACTGCAAGACAGGAGCCAGTGGTACCTGTGCTTCTGAATCTGAGGGCAGAGCTGGAATTTGCCCGTTAAAAGAGCAGGAACAAAGTTCTTTATTTCACACCTGGCTTGGAAATTCCAGTTTAACAAGAATCATCAGCCAGTCTCCCTCGGAGCTTCCTGCTTTAATCTGCAACCACCTTGAAAATGGGTGCAGCAGGGAGACTGCAGTATGAGCAAATAACATGACACCTCTGCAAATGTGCTAAATGAATCAAAAATGGGGATTATCTCAAATGAGCTTCCCCTCCTGTCTCCTCCCTCTACCTATTTATAGGAAGAATGGCAAATAGTATCATCCTGTTTCCTAGATTAGTCTAGAAGTGGCTTAATATCTTCATGCTCAGACAGGAACTACTATAGCTGACAGAATCCATTACTCTTTTAATGTGGGAAGTATTTTACCTGATGTGTAGGTTTTTAGGGTTGCTGGATAAATTCAGAATGACTAGGTCCTTGGTATTGTTTGATGGACAAATAATGGATTTGCTGCTACGTGTAAATAGCAAAAAAATTTTATTCTGCTCTAGAGCATCTTCCGAACTCGACATCAGTGGAAGCAGAAGCAAACCCACTGCAGCCAGTTGAGCTGCACAAGGTCACAGCTAAAGACAGGGGTTCTTTCAGTCCATTGTGATTTTTGGCTGCTCTCTTTCATAGTTAGATTCTCAAAGGTGAAAAGTTACAAGAAGATCAGTGAGGTGGAGTGTAATCATTATAAAAACCCCACTGTTTTTACTTCCCTGAAAGGGGTGAGGAAGTTGAAATCTTTCACTCTCCGTGTCTGACACAGAATTGTCCTGAAGTGATGAGTCAGGTTTCCAGTAGAAACGTTCTGTGTGAAAGGACAATTCACATATGATTCTGCACAGTTCCCATTGTAGGGAAAGCACACAGCAGTCACTTTTAGCTTTATCATGCTATTTTTTCTGTTTAGCATGTAAAGATTTGGGCATCTGGCTACAAACAGCATTGGCATCACAAGCACTGTTAACAGTGACCTCTGAAACACTGCTTGTGGGTCCATCTTGCTGTCATGTTCTGAAGTTGTGATGACTTCAGAGCCAAGTTTTTATCAGTTACCAGTGAAAAATGTAGTTGGTATAGCTAGAGCTATACATTTCCTTCATCTAAACTGGATTAGTGTCTTGAACTGGTGCCAAACCCAGAATTATATTTGCAGTGTAAGAAAAGCTTTATCACTCTAACATTGTAGAATACCTGTCATGCATAAAAGTATTTAATGTTCCCTTAACCTAGAGCAGACCAAGGCTGGCTATAATACACTATTAATCATGCTTGAAGGACTCTTAGCACGGTTTCAGTGAAGCGTTTAGTCCGGGGAAATTTTAGAGAAAGTTATGCCAAAACCCCAGTGCTCCAAGCACAGCAGTTTGGCCCTGGTGTGTTAGCCCAGTTTCTGAAAACAATTGTTTTCTATGCCAATTGAGAAAATTATATTAAAATAACCAACACACTTAGGCAAAATCACAAGCAATAGATTTCTGGGGTTCTCGTGATGCAGATAGTGCTCATACGCTTATACATATTAAATAAAGAGCAGATGAAGAAAAGCTGGGAGGTGGAATGAGTGGGAAATGTCTGGTAGGAAAACACTAAGACAAAATTCCAGACTTAACCATTCTGAAATATTTGAAAGCGTTTTTAAAGATCTCTCTCTTATTCCACAGGGTTCCAAAAGGATGTCTGATGCAGAGGTGCAAACAGATCCGGTGTCAATCCTACCTGCTGGGAAATCCAAGTAATGACTCCACATGGCTGCTGGAGGCTCAGCAGCTCTCTGCAAGCTCCCTTGCAGTAGACATGACTCATTCTTTTCCTTTACATGGCTGTCATCAAGTGCCTGAGGCTAAAGCAAACACTGGTATCATTTAAGGTATATCATTTACAGGGTTTGTTCCTTCCATGTTAGAAAGCGACTCTAAAGATCACCAAGCAGTGTGTTGTATGTTTAAAAAAAGGTCATGTGGATGATTTTAAATCTATAGAGGGTAGGGTATGTAAGGTAGGAAGGTGGCAGTGAACTAAATAAAAGGCAGGAAAAAAACGCACGTTACAGAGGAATGCAGATTGGGCAGCAAGGCATGAGCAACAAACCCTCCGCTTTAGAGAGCTTTAAAGCAGCCAGGAAAAACAAAAATCTCCTTTGATAAATGTTATATCAGATGTAAAAACAACCGAGTCACTTTTTGTGGTTTTTCAATACAGCTGAAATTAGCAAAAAAAAAAAAAAAAAAAAAAAGCCGGTGGAATAATAGAATCAGTGGATATAAAGTTATGCTTCCTATTGGTTATTAATGGAAATTAAAATGCTAAAATGCAAAGGCTTTATGTGATTGAGATGACGTCTCTCTTGTCTGGGTGAGGTGGGATAACAAATTAAAAGCTATTTAAGGTTCTAATAGGAACACAAGAGGGCACCCACGTCCCCGTGCACTCCTAACACCAGGTTGTACCTACAATCCTGGGATTAATGTTTCTCAGATCATAGGAAACTTAGTTGTTTATTCAGATATTTGTTTATATCCATACTTGTAATTAATCCTAATAAAAACCAAAATCAAAGCTGTCCAGGCACCTCCATGCTTCACAAGACTCCTGTAATAACTGTAGTTAATAAATTTTACAGAAAATTAAGATTTCTGTTTGTTCAGTCCTGGGCAAACCTGTACAGGGAACCACAGGCCTGATATTTTAATCCACACTAGCATCTGAACGATACAGTAGTGTATATTTTGACCTCCTTATCTTTAAATAAACTAATACTTATCCTTTGGAAAAAAAAAATCCTTTGCTGCTTTAATTTTAAAACAAAGTTTGTTGTTTCTGTCCCTGTGGTCTGATGATTGACATGACATTAAGGCAGAAATGAGCACATACAAACCCTGCCCGTGGAGGGAATAGCTGTTATTCATTCTTTATGGGAGTGAAGATCATAACTGGAAATCAGAGGAGAATTCTGCAAAACCTGCAGAATTCCAGTTCTAACTAGTCAGAGAGGACAGAGGTAAAGAGCTTTGTTTGTCCATGAGCCATTGTAGGTTGGTTGTGTTTGTGCAAACCTGCAGAGTTGGGGTGAATAAGCAAAACTTGCTGCTGGTTCTACGCACAGGGAGCACAGACAAAAGGTTCTTCAGTTCCAGTGGTACTTTCCATTCCCCTCCCTGGCACAATGGGCCTCTCATGCCATATAAAGTGATATCAATCAAGAGGGACCGTTTACAGATTTCCAACCTGATTTTAACATCCTATTTGTACGTCTGTGTGGGAGCAGTGACTCCAGTGCTTCCCCCACTATGGCAGCATGAGAGAAGAACTGGGCTTATTATGTCCAGTTTTGCTACACAAACACACAGAAAAAAAAAAAAAAAAAAAAGAGGTTTTAGGGTTTGTCTACGTTACAGGAGGTTTATTTATATCAATGCATGTAAGGCTACATACAGGGAGGCAACCACCATGGTTACACAGTGGTATGAAAGTGCCAGATGTCAGCACAGTGTGTGTTACCAGAGCAGAGGAATAAGCTGCTGACTTCATCCTGCTGTAATTGCCTCTGTGTTAGAATGGTATTTAGGCATTTTTCAAATAAAAGTATGCTCTGGCTACTCAATTACATTATAGAATCACAGAATGGGTTGGGTTGGAAGGGACCTTAAAGGTCATCCAGTTGCACCCCCTGCCATGGGCAGGGACATCTTCCACTAGCCCAGGTTGCCCAATCCAACCTGGGCTTGGACACTTCCAGGGATGGGGCAGCCACAGCTTCTCTGGGCAACCTGTCCCAGGGCCTCCCCACCCTCACAGGGAGGAATTTTTCCCTAATATCTAATTTAACCTTGCTTTCTGTCAGTTTGAAGCCATTGCCCCTTGTCCTGTCACTCCAGGCTCTGGTAAAAAGTCTCTCCATCTTTCTTGTAGCTCCTTCAGGTGCTGGAAGGTCACAGTTAGGTCACCCCAAAGCCTTCTCTTCTCCAGGATGAAAATTTAGACTGTATATATATTATTGTATTATAGACAGTGTAGATATTAATGTTATATTATGGATAGATCAGACTTTCTATGGAAGAGAACAACCCTTCCCTAGCCAGTGGTTTAGGAGCAGGTCTGTGCTGATTGCACTCTGTTTTCCCGAGGCTATTAGGACTGCTGACCACGTGACTGGACCGTATCACTTGGCAATGGGGCTAATTTCAGGAATCAGGAAATCCTCTTGGCAGAAAAACAAGAAAAACAGTGAGTCTGGCTGTAGATGCCCCTCATGCCACGGAGCTATTATTGCCGATGAAATAACGGTTAGTGTTGGCACTGCCTCCCACAGAGAAACTCCCCGAATTGTTTGATTCCTCTCTGATAACAGGAACAACACAAGCTTTGAAGAAGCCAGTCAGCCTTCTCATAAAGCAGCAACACATGGAGCCCCAAGAGGAAGATAGGTCTTAGGAGATGCATCCCCAGTTAAGTTGAGCTTCCGCATTCCACACGCAGTATAAGAAACATAAAAGTGCAGCTTTTATGTTCAGGCCCGGTAAAGCTTAACAAGTCATTTGGAAATCAAAGCTTTGGAAGAGGCTGCAGTCCAAGACAAAGGAAAAGAGCAGCCAAAGCAATACATTGCATTTAGAGACTGTTGTCAACAAATAAGCTCTGGCTTTACTCATAAGATGTTTTGAAGCAGCTCAGATTGTTTCAAGGATCTTAAGGTGTGTTTCGTGCAGGCATTTCGGAAGAATTTAAAGTAGATAATGCTTAGTATAAATATATCTCATAAATATAAAAGGGAATGGATTGAAATAGCTACATTTTGTGTAAGAAGTGCTTCCCTCCAATGGACAGATGTTTCTCTCCCCCTCAATAAGAGAGCAGGTTCCCAGGTAGATTTCCTGGCTCTGCCTCAGGTGTCCATCCCGCTGTCCCCAGGACAAGTCCCCAGTGAGCCGAGCTCATCACTGCACACAGAGGTTGGGTGCTGCAGGTTTTCCTGAGCTGAGAGCAAATTATCTCCGTGGAAGTGTATCTGAGCTCAATTGTTCTTCTCTGGAAGGTGTCCAGATGTGTAACTGCGCTGCCTTTCAGGAAGGTTGTATAGATAACTCCTGGCAGATCTGCCCTGTACTGACCCCACCATGCTCAGCCCCAGCAGGACAAGGTGATCTCCGGTACTGTCTGTGCATTAACCAGCCGCTAATTACACACACCAGGTAATTGCACTTTAGCAGCTATTATTTATTTGGTGTAAGCACTGTCTACAGACAAAAAAAAAAACCACAAAAGCCTGGTGTCTTTTCAGCCTGCCCTGTCTAGTGACTGTCTCTTGAGGGGGGCCAAGGCAGGGCACTATTGGAGGTCATGCAGAGGCTGCCACAAGGGCCCATCCCCATGTCCCAGACCTATCTCCATGTCCCAGACCTATCTCCATGTCCCAGACCCATCTCCATATCCCAGATCCATCTCCATATCCAAGGCCCATCTCCGTGGCCAGGCCCATCTCCATGGCCAGCCAACCACCTGCCCAAAGTCTCCTGTCCCCAGGGTGGGGAGGGGGACCAGCAGACTTGTCGCACTTCCCTTGACATTGTCGGGGACAGAAGGACACTGAGGCAGCGCTGAGGGCTGGGTTCCTGTGCCTGTGCTCAGGGACAACAGGTGTGTGATGGCTGCTGTGACCCTGCTGGGAGTACTGTGGTGGGGCATACTGGGGGCTGCAAACTGTCCATGAAGGATAAAGAACCATGCAGGGGGTCGCAGAAAGAGAGAGGCCTGGCTGCACATGACCTGTGGGGCTGAGGTGTTGCTGACACCAAACCATTGCTGTTTTTTTGGGGGACACCACACCTGGTGGCCCAAACCTCTCCACGGGCTGCCAGGCCACCTCCACCTCCTCCACCTCCACTCTGGCCTGGACAAAGCTGAGGGGCTGCCCAGGAGCTTTTGAGAATCCCAGATCCTGCGAATATGTGCCTGAAAAGACCATAATTGCACTCTTGATCCTGTATAATTGGATCTCAGGAGGTTCCTGTTGGCCACCTGGCTGCTGAAAGCATTTGTTCTGATGAATTAAGTGCATCCATCCATCACACTGGATCTGCACTCCCAGGGAGGTCTGCAGAGCAATAAACTCCTCTGAGAGTATCTAGACTTTCTCCCTGTGGACCATGCCAGACCTGTATCCACACTCAGCCTGGTGTTACTCTGGAGCAGCTTTTCAGTTGGGAATCTGATCAGGACCTTGTAAGTATGAGATTCTTCACTCTGCTCACACTGAGACCTGGATCTGACATGTAAGGGAATAGTAAAGTTACTTCCAGGGTTTGTGTGTTTCAGAGCTCTGCACCCAGGGCTTGGAACTTGTTTTTAGAATACCTTAACACTTTTTTATATGTAAATGTTTACAGCTGGCTTTGAAGTGACTGGGGCAACAAAATCCATGGCCTCATCCATGGAAAATGTAGCTTGTCAGGAGGTAAACACAAAGGGTTGGTGTGCAGATGGGCTGGGCTGTGGGAACTGACCCCACCTGGGAGGTTAGAGGAGGAATAGCTCTAACTTCTGGATGGTCATACACTCATTTGAGAATATCAGTGAAGAATCTGGATTTGCTATAGACTCCACCTCTTCTGGATAACACACCCTGGTCTTTACTGGCAATTTCAGCAGTTTAGCAGTTCTGAGAACACAAAAACAGGAAATTCTGCAGCAGCCTTGATGGAGGCTGAAGATGTGTAGAAATTCCTTAAAGAAGTGTTATTTTCTGAAAACAAACTATCAAAAGCCTTGAAGAAGAATTTGCTTTTACTTAATCGTTTCCTATTAAATTTGTCACCTACTGAAGTGCAGGGGAAAACAGCCTCCTGCACAGGAAGCAGGAGTGATTCGACTTGGAACCGGAAAGGGACAAAGTCCGAATTCCTTCTTTATCACATCCCACTGTGAGCAGGTGATGCAGCGTTTGGCATTGCCCCTTCACCTACCTTTACACAGCATAGGAATGAGGTCCTTTATTACCATCACTGTGCACAGGGAATGATAAAGACAGACCCCAAACACAATGACATTTAAAACACAATTAGAATTTTGCAGACTCATCTTTGTTGTAGTGCTCCACAAATTTTGAGAATGGTTGTGATTACTTCATTAGGATTGTTTGGAAAACAGAAGGGAAGTGAGGATTAAGTTGCAGAGTTTTCACTTTTTTTTTTTCTGTCAGCAGTTTCTAGTCAATTGGAGAAATAGATTCTTGGTTGGTATAGTCTGCAATTTTATTACTTCAGTAAATGAAACTGAAGTAGCCCAGAATGTTGAGGCACTGTCACCACAGGAAGCTTTCCCTTTGCAGCTTTTGAGCCCTGGCAGTGACTGTCACAAGAGAAGGAAAAGCATTGCTTGTGAAAATTTTGCTTGTAAAATTGAGCTGAAGCTTAGTTTTCTCTTTTGTTTTGTTTTGCTTTGCTTTTTAACCACTGATTCACAGCACTGGAAAGGCATATAATTATCAAATGCCTTGTTCCTATACAAAGAGATTACATAGCCTCTGATAAACAAAAGACTGAGAGAAATAAGAACATACGTCTGTCTGGTACAGCTGAAAATCATCCTGTCAGTCATTCACTTGAGAAGGCCCAAATCAAAACTGTCACGATTCTGCTGTGGGCAGGTTGTCACTGAGTGCTGCATTCAGGCAGTGATTCCTTTCCAGGGCACAAACAGAGGCTTTGGAAGAAGGTGTGGGATTTTGCCTCCCCCTCTGTGGGCTGGGAAGAGTGTGGGGTAGCAGAGCAGTGGGAAATCACTGCAATCGCTGTGAGGAACAGCCAGAGTTGAGCTTGCAGATGTCCTGCTGCCTGCTCCTGATCCCAGATCTGTTCCTTCTCAAAGCCTTCCACCCAGCCTCCCTGTAGGACACCATAAATTCCTATCTATGCAGAGTTTACACTATTTCTAGAAAATCTATGAACATGAGTGCTTGTTGACACCATTCTGGAGGTGATACCATGTCATGTGTGAATGCACATCGTGGCTGAGGAGATCAGGTTCATGTAAACATCTAGATAATAAATAGACACTTAGTGAGTTCCTAAGGCCAGGTGGTTCTCACTGGACTACTACTGGAGACCTGCAGGAGTAAACCTGTGCTAGCCCTTCAGCTATTTCATAGTTTTAGGTATTTATTTCTATAAACTAAAATCCCTGGTGTGAGCTGAGGTGGCTGAAAGTTGTTCTCTCAGGTGTCAGAACAGGAGAGCAAGGAGAAACAGACAGTACCCTCTGAAGTTCCTGCAGCACAAATTAGCAGGCATCCTTCATCACATTCAGTGATAAAGGCTACATAACTTTATTAACATCTTTTTACTGACACAAAATGCTGTATCTCTATTCACATCCCCAATCACAGAGCAGAACCTGCTCTTAGATGATGTTGTAGAAACAGTTCCCTGTACCCAGAGAACCCAGTGATGGGTCACACCTGAAGCATTTTGGTGATTGCAGTTAAGTGCTTCCAACTGTGTGAGCAGAGCAGCCCTGCCAGAGACACCGCTACACAAATTAAATTCCAGTGTGACTAAATCCCTGCAAAGGCTTTTATTGATGTTGTGACTATACTTGAGAATCATTCCTGGCTCTCTTCTCTCCCTCTCTTGCCTCCACACATTCCTGCCAGTAAAACTGCCAAGTAAAAACTAGGTTTTGCCTCTGTCAACCTGCTGTGGGATCTGCAGGTTTAATGGCTGCAGTGGGGTGAGTCAGCCCAGGTGGAATTCATTTCTGAGGTGATGAGAAGGTTTAAGCTCCTTTGAAAGGGATTGGAAAGGAAGACAGAGCTAACACGAGCTGGATTTTGGTGGGAGCAGGTAGGAGCTGTGTGTTCCCCAACCTCCCTTTGCGTGGACAGGATGGTGTGGGATGGTTTTGTTGCTTTCCAATCTGGGGTGTGCACTCAGCCTTTCACGTGGAATCCTCTTCTGGTTTCCCAAGGAGACATCAGTCCTTGATAAGCTTTTTTGGGTTCAGCTTTCTCTGGTGCTTGTGGGGTGATTTGCCTGGAAGTGTTGTGTGACGCCTTAGCTCAATCCCTCACTAAAACCTGACCTTTGGGAAGCTTTACACACCTGTAACCCAGTGCAGCCATTCACTCTCCCACCTTTTTGTTAGAAGCCTAAATGAGGATTTAGCCACCGAACTTCAACCCTGAAATCATAAACACCTCTATCAATATTTAATTAAAGGTGAATGGCAATGATAAAATGTAAATTCACTGAAGCCCAGAAGTACATGGGAACATTTATCACAAAAATAACAAGCTTGGTTTTTAAAGTTGCCTTTCCATGTGAAATACGCTGGAAAGTAGGGGAAATGTCACTAAAGCCTCACTGAGAGACCCAAGCAGGGCTTGTATTGAGTATGTGAGAAAAATAATGGTAGATTTTGGCATGTCAGCATCAGAAAACCTGCCTGTGCCAATGGACATAAAATACTTTTTCTTGGGTTAATCTTGCAAGGGGTTGTTTGTGTTTTTATTCTTTCTCAACAAACAAAATTTCTATATCCCTGACATTTGTAATCTAACTGAAGTGTTGCAAAGAGGTTTAGAAATGATGCAATGATGCAAATGAAGTTTGGTGTGTTTGAAGCCAGGGGATGTGGCAAGGGGAGGGTTAAGGCAAATCTGCATCCTTTCCTTGTCCCCTGTCAGCGTGTCAGTCAGGAGAGCTGACCTGCAGTGATGTAACATAATATGGACACCCAGGCTTTTAACAAATGTCACTTTGAAACAAAGCATGCGCTTTTAGAGAAAGTTGTTTGTTTTAACTGAACCCAAAATCAAGCATTCATCATCTTGTCTCCTGTAAAGCATATTGTTCCAGCTCGGAAAAAAACTGAAACTAAACCATATGCTGAAAGTGGAAGAATTTAGAAAAACTTGCTCTCTTTCCTTCCAGTCTGTGCCTCATTTTTTTTAACTTCAAGGCAGGGGGGAGAAGGAATTGCTGTAGACAGGGTAAAGATGGTAGTTGCTATTCCCAGTCCTTTACACAAGAGTAGGTGCTTTCAAGTACTTGGAAACAAACATTGTACTAAAATTACTACTGGTTACTGGCAGATTTACTCGTAAATGTCTATATTCTAGGATGGAAATAGTGTTTAGGGTTTTGCAGAAAGTGTTCCTTAAGCGTTTTGTTCACAGATGTATCTTTGTTCTTATGTACATGTGTTGCCAAGAATTTCCTAAGCAACTACTGATTATGCACACTTCAATTTTGGGTATTGGGCTTGTAATTTCTCAAAGAACTGAACCTTTTATGAATGCTGGTTCTTTGGCAGGGAGATTTTGTAAAGGTCACCCCAAATTGGCATTGTTACCATGATTCCAACCTTCTACTTTATCTTGAATTTACTCCTCCAAGTTGACTCTTCAGAAGACTGTAGTGTTACTCCTATAAAAGTTGAAAAATACTGTGTTAATTTAGAACTGGATTTTGAAGTTTGAGGGCAAATCAATCTCTGCTTTTGTGGAATATTTTCTATGTTTTCAGGATCAAAAATTTATTGTTGAGCATCAATCACCTTTAAGTGCTTTTTTTATATCTGACTTCCTCTTAACACGTTTAGCTGATCTCTGCCCTACAACATGAAGTACTCATGAAAGGTTTGCACTCTGAGATAATCAAAACTAATGTGAACAGTCCAGTTGCTATCACCAACAACCATCTCGGAGATTAAAGTGAGATTTCTATTCCAGTTGTTAGTCTGAATTTAGATTTTGCTGTTAACTGTCTATAGAAAAAAAAAAGTATTATTTGGCAGTTTTTGCAAGTTGATCTTCAAAATAGACACCTCAACTGAGATAATGCTTTATTCTTATTTATACTTATTTATACTTCCTAGTTGTGATTGGACTTGCTTACATTAAAGCCAGGGATACAGAGAACATGTAAAAAGATACCTACATTTATTCTTTGATTTCACTTTTTCAGGTGTAATACACACCTGAGACATCTCTCTTTAAGCCAGATTTGTTCATTGTCTCCAAGGGACAGTGTTTCCAACTTCACCATAGCCCTGATTCACACGTGGTTGTTGTTCCAGTGAGAGATGTCCACTCTTAGGCAAGACAGGCATTTTCTTTTTCTTTTTTCTTTTTGTGTGTGGTTTTTTTTGTGGGTTTTTGTTTTTTGTTTTGTAGTTGGGTTTGTTTTGTTTGGGGGGGGGGGGGTGTTGAGTTTTTTATTTTTGCATTTGGTGGAATATTTAACTTTCATTATCAGAACTAGTCCTGAGCTGTTTATGATTTAATATCCGGCCCACGAGGAGGTTTAGGCTTGGGCCAGATGATGAATATTCTATAAAAGCTGATGTTGCTGCGCTGCATAAAGGAGCAGCTCAGGTGGAAAAGGGAAGGTGCCAAAAGGGAGGTGTTCACACTGAAATGGACTGCAAACAAGCTGCTGCAGAACCATCTGCAGGACCTGTTCTCAGCAGTCAAATATTAAAGATTAAGCAGATAAAACAATCCTTGCTATTGAAAATCAGATTACTGCTTTCATGCATGTGTATTGGCAGTGCAGCCCTGCCACAGATGGACACTATTAAAGGGAGTAATCAAATACCAACATGTGTTTCATACAGAAAGAGACCCTGACCAAACTGCCTAGCAGGAGAATTCTTGTATTTATTTTTATATCAGAGAGGTAACCAAGATTTTCTGCTTTTTTTTTTTTTTTTTTAATGCTGATCCTGTGTTGGTTACTGGGAACTCTCTATGTGATTCTCTCAAATCCCAATATAAAAATGCATTATTCATTTTTAATTATTTTGAAGAAAAACTATAATGCATGAAGCTGGGTTCACAAGAGGTCTTGTCACTCTTGCAGGCAGGTTCCGGCGTGTGCTGGGATAATTTAATGTCAAAAAATTGACTTACTTTCCTGTAATTAAATGAGTGTACATCAGGATTCTCTAAACTGAATTTAGTAGAATCCCAGAGTGCAGAACAGATGCAATGCTGCAGATCTCTCCCAGCACAGTAAATACTGCAGCCACTTAAGGAATTACTTGGCATCTGATGTTTCTGAAGCTGACTGTGGCTGAGCAGGGACAAGGGCATTGTGCACAGAACTGCAATCGTCACATCGCGGTCCCATCAGCTCTGTTCAGGCCGGGCAGGGCAGGCTCCTCCCCTGCCTTCCTGGCAGAAAAACACACAATATTGTCACTTCCCCGAGTTGCTTCCTCGTGCAGCAGCTGAATCCCATCCCTGTCCAGCTCCGCTCCCCCAGCCTTTGTGTCCTGGGAATGCTGAGTGACTCCATTCCTGCCACGGCCTCTTCAGTAACTCTGAAAAAAAACACAAATTGCTGCTATTATTACAGGATTTGAAAATTATTTTCCCAGAATTATATATATTTTTAACAACCAGTTTATTAAAGTTTGCTGTTTTTCTTTTTTTTTTTTAATATTATTTTTTTTCTTCCACATAGCCCTGCTGTTCCACTGCAGTTAATCTGTTTGTCTATAATAATGTTAGGTTTGCTTTAACTTTTATGGAGGCGGTTGATCAGATCCTGTGGATTACTGAACTCAATAAAATCCCTGTGCCCTGCAATCCTATATTACACAGTATTTCTTGCAAATTCACTAAATGTCAGCACAGTGGTACCAATAAAATCACACAGGCTGCTTTCCTAACAAGGCAAGAATGAGTTGTTCTGTCCAAAAATGACTGTCTGAAGCAGATTTTCCATGAACTGTTTTGTCAGTGTGTGCGTGCATGCACACACATCCAATCCCGGCATTCCTGGGACCTCATGGATTAAGTTCCCCTAAGCATCCATGATATAATTTCTTCCAGGACCAGATTCATGTGGTAATGTCATTGTTACACAACTGCTTTTCTCAGCTTTAAAATAATGACATTAAGTACTAAATAATTACAAGTTTTCTTCCTTGCCTCCCTCGCTAATTTTTGTCCAATGTGAAATTTAAAAGACAAAAATAATCGGGGGAAAAAAAAGGTAAAAAAACCCCACCAACAAAACAAAATGATCTTCTGTACCAGAAGTACAGACATTATGTTGCATCAAAAAGAATTTTGTTATCTCCCCTTCCCCACCCCTGAAACAGAAGTTGTTTCAACATCCTGGCTTGTCCCTGCTCTCATACCAGCAATATGTTCTTTGGCATGTCCTGAGCATTACAGCAACAGCCCAGCTTGCCAGAGTTTAATAGCTCTGCTATGTGATTATAGTTTTCAGGCCATACCCACTTTATTGACACAGTTTCCTTTTACTATTGCTTAATATCACTTCCCTCCTCTTTCTGCCGCCCCCTTCCCCCCGTTATCCAGCCCCAGCTCTCTCTCCATTGCCAGTAGAGGGCACTTGGATTTAGTTTCTTGGATTAAAACTGTTCAAGCAGTTGCACTTAGAGGTTTGTTGTTTTTTTTTTTTTTCCTGTCGTCCCATTTATAGGAACCTGGAGACTAAAAACAAAACCAAACAAACCGATAATCCCACCCTCCATGATCCCAATTTCCGTGGAGCTCAGGGAGGGCAGAGTGGTGCCCGGAGGAGCTGATGGATGTCACTGCAGGCAAGGCACCATTTTGGTGAACTCCAGCATGTGTTTTCTTTAGGAGGATCCTCCTGATCGTGGAGGGAGGATAATGAAAGGGTCCTCCAAGATGTTTTCAGAGCAATTTCTTCACAGTGGTGCTCTGGGTAAATAACACTTCTGCAGCCTCAGCGGAATGGGGGCTTAACCCAACTCCAGTTGAGCACAGGGCTGCAGTGCACACCTCCAAACCTCCCTGCTCCCTCCTCTCTTTACTCTTGGGTTATTTTTACATTTTTTCAGGATTCACAGCTCAAGCTGGATGTTGTGTCCAGTAATCTCTGTTCAGGTTTCCTGTTAATCCTCCCATCCTTCACAAAGAATAAAGCAAGCCCACTGTATGGTTTAATTCCAAACACTTGGGTCAGAGAGCTCCTATTTGGGATCTCACTGGGGACAGGGTTTCATTTGGTGCCTTTTTTGGGATATCACTGATTAAAAGCTGATGTGTGACTGGGAGTGGGGCAGACAAAAGCAAAGGAGTGTCACTGAAGGGGAGAGGGGTGATGATAAAGAGGAAATGAGAGATCTGCCTTGTAAAAACTGAGGTACATTGAACAGAAAAAAAGTGCCTAAAAATGTGTCTATGCACACTGTGACCTGAATGTTAAGCAAGTGCCACAGAACTGCTTTTAGATTAAAAAGAGAGAGGATAAATAAGTGCCTAATGTATATGAAAAGATATGTTCCCCACTCCATTCTCTCCTTGTCTTTCAAATGCAGAAGAAACAAAAAGGTCAAGAGAGATTTGGTCGATACTATAACACGGAAGTCACTTTTTGTGCTATTGTGAATGTGTTATTGTTCTTCTCTTGCTGCCTTGTTCATATGAAGAATGAAATAAAAACAATGCTAATGACAAGAGAGGGACAAAGCCTGTGCTGGGCCAGATGGCTGTTGGGGAGGAAACTCTTACCTGTGTTTTTTACCACATTGCTTTGAAGAAAAACTGTGCTGTTTATTATTACCGTAACCTTCTCAGAAAGCAACTTTAATTTTTCTGCTTGAGCCCTATGAAATGTCTCACTGAAACCTTTCCCTCCTAACACTGCCATCCAACTGGGAAAGCTGGTACCTCACAGAAGTTACTGAAGTGTGTCTGGTACAAAACACAAGTCACGTTGATGGCTGACAATAGAACACAGTTAAAGACAACTGATTTGAGATTTACATATCTTAAGTGTATACACAGTTGTACAGTCAGTTATGTCCTTTCAGTTCCTGTGGAAGTCAGATAACTTTATAGCTGCTTTGTGAGATACATAATTGCCTGGTTACGTACATAATTAATTAAATACTGTATGCAATCATAACTGCATGAGTAGAACAGGAGCGCAGTCATACCTGTCACAATAAGCTGAGCTTGGACAGACAGCTGAGTTATTAATGCTGCATATACTGGGATAACTGGGATCCTTTACTTGTCATGTAACTTCAGCAGAAGAGCTGCCATGCAATCAGTTGCTTTTAAAAGGAAGTATTCTTCCCCTGCAGGCTGCACTGGCCCAAAGTATTCACAGTCCTGCCCTAAGATGAAGCTGAAAAATAATTTGCCAGCGTTTCTGGCATTATTTTCAGTACAAAACTCATCCAGGTTTAAAAAGCGAACTCCTTGTGCGTTATCAGTTACATCCTTTCAGGATAAAGAAAAGCTTTCAATCTCCTCCATTCATTGTGATTTGGAGAAGGCATTGTCATTGTAAAGTTTTTGTCCAACAGTTCACACAACAGGTTTGAGGCTGCAGCTTTTAGGAACTATGGTATTTCCTGAGACTGGAAATGGTGAAACTCTTCTAAAACTGACTAATATTTTTTTCAGTTTAATAATGGAAAACATGTATTCAGAACTCTCTCTTTAAAGGTAAGGGATGTTCCTACTCCTCTGCTGTCTGAAGTTCCCAGTATTTGGTGTCAGCACTCTGGTTCAGGCAGATGTGAGTCACGGATCCACAGCAAATCTTCGTGTGAACGGGGCGAATGTTCGGGTTCTTCAGTGGGTTCTGACCAGCACTGTCACTGCTCTGAGATTTCTTTGGTGATAAGAATAAGTGTTTAAATCTGTTGGCTGAAGCAATTAGCAGTTCACCCTTTAATCACCACTCGCAGACTAAAAGAGAGGGAAGGTACTTAGATAACAAGAAAAAAACCTTAAATTTAATTTGAGGTCCTTGTGCTTACAACTGCTGTGCTGTGTATGTCCCTGGGATATATTTCTGACTCTACATGAATTTGAATCCTATGATGGATGAAGGCTGAGTTACCAGAGCCAGAAACATTTTTGTTTACATTTTTTTAACACACAGTCTGGAAGGAAAAGGAGAAAAATAATTTGTTAGTTGGCCTAGTAAAAAGTATTATGTTTCCCTATAGCTTTGCCTGCCATAAGGAAGAGTGGGATAACCTGCTTAGGTTTTCCTGTTGCATTTCAGCCAAGCAAACATTATCAGTAATGCCATTCCTGTAAGTCATCAACCTCTTGGAAGGGAAGAGGTGACACAGCTCTGTGGTTTTGGGTGCTTAGGGAGTGTGGAACAGTGCCCAGGATGGATGCAGGGTCCCACTTCCACTGCTGGATGGAGTGCAAAGACCATGGATGCACATCTTCACCTGGCTGGGGCTGCAGAGCCTCTGCCCCGTGTCCAGTGTGGGGCCTATGGGATGGTCCTATGCCCACTGTGGGCACAAGGAGCCAGGCTGACAGAAATCCTCTTGCTTTTGTGTTCAAGTTCATTTATTTAAGGCCAAACGAGTCAGGGGCAGTCATAAAAAGGGGTTTGACAGCCAATTCTGCAGTGGCAGCAATGAGTGGGGATGGAAACTTGCCTGTGGTTTAAGAGTTGGTGATAAGCTACTTCCAGCTTTTCCTCCATAGGGAGATATTAATTTATTATATAAAACAGGGAGTGTCACCAGAATCAGTCTGGGCAACCAGCATAAATCTGGTTTATGTGCTTCCCCATAGTGTTCATGTACCTGCACAGTACAAGCAGATAAAATAAAAGCTGTGGCTAATAGGACAGTAAGAAGCAGAGCAAAAAAAGGCATATTTTCAGGTAGTTCTTTTCTGCCCACAACCCCACTACAGTGAGTGAAAGCTTGAAATATAAAGCACAACCAAATGCATGTTGGACACTGATACACAGAACTTGTTAGGAGTAAAAAACAAAACAAAACCCCTGATGCACTATTCCACATCTGCCTGACAAACTTTGTAGTGTTTCCTTGCTGCTAACAAAGATCACACAGAGCTAATACTCTATCAAAGCTTAAGGATCAAATAAATGCAGCGTTCACCTCCTCCCAGGACCTGTGCCCTGGTTTTATTGGCGTGCACAGCACAGGCAGTGTCGTGAGAGGCTTGTGAAATGCAACTTCCCACATGCAGCAAGGCTTTCTGATCATCCTGCTGCAGATTTTCTTAAAAGATATCAGTGTTCTTAGAAAGAGCATCACTTCTTTTAGGCTTGTCAATAAAACTCTGGAGAGAGGGAGAAAGAGAGGGCTGAAAGAAGAATAGTCTAACAAGTGCAGACAAGAATATAGTTTTCAGGACACAGGGTGGTTTATTGGAGCTGAACAATCAATATTTTGCAGGGTGGTTTACTCTGTGAAGCAGGAACAGCAGTTCCTCCTTCAAAGCCTACAAAGTGACAACAGAATCAAGGCAGAAACCCTAATTCTGGGACCTGATACGTCCAGAAGATTTGGGGGTCTCTCCCCAGCCTGTGTGTGGTGACTGATAACCTATCTGAAAGCTCCTGCCTGTTTGGGCCAGGAGCTGCTGGTGTTATCTGTGTCAGAGGTGGCTATAGAAAGAGAAATTGCTGATTTTGTTTCCACACAGAAAGTGGTTGAATATTAGTGTGCTCAGAAAGAAAAAAATGCTCATGGTATCTGGGGTGGGGCAAGTGACATTTATAACGTCGGTGAGAGTCAGGTTTGGGTTTGGAAAGAGCAGACCAGGCTGAGTAAAATAAGTGACCCAAATCTGAAGTGTGCAACATGCTCAAAACTTTCTTTTTCTTCACTTAAAATATCACTCAGGGTGTCTCACTTTATCATTAAGTATTAAATGCCTTAAATGTAGGCACTGGGTAGTTTGTTTAGATGAAAAGTAATATTTTGGCAAGTGAGATAAAAAAAGCTACTTACAGATTTGATCACAATAATCATGAAGAATCTAATTTAACCCTTTTTTCATTTTAAATCACCTGACTCAAATTGATTTGTTCACAGTGATTGTCAAATAGCTTGTGCAAACAAACCGTGTCCTGTGATTTTTCCGTGGATGGAGGTTGACATTGTTCAGTTTTTTGTCACATGATTGGCCACAAGTCACATTCTGTTATTTCTGTTTCCTGTTTGATGATCGAAATCAGAGATTTTCAGGTCTTGAAAATTATCTGATCTATTATGCAAATCAAAACCCAGCTGCTGAGAATTGACCCAAGAACACTTTCACTTCTGACTGTTCGACCCAAAACATGTTTGGCTTCGGGACTTACAGTGGAGCTGCTTTTCCTCAGTATTCTGGAGAACAAGGATGCACAAATCTTTTCTTCTCTTGGTTTTAGTTCTTTGGTAATGCTTTATGCATCTTTTGGTTTAAAAGCTACATCTGGGCAGTTGCTCATTTGATGTACCACAGGGCACTTTGTTCATCTCCCTGTGGAAAGGCACTTGGAAGATTTCATGTAAAGGCTGTGCAGCTCCAAGCGTGAGTGGGTGGGTATTGCCACAGTGCCACGAATTGTGCTCACCAAAATAGAATCACAGAATGGGTTGGGTTGGAAGGGACTTTAAAGATCATCCAGTCCCATTACACCCCCTGCCATGGGCCGGGTCACCTTCCACTATCCCAGATTGCTTCAAGCCCTGTCCAACCTGGCCTGGGACAATTCCAGGGATGGGGCAGCCACAGCTTCTCTGGGCAACCTGTGCCAGGGCCTCACCACCCTCACAGCCAAGAATTCCT
>JAWWLV010000057.1:12691453-12726166 GCA_035041135.1 Platyrinchus mystaceus
ATTAGACATCAAACTGCTTGTGCAAAGGCCACAGGAACATTGCAGGTCCCTCTGGCCACACCAAAACAGCACTTTTCGTTTGTGGCCACGACATTATTGTCTATTAGTAATTGAATTAAAATAGAAAAAAGTAGTACAAATGAATGATGGCTGAGGAAGAGATTCGTTTCCTGTAGCCTACATAACACTGCTTTTAATAATCTCAGCCACAGTTTTAATATCAGTTTAAATTAAAGACCACAAGGTAAGATCACACTGAAACTGAATGTTGCTAAACTAATTCTATGTCTGCTCATAAAAGGCTTTTTTATAAAGATATGGTTAGTGGAAAGCAAATGTTCAAGCAGTGTCTGTCAGCAAACTCACAGCCAGTTGACAAAACTGGACTTGTTGATTGTAGCTCCCTTTGAAAATTAACAGGGTAGGGGGGAGACATAAAGAAAAACCCATCCCAGAGAAGAGATGTCAGCTTCTAAGAATAATACAATGATATACATTAAATTCCTGTTTTCAAGCCCTATAAATCATCAAGCAGCACATAAGGACAGGCAGGTAGAGGGTGCTCCGTGTCACTCCCTCAGCAGCAAAGGGTGTTCCTGGAGGTGGCAGAGTCTGGTGTAATCTGCAAATTGGGTAATTCACCCAGAGGAAATCAGGAGCTGATTATCTGCAGGACCCTTGGACTTAAAGTGTTTTATGAAATTACCCCACTGTAAGCAGAATTCTGTTCAGGTCAAAAGCAGAATGGTTTGACAAGGTTAAATTTAAATGAATGTTAGCAAAAAAAAAACCTCTTGGAATTTGTTTTTGTCTATTTATTTTATAGTTTAGACTACAGTGCTATCTATTCTACAAAGAAAACCACAGAGTTTTCAAGTCTACATATGTGAGACTTTTTTAACATTTGGAATAAATCCAGTAATTCAAGATCCCTCAATCCAAGGTCAAGTCAAACTTTTTGCAGAACTGTAGTTTTATTTTCTGGGTTTAGTTGTATGTGAGAAAGGGGAAAGGACTAAATGAATTTTGGTATAATTCAGTTAGAATAGAATTCTACCACTTAAAACTGCAGTGCCTAAAATAAAGATATCTGATTTTTAGGTGGATTTGCTAGGACACTATTATTTGTACAAATTCATGCCTTTGAAATGGCCACATTCATAACTGTAAGAGCAGGGTGGCCTTTCCTGGAAGTGCACCAGGAGTAGCCCTGCCTCATAAGACAATAAGAATGACCAGGTTCTCATTTGCCTTCAGATGAAAGTGAATTTCATATGAAATGTATGAGACTGGTCATGTGTCACATCCAGCTGCAGTTATTTTGAAGGAAGAAAGAGGGTTTCTGTTGTTAAGGCCTTTAGTTTTGTGGAGCCTGTTTGGAACACTTTCACTTGGGTCATTCAAACAGAGAGAGAGTTACCTGATGTATATGAACATGACAAATCATGACAGCAAACTTTACTGATTACACGAGGCTTTGATGACTAGGTTGGACTTATGCAACATAAATAGAACAAAACAATGCTTGGAAACTTCAATTTTGTGGCATATATACAGGCTCTGAATGTAAATCAGTAAATGTCTCTGTTCATGTTTACTCAATACCCTGGTTTTAAACAGTATTTTCTACTGGGTAGCTGCTATAGATGCAATTTTTTATATTACTATTTTTAAAAAGAAAGTGAGATAAGTTTGGGCAAATTCCACTTACTTCCCTGTCATTTCAGGATTCTTCTGTACTCTGGACATGTGAGGTTATTTATATGTGAAAATCAATGCTTAGAAAATACTTATTTAACACTTCTGCTGGAATAAATCCCCTTTGGGAGTAAGGAGTTTTATTCAGAGGTCAGGATGTGGCCCCACTGCCAGAAGGAGAGTCTGTACTGGACTCAGTGTCGGATCATTTCTGCGGTTCAGGATCAAAGCTTCTGGGATAAGATCTTTGTTTATAGAGAAGTTGGGGTGGTGGTGTGTTTGGGTTTTGTTCTCTTTTTGTTTTGCCTCCTTGTGGGCAGTCGGTTGCACTTTCAGAATGGAAGGGACTGGGAGCATCGTGTCGTCTCCTGCTGCACACACTTTTAAAGGAGATGGTTTGTGTGTCCTAAAGATGCTTCAACTCTGGATCTGGCTGATCCCTCCCCTGAAGACTCTCTGTGTCCAGCTCTCCTTGACAGAGCAAGCTTTGTCTCTGGCTCTCATGTGCTCCATCCTGAGCTTTGTGATCTGCATTTTCCCAGCGGGGCGCAGCTGTCACGGTGACTCACAGGCTGAAAATCACCCTTTGATGTAGCTGTGGCTCCAACCATGGAGTGTGTTCTCCTGTTCCTTGTCCCGTCTAGTTTGAAGTGATTCAAACACTGCTCCTGTTAGCAAAATATTCCATAGTCTGGGAGACTCTTGTTATTCAGACCAATTTCATTTCAGCCCACACTATTTCATGCCAGTCTTTAAAGTTTGCACACGTCAAATATTTTAAGTTCTTATCATATCCTCCCTTAGTCATAATCTTACCAATTAAATGCATTCAACCTTTCTGCTGTTTTTTTCTTAATAAATTAATTTACCTAGAAGCCTTTTTACTCTTCTATTGCCTGAGTTAGCAATAGAGCTCTTTGAACAGATGGGCATTAAGGAGGGGGAAGGGGGAATTTTTTAAAATCAAAGTGACTCATGCAGAAATATTAAAACATACTCAGAAACGAAGCAACTTTAAAAAAAAATTGAAAGTATTGAGATTTTTTAATAGATAGAAGGCTCTCTAAAGATTACAAAAGTTGTGCAAATTAATCCTGTGTTCTTGCTGTTGTTTTTTTTTTATTTTATTTATTTAACAATCTCCTCCCTGTCAGTTCAGAGTTTCTGAATGATTCTAAAATTAGTGATTTATGCTAATTTTTTTCCCGGGGTCTTCAATGGTGATTTAATTTGAGCACACTTATGATATAAGTGAAATTATTCATTATGCAGTTGGTCTTATGTGAGACAATAAATCGCCCCTTTCAAACAATAGACTGGCTTTTGGAGACGAGTTAGGGCTGAGAGAGGGGTAAGTAGATAATACCAGAGAGACTGCTTGGAATTTTAAACTGATATTAGGATGGTCTGTGAGTAGGCAGGGAGGCTGCCCTGCATTTCCTCCTGTCTGGAACATTAAGTGTTCAAGTGCAGTAATGGTGCTTCCTGTCAGTGGGAATTGTTTAGCAGCTGATCACTTTATAAAGTGGAAGGGCAGGGGAAGCGACTGAAATAGCTGGGGATAGGAAATTCCTGCAAAATAGAGAAGTAAAACCCTAAAAGGCTTCGAAGTGAGTAATTGAGGAAGATGGAGCTGCAGTGGCTTCTCTCACTTTTCAATTAGTTCGGTTTGCTCGACTCTCCCCGGTGGGAGTGATCCGATCGCTGGAGGCTCCTGATGCCGAGTCCTGCTCTGCACTGTTACACATCACGTGGCCAACAACAACAACAAAAAGGATTCATTCCTTCTCCCACAAAGCCTGCTTTCCCCACCACCACCCCTTCTCTTTTTCAAACATCCAATTGTCAATTAAAAATTGCAGTATTTTTTCAAATGGTTGGGGAAATGCTGTTTTCCAGTGGGATATGAGAAGAAAATTTTACAAGCTGGGGGAGGGGAGTAACAACAAAGCACTTATTCTTCCCTTTCCCCTCCCCCAGGAGAGGGAGGAAGCAGAGGAGTGGTAGTAGAAGTAGGAAGAAGAAAGGAATTAAAAAGTAAAGAAAACTTGAAAGTGGAGTAAGGAGTGGAATTTAAAGGGGAACTGTGCACTTTTCGAAAATCTTTGGCAAGAGGGCTAAATTCAGGGAGATAATGGAAACTCTGCATTTAGCAGTTACTTTAATTTTCAGCACGTGTATTGTCCTGTTGGTATCAGTTTGGTTACTCTGATTGATTCCAACTGAAGGTGTGGCCTAAAGGTTTAGGCTAAAACCCAGCTGAGATGATTTGTGTAATATCCTCTCTGCTCATGTGTCGGGGGAGAGGTAACTCACTTGGATAGTTTCACCGGGCAGGTTTCATAACCTTTAAGCTGGGTGTGTGCTGATTCAGTGTGGTAAAAGCAGCATTCAAAGGGAGTTCAGCTTTGTGTGGTGAGGGCTGTTTTCTGAGGATTAGTCCAACCACCTGTTACTAAAACATGAAACCCAGTCAGAGAAACAATGACATACCTTTCCAGATGCACACAGAAAGGCACACCTTGGGTGGAAGAGCAAGAACCCTTTGGTGGGGGCACACCAGCATTTGCCTTTCAACGTGAAAGTTTCCCTGCGTGCCAGCTTTGCATTGCTGTGATTTTTGTGCTCTGACTTCATACACACACACATGTGCACACACACGCTCAGACACAGCTCACTGAATCCTCTGTTTGAGCACAGTTGCACTGTCCAGGCTGTTGATAAGCAAAGAGGAGCAAAGTGTATGTTCCATGCTTGAAAGCACGTGCTTTTCCACTTGTAGCTGTACACACAACGTGGGCAAAAGATATATAACAGATATATAACATTGACAAGTATTGACCCAGGGGAGAATCTTTCCTGACTAGTGTTCCTCATAATTTTTGGTTTTAAATACAGAGATATGGTTTGGTTTTGTTGTACTTACTTTTGAGTACAGATGCCTTGAAAAGCAGTGTTCCCGGTTCTCAAGGATTTCTTTCCCATTTAGTTTTCAACTTGCTCTGGGTTCTGGGATAATGAAGTTTTCTAAAAAGCAGTGCCTCGGGCTCCACATCCCACCAGGAAAATTGACAAGGACAGCAGGGAAAGCGGGAAGGAACTAGAGTGGCCCAGCAGCTGCCCCAGCCCTGGGCTGGACCCTCCCCAGCCTTGGTGCCTGTTTGTCAAACCCCGGGATGTTTTAAATAACACGTTCCAGGCTTAGCAAATTGTGATTATCCAACAAAACCTCGCTTTGTCAGGAAGTTTCTGACCGGCTTTACTTTGGAGTAACTTGCTGCATCTGACCCAAGAGAGTAAAAGCCTCGGCTTTCTTGGGCCAGGGAATGTATAAATAACTGATAATGCATGCCCAAAGTTCTCCCACTGGGATTAATAATAGTACATAAATATTTATAACAAAAGTGAGTTGTCCTTGAATTAGATCTGGAGCCACCATTCAGTTTTGAATGGAATTGAACCTGCTTCTCCCACATTTGTATTTGAGCCTGAATTTCTGTTCTGGGAACTATTAAAAAGCTGTTTGGCCTCTTCTGAATGCAGTAACAACACTGTCGAAAGCTAAAACTGGGAAAGTTCCTCATTCCTTGTTCCTCATGGCAGGGCAGAACGCTTAGGTTTTGACAATGACCTGTACAAGCATAACTGCCTGTTTACTAGCTGTTGGAAACCAGTTGTAGAGGCTTTGTGCGTTTACGTAGCAGCTGTAACAAGAGATAGGTGTGTGTGAAAGCCCAGCCTGGCTCTTCCTCATTCCCTCCCAGCGCTGCACAAGGTGACAGTTTGCAGCACCAAGTAGCTACTGGCTGTGCAGCCTCAGTTTTGCTTTTTTTCTCTTTCCTTAACAGAGAGGGTTTGGGTTAAAAGAGGAAACAAAAATGTGCAGCTATTCCTATCTGAAAACCAGACCTTAGCTCCCGGTGGTTCTTTTCTTTTCCTTTCAAAACACGAGCAAGATTAAAAATAAAGAAGTGTCAGTGTGCTAATGTTTCAGTTTCTAATCAGTTCACAAATGGCAGGAAATTAACTGGCTTTTCATGAACATCTGTTCCACTTCTGGCTTGAAAGGTTGGAGGCAAATGCTATCTGTCAAATCTAATAGCAACCAGCAGTAATAAATATACTTTTCATTTTTCACCCCCATTTCTCTATTAGCTATTCAAAATAGAACATTGTAGCCAAATGCATTGTGTTCTTTTCCTCTTGTATTTTATTGGGGGGGGGGTGGTAAATAAAAAGATGATGAACTAGCTCAGAATAAGGATGAGGAAGAAGGCTGTGATTCCAGCACTGCAGTGCTCTACACCTGCTAGATGTGTCATGAGCAGGTAAAACAACACTCACCCCGAGTTCTTCTTGGGTGAAATGTTCTTTTCTGAAAACTTCATCATAACTTACAAAGCAAAGTCTCCTTTTTCCTTGTATTATTTATCTTTAAGCAACTCAAGGAACTAAAGGTCTCGTTGCTGCAGCAACAGTCTCTATGGGGATGTCACATCAAAGTGACTTTATTTAATCACCTTTTCATGCCTTGTGTTCTTGGGTTCCTCAGTCTACAGTAACAGTACTCCCCAGGACAGGTGTAACTCATTTTGTACTGAGCTTATTTTCTTGAGGTTGTTAGGAATTAATGAATATCCAACCACTCTGGTAGTTACTTTGTCCCCAGGAGAGACTTTGCTACCACTGTGTTGCCTCACACTGGGCCTGGAATGCCTGCACATTATGCTCTTTTCATTGCTGCTGGTACTGTGTACTAGATGTTGTCTCTTCCTTTTAAAAATGGACAAGCATCCAGGATTTCTTGTTCCCTAATATGAGGTGATGGGGAATTCACAAGCCCAGAATCATCTGGAGGTGGTAAGAGCTGCGCTTTTCTTGGTTCCCTGCACATACAGGTCTTGAAATCCTTGACTGAAGAGACATTGGGAAATCTACAGTATACTCCTGTAACAGTTGATTATTCCTAAAATTGGTTTCAGAACCCACTCAAAGAAAAGTTGCTCTGGAGAACAGAGAAGCTGAGTGAAACCTTAAGCAATGCACAGTGTGGATTGCTGGGGTTTGAGCAATCCACGGCTGAAATAGAGAATGACAGCCCAGATAATGCAACAAATGGCCTAAAAAGCACCAAAAGCTTCCCAGATTCCCTCATGGGGTCCAAAGAGAAGGACATTAATCAGGACAGACAGAGGAATCTGTAACCAAACAGGTCTGTCCATTACACAGGAATACCATGCAAACCTGAAACTGGAGGAAAAGATCTTTATCTGCACCTCACATGCAAAAAACATACAGAGGGGAAACTCAAACAGCATTTTGTGCTGTCCTGCAATGATCCAACTGCAGATGGATGTGTGAGCCTGTTTGCTCTCGTTACTGGCAGTAATTGCTGGTACCACATTGAACAGTCAGTAAAAGGACTTCCTCAGTCTGCTTTCTCGACATCAGGACTGCTTTTGCCACTCTTCTGAATGCTATACTTCACTTGAAATAGGATAGGGCTTTATGGGGCAGACAGGCCACATAGAATCAAAGGGCTTCAGAATTAATAAATTGTTGTGAAGAAGAATTATAAGGTTTTAGAAAAATCGGTCCACACTCTCTTTAATCATCTGGTGGAGTTAATGCTGATCTGTAGAGCCAGAAGCAGAGCTCAGAAGAGGGGAGAAGGCTGCTTTGAGATCTCAAGGGGCAGCAGATCCCCTAAATTCCCCCTATGGGGGATGACTCTTTCTGTCCTGCCCCAGTGAGAGGCACTGTGTTGATATTACCTATGA
Organism: Platyrinchus mystaceus; assembly: GCA_035041135.1. NCBI lineage: Eukaryota > Metazoa > Chordata > Aves > Passeriformes > Tyrannidae > Platyrinchus > Platyrinchus mystaceus. The sequence continues at coordinate 12,698,932 of JAWWLV010000057.1, forward strand.
GGGCACTTTGTTGATTTTCCTGTTGCCCTTTTGGCCACAGCTTTCCTTAGCCCTTGTGTCTCACATTACCCGCTGTGGGTGTGGTTGGCAGTGGGGGCTGTGTGATAAGGGAGAAATGTTGCTTCCATCCACCTAAATCCAGTGCAGCAGCATGGCTGTGTTTGGAATGGGCCTTTTTGAGTTCGACTTCCTAAAGAAGTCCTGTGGTGGAAAGGAATAAAAGGCACTCCAAAAATGATGGTCACTGCTGCAGCTCTCCTTGTGCTACCAAAAGGCCGATGGGACTGAAGAGCCCCCAGGCTCATCCCATCACTCTGGCCATGTTATCATGTCTTGTTGTCCTTGATACGAGTTTATGAAGAGTGTAAATCATTTACTATTTAGCTCTAAACTCTCAAAGCTTCCTACAAACCTGGGGAAGAATTGTCCCTGTGTGACATGTGGGAAACTGAAGCGGAGCAGATGTGCTGGGAGATAGAGACTTGCTCAGGCTACCAGGAGTCAGGTTTCCTCAGTCCACTGAGTAGTGCCAGGTTCATATTGTTCCTTCCTTGTTTAAAAACAAAAAAAATAATAAAAACTTTGTACTCTGTGGCTGATGATTTACATGTCCTTGTTCAAACAGAGGCACTAATCTGGTTTAATGAAAGGAGAAGCAATATTGTCTATTAATGAACTCTGAATAATTGTATTATGCTCTAAACATTGACTATAACAGTTCTCACTAGGGGAGGAAAAATCATTGAGCAAGAAAAATAATTGTCTCACTAGCAATTACCATTAAAGTATTAAAGAAACTGATGTGCTTACCATTAAATAATCTCTCTGGAAGCTTTTGTTCCCTAATAAAGTGCTCATCTGGTGAAGTACCATCAGGAGAACAGTAATTTGATTGTGATTATGAACCTTTACCTGTTTACTGGAGAATTGCTTGTAAATATTAATAATTTCCCACCATGGGAAAAGAAGGCACAACTGACACTCTCAAGTTATGAAAAAGGAATCATTAAGGCCTAGGTGGCCTCCTCATCCTCTGTTATCAACATCCTCATGGCATCCAAAGGGTTTCAACATGCTGTTTTTTCCTGAGATTGCACAGTTTAACCCTCTGACACTGTGCTTTTTGGATGACTTTTTATTATCAAGATGGACTGTCTTCCTCTGCAGTTTAGAGTTTACATTGGTGAGTCTTCTCACCCACTCATCACGTTTTTCAACTTGAAGGTAGAGAGTCTTCCTTATAATATCATCATAATGTCCCAGATAAATTGTGAGGATGGAGAAAACACCCACCAATAAATGATATGGGGTTTAGTTTTGCTTTGGCCAAAAATAAAACATAAATCTGCCATTTCCACCGTTCCACTACCATTTCAGAAAGCCTAAAGTGCTTCAAGACAGAGAACAAGTACATTTATGCACATCAAAATACCAGGAGGTTTCTACAGCCCTTCTTCAAAATGCCAAGACACTTCTACTTTCTAAAGGTGTCACAGTATCCTATGAACATCACTTTAGAAATTCAGCTCTACAGATCTGCTCTTGAGTTTCTGCTGTGTCCCAGAACAACCTGTTAGGTTTTTTTAAAAAAACTGCCTCAAAAATAGCATTTATCTTGTAGTTTCATTTTTAAATACAGCAAGGTTGTAAATCTGCAGGACGAGGTGTGAATACCCCAACAGGAAGCTTCAGAAGGAGAATTAAAGGTTTTTTTTTTTTTACATTAAGTGCTCCTAATGTACTGAAAGTTTTGTCTAAAAGGCAGATGACACATTCCCTGCACTCCTCTGCAGCCCTGTGGCTTGTGGCTGTCATTTTTGGACACTGCCTAACACTGAGGCACTGATATGATCAGCATTTCCCAACAGGAGCCTTTCATCCCTCCCACTCATCTTTATTTTATTGCAGTTGGTGGCAGTAAATGTGGAATAAGATGCTACATTTGCCCCTAAATGCTCTCAATTTATGATTTCATATTGTAGGGTCAAAGTCTGCTGGGTTTGTTACCTACTGTACTGAGTGTGGCCTTGTGGGGCTCTGAATGCCTGTATTGTGCTTTATTTGGAAACCCTCACCTGAGAACTCATGGAACAACAATCAAAGAGACACACTTTGATACTGGTGGTTATTATTCTGTCAGCCATTTGAAAAGCTCTTTACAGGAGAGGAAAGAAAAAATAGCTACAGAAAAATAGGCAAAACCATGAATATTTGTCTGGTTTTGTGTGGGTGAGAATTTCTAGTGAGGGTTCCAGACAATTTTTTTATACATCGTTTCTGTAGGTTTTATTTCCCCATCTCTTACAGGTGTTTTTTGAGTAATATTAAATCTAACCTTTGAGTCACCAGCATCCTGGTATGCATCACCACACTTTTCATATGAAACAGAAGAGAATCTTTCTGTTTTATCTGGAACACACAGAGCATTAATTTGTATTTTTCTCCTTTTTCCTTCTGAAAAGGGGGGGTTGAGATACCTGGCCTGGAAAACACTTACACAAAAACTTCTCTGCAAAAGTACTGCCTGTGGAACATGGAATGCTTTTCAGCCCATTTAGTGTGTGTGTGTGTGTGTGCTGTTCAGATAATATTCATCTTTTAAAAAAATGTAGTCTTTCTCCAATTTCTTCATGTTCTGTAAGTTGCAGAGAACCAAAAGGACTGTTGTGCTGGAGCCCTCCCCACCCTGCACCCCACATTAGTGTTGCAAACAACTGCTGTCTTTCAAGCTGTCATAGTTTCATGACTTCTGTACTATTTTATGAAACTCTTTGTATGAAATTCAAAGCAAGCCTGCCAGGGCTGAGACATCTCTCTTGTTCCCCAGTTTGGTTTTTGTGTCTGGGTGTTGTTCATGTGTGTTTTAGTATTGCAGAGCTAAAAGGAAAAATTAAAACCATGAAGACAGGATATAGAAGTCAGAGTGTGAGAACTTTTTCCCACACTGTGGAACTTGGTCAGCTCTGCTTCTTCCAAGCATCTCAGCAGGTGGAATGTCTACTCCCCTCACCTCAGCTGGAAGGTCAGTTTACCTGGGAATACTGGGAATTTTAGAATCCCAGAATGTTTTTTGGTCAGAAGGGACCTTAAAGACCACCCCATTCCACCCCCTGCCATGGGCAGGGATACCTTCCACAAGCCCGGGTTGTTCCAAGCCCCATCCAACCTGACCTTGGACACTTCCAGGGATGGAGCAGCCACAGCTTCTTGGACAACCTATTCCAGGGCCTCCCCACCCTCACAGGGAGCAATTCCTTCCCTAATATCCCATCTAACCCTCTTCTCTGTCTCTTTGAAGCCAGTCCCCTTGTCCTGTCACTACATGCTCTTCTACATAGGAATAGTTAATTTATTTAGACTTCTTCATTTTCCTATCTTGACCTATGAGCTTTGTCCAATTTAGATTTCTTTGGGCTAAGATAATAGAGTCTTTTAAGCACTAGAGGAGCAGAAACTTAATCTACATTTATACCACAGTGAAATAAGAATAGTATTATGGTACAGACTGGCTGCTGCTGGGTTTAGTTCAGGTAACACAGATATCCAAAAGCAATGTGAAGAATCAGCAGGAAGAAAAAATCCTCTAATTGTGTTCAGGATAGTCTAAGGCATTGCACCTTCTCCTTTACACATCAAAACCTCTTCTTCCATCCGTGTCCATGGAGCTCTGATTCCAGCTGGAACCCCCAGAGCCAGGTAAGGGCAGGAGGATGGGATCTGCCTGGATGAGCTCAGGTTAGGCAACCTGAGCCTAACCACTCCCAGCACACAGCCTGGGATGTAGATGGAAAGATAAATGCCCAGGTAGCTTTCAGGGATCTGTGTTGAAGATTTCCATCTGTAAAATGCAGAAGTAGCACTTAATTGGCATTAACACTTCTACAAGAAGAGGTGTAAAAGTGCTTTATGGAAGTTTCCACTTGTGTAATTACAGCTATTCTAGACATCTCTTTAGAAAGCTTGTAAAAAAAAAAAAAGTTTCTAAAAGCTTAAAAAAATGAAGTTACTAAACATGAGGATTCTACAAAATGTTACAACCCACCGTGGAATGTCAGAAATTTCATTTTATCCAGAAAACAAACAAAGGAGGGAGTGGAGAAAAGAGAACACAGTTTTTATCTCCACGGTGCTCATTTATGTGAAGGGGGAGGTGTACAGCAAAAACAGAGCCAGTCCCTTTACACTCACAAATTAGAACCTTAAACTCTCGTTTGTAAACATTTAAATGTTTTGGAAAAGTGTGTCCCGGTAGTGTTTTTACACTAAAATCTGTGTCTGACCACAAAACAGATCCACATTCAGTCCCAGCCCCTAAAAGGCAATAACAAAAGGAGCACCCAAGATAGTTAAATGAAATCATTCTGTCTGGAGCTGGAGCAATCCCTTGGGTGCTGCAGCTCTTCTAAGAACCCCAAAGCTTTTTGTCAGTAATTCAGCACATACCTGATCAAAAAAAAAAAAAAAAAGTTGTCTGACTGGTTTTGTTGTTTCAGCTGTGCTGGAGGGGAGAAGCAAACAAAGCTTTAGCATTTCAATGAAGTTTCAAGTCTGACTATATTTTCAAGTAAATATTTATCAGCGTTGATGCCCTCTGAGTAGCTCAGCTTGAGCATTTTATATTTAACAAATCGTTTGTTGCTATCACAGAAAAATAACTCGGGTATTTCTCTCAAGGAGGAAACATGTCACTGCAGGGTTCCCTCCCTTCGTGCTTAATGCACACAAGTAGCGAGGAAAATAGTTGTTTTCTTGTCTCCTGTGCTGGAATTTGTAACTAAAAATCAAGGGATGTCTCACATCTATTTTTTAACACTTGACCAGCTCGATGCCCTGTGATATCAGAGCCTCACGATCTCGGTGCAAGTTGCAGTAAAATGTAGGTTATTTTTTGTGCCGTCAGGAAGTGGCTGCCAGGCCCTGAGATTCTTTCTGCTCCAGTGACATAAACAAGCACCAAAGGATGTCAGGTCAAACTCTCATCTCTCCCTTTTTACCGTCATTAAGAAGAATAAAGTTTTGATTTGCTTTGCCGCAGGTTTCAAGCTGATTTTAGCAGGAAAAAAATGCCGATGCATCTTAGTGTTTTCCTTTCAATATTTTCAAAAGATCTTCCAATTAACTGGTAATAATCCCAAATGCAGCACTGAGAGAAGCTGTGGGGTTTATTGTGACTTGGCAACTTCAAAGTAACAGCAGCCGGGAGATTATCCAATTGCAATTCTTGGCAGCAGCTGTTAAATCTTAAATTGCTGAAACATTATCTCCCATTCTGCATGATAGAGCCCAGAAAAACTGTATGCAAACTCACATGGACAAATTGGAAACTTGCATCCTTTCATACTTTAGTAAAACTAAAACTTAACCAAACAGGGAAAAGGCCTTAGGAAAGTAGTGATCACCAGACAGCGTGGAGACAGCTTATCTCTTTGATCACAAGATACTGGTTTTAAATCACAGGTAAACAGGCTTTTGAAGTATAGCAGGCTATTTAATCTGTAACCACCAACATAAATTATTTTTTTTTCCTACACATTTTAATCAGGAAAAGTGAATATTTCAGCTTGGGGAGAAAGTGTCTGTAGCAAAGTGACCCGGTTATGCTGCGAGGTGACGCTGTGTTTGCCACACCCACACCAGCGAGGCACTAAACATTGTTAAATAACTCAAAAAGTCCTGACTGTATCGAAGACCTTTTATAGGTGTGCCTGCAAGAACGAGGAGTACCTTTCATTGGTATTTATGCAGCCCAGTTATTCAGTTGCTGTGATTAACACTTTTCTGGATTTCCTTAAGTAGTTTAAAATCTGCTATTTCTGCACAAGCAGCTGATCCCCTGGTCAGAGTTCTGCCCTGCAGAATTAGGGATCAGTGTGTGTAATCGTTCCTATCCAGTTGAGTAAATTTGCCTCTTGATATCCCTCCCTGTGCATTCTTTTTGGAAGTGTGATTGTTAAAATCGGTGAGCAATGGCTGGAAGAAAGAAAAGCTAAATGCGATTAAAGTTTGAACAGGCCTTTTATTTGCATGCAGATAAAGCCATTGAAACCCCTTTTTCTTAAAGATTTTTTTTTGTTTCCTCCTCTAAATCTATGTCTGTGGAAGTTCTAACAGCTTAGGGGAGGTACATTTGATTTACTGGAGGCTTGAGGAGGTTTTTATAAATGCCTGTCTCCTTATCCAGTAACTCAAGCTTGAGGTCAGATTGGATGGGGAGCAGTTACAATTTGTCTGTGGTGATGAACTTTCATTATCTTAATATCCCAAGCAAGGTACCTGCTAGCAACAAAACCACTTCCTTTGTATCACTGGGTAAAAACACACTGGGTCTGTGTATTATTATCTGCCAAACTTTAAAAGTCTGCACTTCCTGAAGAAAAAGTAGCAAAAGCCCCGAGCACGGTGCTCAGCTGGGTGAGGGGGTCAATATTTAATAGCTTCATCTCACATTATATTTGGTAAATCTCTCAAAAATTAGCGTTTAGTGGGCAAAACTTTAGGAAAAAAAAAAGAGGAGGAAAAGAGAAAAAACAAAACAAAACAAAAACAACAACAACAAAAACCCCCCAAAACTAAAAAACAAACAAACAAAAAAACCCCCACGAATTGTCAGGCCAGCAGCTGGGAGACTGCTTGGATGATAAGGAAGTGCTTTGGAGGAAGAGGTTTGGGTCTGACACGTGTGTAATCATTGCAAAACTTCTTTTTCTCAGTTAATTGAATCAAATTGACCTGATGCCTCTAAATTCAAGAGAAGGCAAAAGTTATTTTTACCTCAGAACATTTTTACATCCCTTAAAATGATCTTTGATTAGTTTAAGGATGTTTTACAACTTGGGTGATGAGGTAAGAGGAGGAACAACAACTATTCTTGTGACTCTGTATTAAGATCTTTGTGGTTCTGTTTTGACTACAGCAATTAAATACAGCGGTGCTCAGACTGAAAATGTTATTAAGGATAAGAACTGGGGAGAAAGTGAGAGATTTTTGAAGGTTAACCATAAAAGCTCTCTCTAAAGGCATAACACAGCAATATTCTTCCATCCAGGCAGCCTGGAATATCTGATTCCCTTCGCAGTTCCCACCTCCTTCTGCAAGGACTGAGCAGTAGAAGGTGAATTTGGAAGTAAAAAGTGAGACATGAGAACTTTGCCCTGTAGATTCAAGTGTGTTTTACAACAAAAATAGACACAGAGATGTCATTACAGGAGGGTTTTTTCTGCTCACTGATGTGGTATGCACAGTCAAGTCATCTGAAAAGCAATTAAAAGCTTTTTGTTCTAACTCAGAGTAAGGGAAGTTTCTCTTGTATTTTTACATGAAATTTCTCATGTATTTTTAATGTTGGACTAGATCCATTAGATCCCTGATGTGGACAGACACATCAAGCAGCATCTTGGTATTGATTAAATATCAAACCAGTTATTATTTGTGACTGATCCTCACTTGAGGAGCACAAAACATTTCGGTGAGACAGCTCCCACGGGTGACATTTTAATGGCTAAAAAGGCTCCTCCACTCTTCAGTTCAACATGTCTGCAAGGAGATGTTGTAACACACACATCTCCCAAGTATTTAAATCAAAATCATCGGCATAACCCCGTTAAAGCTGCACCGTTCCTTTTTCTGAGCTGTACAAATACAGAAGTAAAATAAGAGCTTGGTAAATTCTGCCTGCACTTCTGCAAATGCCATAGTTCAATGTGTGTGTGAATATGTGCATATGGGTGTTTACCGCGCTTTTATTCACAAAGAACATGGTGATTTCATGTAGCAATGGAAAACACGAGGTACAGCTGGAAGATCTGGGACTTTAAATGTGCTTAATTGGGGAAAAAGTGTGGAAATCTTCAAACGGGGTCGTGGGTGGTGTCTGAAAGAAGAGCAAATGTCTTGCGAGGTTTCATTGTGCAGTCAGTCCTCTCTTTCACTGGAAGTTTTCGATTATTTTTGACCAGATTAGCTCCCACAATGTGATGAAAAGCACCTAGCCAAGTGTTCCGATAAGGGATGTACTTCTCGTCCTTTTCTTTTCCTCCTTTGCCCTTCCCTCCCCCAGCTCCCTGTGTCCTGGTGCTGGGAAGAAGCGAAGGGGGCACGGCAGATCTTCATTAAGCTGCTGCAATTAAACCCTTCTAACTTTTTTAGAGCAAAAAAACTGGGATTAAGGCAACATCCTCATTACAGGGTCCATTCTGCACTTCCAGTGTTTCTCCTCCTTGTAACACTTAATAATGGAAAAGCAGGAAACTACTGAATTTCCCACTCTGTGCCTGTCTGCATTTTGCTACTACAGGTTGTAAAGATTCCATTTAACTTTCTACAAGGAGCTACTTTAAGCCAGAGGTCGGAGCACTGATGTAAATTAATTATAGGATGAATCCCAGAATGGTTTGGGTTGGAAGACACCTTTAAGATCATCCAGTTCTACCTCCCTGCCACGGGATACCTTCCACTAGACCAGGCTCAAGACCCCAGAAGAGAGAAGTGCCAAACCTCTCTTGCAGACAGTGACAGTCCAGATGTTGGTTTGGGTTTGTTTTCTGTTTTTGTTTTTTTTTTTTTTAATTGCGCTATGCCAATTATAAACTATCTTTGCTAATAACAAGAAGATTTTATGTAGTTTTCCCTGAAGCCATTCAGAACAGAATTCTTAGTTGAGTCATTTCAAATCAAATAATTATTTTTCTCATGAAATGAAGCTTTCACTCGAGGCTGAGTCTCAAACTGTACCAGAACTGGGGAGAGAAGGGGCAAAAGTTTCTCTTTCTTGCAAAATACCAGAGAGTCCCAAATTTTTAGGAAGAGTGAAAAGGAGTATAAAACACTTAGAGGAACTAATCTGTACATTGAAGGAGGAACTGCCTTCAGGCACTTGACTCTCACACTTGTATAAAAACAAAATAAATAAAAATAAAGCTGGAGTTGTTAAGTCTTGCATACGAAGATATGTAAATCATTTGCCTGGAATTGTTCAGCTCTAATAAATGCCATTGTATAATATAAAATATAAATGTTATCCTGTGTAATTAAAACACAGAATATTTTTTAAGCAATCAACTGTAACTATAACAAAAGAAAAAAAAAAACAAAAAGAAGAGCATAACAATCAAACCCCCAAACCCCAAATGTTGGGAGGTTTTTATTGAAGTTCTTGTTGGTTGTTGTTGCTGATGGAATATAATTATTTTATTGAAGAAAATTAAATTCTTTTTAATGAAGAAAAGCACAGAGGACTCAAAAAAGAACAACTGTATCTCTGATCTCTAATCATGTTCTTTTCTGCTTTGTCCTCTATTACAAAAATCAGAATTTAAAATATTAAAAGCCAAAATAAAGAAGTTTTGCAGGTAATCTGAGTGTTTAATTAGTTACAGGTTGTGCAATCTCTGCACAGTTTCCGTGTAAGGTCACTGTGGGCTCGGTGTGACCTCCCATCTCATTCCCTGCAGGATCCTGCAGTTTTTATCTGTGATGGTGTCTCTGAGTTTCAAAGCACAAGCTCAACGATAATTTTACAACTCTGGCACTTTCAGACTTGCTCAAGCAAAGCACACAATCTTTAAATCCAGCTGAATTCAACACTTGTATTTATTAACAAAATGGCACCCGGCCAGAATTGTGAACACAGAACCTGTTTGCTCATAATGCTGCCTTTGTGAGGATATCTGAATTTCTGGAATTCAGACCCACCAATTTGCTCAATGAACCAGAAAGCAGTTATATTCCATGGCAGGAGGAATTAGGAAAAATTACCAGGCTTGCTTTTTTTTTTTTTCTTGAAGTCTGTAATAAAATTATCTTTGAACTTATTCTTCTGAGTATTGGGTTGTTCCTGTACATTCCAGTCATCTCAGGATGACCACATGCAAAGAAGAAGAAAATAAACAAAAAAACCCCAGTACTGAGACAACAGCAAATATTGTAATTTCCTAGTTTCTTTTTCCTAGAAGTAACCTCAGCAAGGCTTCCTAAGTAAAGATATTGGGTAATGCAGAAGATTTGTTCAGGAAATTTATACAGTATAACTGAGAATACTCTGAAAAGATCAGCAAAAGAAGTTTTATAGCTTTTTAAATTATTCTTTGTAATTAGAAAGGTTTGCAGAGTGGCAAAAGCTGAACTTTAGTTTGTGTTGCTTTTGAGAAAGAGGCACTTCTGAAAAGTGTTTTGTCTTCGATTTCTTCTCTTTTGTGTATTCGTGTTTGTTTTGGTTTTCTTTTTAACAGCAACAGAGATTTTGGCCTCTCTGAAGAAGTGTTAAAATGTTTACTGTAATTTCTTGCATCACTTGAAGTGGCAGGAGAGCTTGGGCAGTGCCAGAATGTCCCATCATTAACATGCAGGTCTATGATTTTATTTTTAAAGTGTTTAATAAAATTAGCCCCACTTGTTTAGGTAAAAATCCCTTTCCTTTTTGACTGCTAACATTTGGTTATTGTGACACTGTTATTTCACTAAGTCTGCATCTATCAGTGTTTAGTTTTAAGAGCTGCATTTGTAAATAAAATTAGAAGTCCACCCCTTAGAATATATTTTTTAATAAAAAGACCGTTTATCCTGCATGTACCCATGAAAAACAAGGAAATACAATTTCCATTTTACAACTGTCGTATTCTTCATCATTCTATTCTTGGGGTTTGCTGATACATTTAGAGGTGCTTGGAAAAGATCAGTGGCCTTCTGGTAGCTCCAATAGCTCAGGCTGAGTATGAGTTGAGGAGATGTTTTGATGATGAATTGAGAAGAATTCCCCAAACTTTGCAGAGTTCAACTCCCAAAGAAATTAAGTTTCTCTGATACCTGACAATCTGCTCACATGGCACAAAAGGCTGATTGAAGGTATCAATCATAGAAACAAAATGGTTTGGGTTGGAAGGGACCTTAAAGACCATCCCATTTCACCCTCTGCCATGGGCAGGGACAGGCCAGGGACACCTTCCACTAGCCCAGGTCACTCCAAGCCCCGTCCAACCTGGCTTTGGACGCTTCCAGGGCTGGGGCAGCCACAGCTTCTTTGGGCAACCTGTGCCAGGGCCTGATGACAACTTGTAGATGCTCCAATATGAAGAGTGTTGGTCTCATGCCAGCTGGATGCACAGGGATATGATCTAGTGAACATGGAATGCCTGGGATTTGGGGAAAACTGGTTCCTGTTTGTCTGAATTTTGCCTTCTATTTGATATATGCATTTGATATCTGGCTTTTCTCTGCAAGTCATTTACCTGGATTGTGAAAGATTTGGGATATCTTATGACTGTGTTCAATAAGGGCTTCTAGGAGCTTCCATAGAATAAGTTCTAAATTAAACTGTGGATTTCTGAACACAAGACCAGGTGTCCTAGTGATGCACAAGCCATTTCCACCAAGGAAATCGTGTATCGTGGTAGAGATGGGAGTGGCCACACAGTGCCCATGGCTCAGTAGCTGGCACAGAAATTGCACCATTTCCATATGACATTTCAATTTGAAGGTATCAGCAAATATTGCCAGAGACAAATGCTGTGCCTCATTTTTATTTTTTAAGCCTTTCACTTCCTCTTTTAGTTTTCTCCTCAGGCTTACTTGTTCTAATACTAGTTTGTTACTGTGTAGTTCACATCCTTTTAAGTGCAAATGAAAAACCAAAGGCTGCAGGTGGTTCTGAAGCAGTGAGAGAGATACTGTAGGATTTGCTCTTTCAATAGATGTGTCTTCTTTTTTAAATTGATGGTCACAAACCAGGAATGCGCTGTGGTTGTCCAAAACCAGTCCCTGTCCTCCTGTCTTTTGCATCCTCTCACCTCCTCACTGTAAATTTGATCACACCAGACAGAGCATGTGATGGCAGGAGGGTAAAGGAAGGCAGATACCACACAGAACAAGAGCTACTCCTTCACTTCAGATTTGAGTAACACAAAAGCAAACTTTGGGATCTTTTTTGTTTTATTTTTGTTTTCCTCTGTTTCCTTGTCTCTGTTTCTGTACTGCTTTACTTCTCCATGTCTTGTTTGTGCCTTCTTTGGGTATCACTGTTCAGTGCTGATCCCTGTGTTTCTCGTGGCCCACATCTCCCCTGCACAGCCTTTGTCACCTGGGTTTGGCACATCTGATGTTGCTTTTCTGAGTGTTGGAAATGTCCACTTCCTTTAGGTACCACGTGAACTAAGAAGGGACCTTTGCATGAGGGATTGTTGTCCCACACCATGTCACTGCATCACCTGTGTTTACATTTCTGCTCTCATCTGCCCAGGTGAATATTCCATTTCGGAGTGGAAGCCAGTGGCTTTTGTCCTGGGTGCTTTAGAACTATTGCTTCAATACAGGTGGCATAAAACTGTTTTTTAACAGTGATATCCCTGTTTTACCCTCATTATTTCCATTTTAATAACAAAATAAGGATGGGGCTGCTCCAAAGATCTGGGACCTGGATATGGAGCACATCCCTGAGCAGAAATGTGATGTGAAAGGCAGAATCAGGGATGACATGTGAAGAGTGAGGAGCAGGAGCACAGTGTCCCATTTAGCTGGGAAAAGCTGAAGAAAATCACTGCTTTTTCCTTCTCCCCAGACTCTCACTGTTTGCCTCACTGACTGGTATAAAGAGAGTGGAAGAGATGTTTCCTCCAGGATCCTAATTCAGTAGTTTTTATCCAAAGTGTCTGTCATGAACAAAGGCAGAGGGGAAGAATCACTCTCATGGGATCCCAGGGCTGCAGGATAATTCAAATTAGAACGGACCTGAGGAGGCCACCTAGTCTAACCTCCTGCATCACATGAGTTCCCCTGTGTTTCCATTACAGTTTTAATTAATGAATAAACAGGACCCAGTTTACAGACGCACACCTGATTTATTTGCCAGAGAACTCTTGGTGTGCCTTGTTCAGACTTCCAAGGACTGTGAGGAGCACTGTGTTTAGCTGCTCTTTGGCTGTTTATGCATAAGAGTGGTTCCCAACACTCCTTTGGACATCAGACAGCCCAGGAAGCCAGAGGCAAATGACCCCCTGGAGAACACTTCTGGAACTCCATACGTGAGGTTTTACTTCTACCATTAGTTATTCTGATTTCCCACCACAATTCCATTACAAATTCAAAGTGTAAATTCCTTGTGCTGTTGCACACATGCCATGGCCTGTACCTAGTTCAGGTTCCTGGATGGAACACAGGCAGGATTGCTTCAGTTCTTTACCAGGAACACCAACGTGTACCAAATCAAACGATCAGGTTCTCCTCATCTCTGCACAGACATACAACCTTCCACTTTCCTGTGTTGGCTCTGACAATTTGCCATTTCACAGAGCCTGAGTGTCAGAAAAATATGTTTGCATTTGGCTGGTTCAGCTCCCTGAACCAGATCTCAGTGGCTGGAGGTGCTGGCACAGGGAAGGGGACGGGAGCAGTGAATGAGGAGCCATTGGACTGTTTTAGCTGTAACTGCAGTGTTTGTTGATTTTCCATTTTAATATGAGGTCCTCCCTGGAAAACTAAATTTGTATTGTTTGGTTGTTTGGCCCTCTTCCAGTTGTGCTGATTGCCTTTTATTGGGCATTACAGATTTTAGCTGTACTTGATTAGAGCATTAGCTTGATTTCTTTGCCTGATGCTTACAGCTGTTTCTCTCTGCCAGCCCAGGCAGCAGCAGCACGACACTGAGTGTCTGCATTTGTTCCTCCTCAGTGGCAGAATATCAGTGGTGATATTCAAAGCAAAAACAATCTTTGAAGCAACCTTTTCTTGCCTGACCTCATTTCTTCACTTTATCCTTCTGAAGGATAGACCAAAATCTGTACCTCAGACCTTCTCAGCATCTCATCTTAGTGTGGGAGGAGGAGGCAAAGTAAATGAAGGGACTGGGCCTCACAGCCTGGAGTTTCAAGACCAGCCAGGCCTAAGGGTTCTAAAAGAGAGCCCTGTCCTGCCTTGCCATCGCCACACACTGGCCAGGCATCCCTGGGCTGCCTTCTGTGATGCCACAGGGATCTGCTCTTAGGAACTCCATGGCCAGGATAATAATTTAAAGCAACACATAACCTGTCTGAAACCTTTTTGGTGGAATTAAATGAAGGAGCAGTTCTTGGCTCCCACCATGTACGTGCCCTTGCATAGAGCAGAGGTCAGAAGTAGGAGAGAGTCAAGCTTATGGTTTTGATTTCATAATAAAATGTTTTATTATGGCTTCATTTCATGTCCAGGGATGCACGGTTGAATCACACATCATTCAGCCTCTTAATTTCCTGTAATAAAAATATAAGTGTTCAGATAAAGAAGTTCAAAGACCTTTACTTGAAAACAGTGGGATTGAGGGAGAGAAAAATCTTCTCTATACTTCTTACAGCTCTTAAACAGGTCAACAGTGTTAGATTATGTGTTTGCATGGTGTCCTTCAGTGTCACCATCTTCCAATCAGGGACTTCTGAAGTCCGTGCTTCAGTACGTTCAGTAACCTGACAAACCCCACTTGCTGAGTTGGCTGAGGGAGACACAGGCTGGGGGTGAGGGAGCTGCAGTCCCACGGTGGGATGCTGGGAAATCCCTGATCCAGTCATGCTGGAAAGCACCTGGTCAAGTCAGGCATGTGGATACTGGGCATCACCCACTGAGAAAATGGGAGCTTTATCCCAAACTGGAGTGGCTGCAGAGCTGTGGCAGTGAGTGCTCTGGGCAGCCTCCTGGTACACGTGTGTCTGTTTGCCTTCAGTTCCTGTTTGTGTAACTGCCCGATCCTTCCAAAGGAGCAAGACTGCTGCTGGATGCAGAGATGCTGTGATGCAGTTCTCTCTCCCTCCCAGGGATGAATTTGCACACCACCATTAGCCACAAAGGCGCTGTGGTTACCGAGAGCACCGTGAAGCCACTGACACCTTTCACTCTTGTTGAGGACAGTCAGTCACAGGGGCAGTTTGACAGGAACGATAAACAAATTACTAAAGGCTGTTTCTACAGCATTTTCTGCCTGTGTTAAATCCCACAGAGGCCCCACGAAACCCCAACCCAGCGACAAGGGAGCACAAAGCATAAATACAGAGAATGCACAAGCTGGGCTGCACAACCCTGCTTGATGTGAGGTCTCCTCTGATATCACAAACTTTTTCTATTAGGAAAAAGAAGCCAGAAGCCTTTGCCCACCAAAAAAGAATCTTTGATCTAAGGCTTTTATGTTCCTTTCCCCCCACCACCCTCTCCCCCCTCGCTGGAAGGAGCCATGCCAGCATTAGAGGAACAGCATCTGCAAAACAATTTGCAAAGCTGGCCTTGGATACATCTTGATTTTGAAAAAGCAAAGCTTTCACATAATGTCATGTGGTGATTTTTGTGATGTTGCATTTTTTTAGTGGCCTATGTGTAGAAGATGGATGTCAAAGACATCAACCCAACAAACAACTGTAAATATTTGCCTTGAGAAAGCATGTGGTATATCCTGTAATTCTTGGCTTGGCCTCTTAATCTGGAGGCAGCTTAATTAGTTGTTAGTGGACTAAAGCAAATAAAATCTTTCAAAAATAAATTAAATAAACAAGATGAGGCCTGATTTTTATGAAGTGCTATAGTCCACTGTGGCTTTTGTAGAACCTAAGTGTGCTCATCATTCTGAAAACTGGGCCTCAAACTCAGAGTTTGAAAGGTAAAATTAGTTCTTGGGACTACATAAAATCACCCAATTAAGGGTTTTCCAAAATGATTGACAATGCAAAGTCCCCTAATTCTGTATTTATTTTCCTGAACTTGTGAAAATAATTTCAGAAATACCAAATTTCCTTCAGCTTCTTCTGCTTTTTGGTCCTAAGGAGGGGATGATGTTTTGGAAGAGAGAGGAAAGCCAACAGGATGCTCCAGAAAACGGTTCCCTTTCATGAAAAACTCTGATATCTTGATTTTGCTTTCATTCTAGCAACATATTTAAATATAAGTAAAGATGGCAAATATGTTCACAATTCCACTGACATGTGGTTTCACAGAATAGGTATCTTTTTTTTCCAGTGAGCTCTAAAATTGTGAAAAAACATGAGCGTTACTGAGGACAGTTTAATGGGATCTGTATTCACCAGTCAGGATTTCAATTTCTCTTTAAAAATATTAGACTGTATAAGGAGTTTGATAGAAAACAAAATAAAAAATGTTAATGCTGTGATGTCATCTGTTCAGTTCTTATTTCAGCAAGAAGTACTTCATAAACAAAGGTGGCTAAGAGATGAGTGACATGTTATAAATGGCTAAAGGAATTAGTTTTTGCAGTGCAACACAACTATTCCATGGAACTCATTATCACAAGATGTTCTGGAAGCCAAGAAAAAATAAAGTTAGATGTGTATCAGAAATAGCCATGGGGCAAGAAAAGAAATTATAGCTTCTCAAGCTCCAAGGCATAAGACACTATTAACAGATGCAGCTTAGAAAACAATTCTTGCTATAGATTGGATCTTTTACAAGATCTTTGAATATCCCAAACACTGAACTGGCCAACTTCAGGGAGAAGATTCTTATCTACTGATGTCTTATTCCAGCTGGTGATTTCTGTACCTGTGTGAAGGAGTCATTTCCTCAGATAAATAATACAATGAATTTATTGCATCTTGAGCAATTCTACCTTTGATTAGCTGTGTAATTTCCCCCCGTTGGGAGCCCAGGAAGAGCAGCAAGACAGTTCTGGGTACCTTTGGCATTGCAGGAGTTTGTTCTCAGCCCAGGGAAAAGGGGTTCAGGTCCCCACCGCTGATTTACGGTGATATTTACACAGAACAAGCCAGTCCTGAGCACATGGGGTTTGTGGTGGCGTTTTGTTTCTCTTTTGAGAACACAGACCATCACATTAGACCCTAATTTAAGAATTTTCACTAGCAGTTTTGCCTGTGCTGTTAACAAACTGGAGATGCAAATATTGTTCCCACTCCCTGGCTCCTGAGGAGAGCGTTCCATTGATATGTTAATACCGTCTTTTCTCTCCCTTCCATGACCTAAGATCTAAACAGCCACAGTATTAGATACAGTACTTGCAGGAAACAAAAGTAATGTATCATTCTTAGTTAGAAAATGAACTTTTTCTGTGGATGTTTTCTGTAGGACACTTGGGCTAAGAAATATTTTCATGTGTGGGAGTTTTTGGGCCATAATAAATAACACATTTTTATGCAACGCAGCGTGCTATTTACAGCTGTGATGCTCATGTGGCTATTTGTCTATTGCCATTCTTGTTAATATCACGATAAAATAGATATAATATAAATCAGGGCATAAATGTTAATTTTTACTATAAGCCTCCTTAGTTTTAAGTGTTATTATGTGGGGGAAAAATAATCAGTAAATAGGATGCTTACAACTGAAGAGAATTTGGGTGTTATATTACACCAAGAAATAGGGTGGATAATGAGAAAGCAGTTATGTGCCCTGAGTGGGACGAAATATTTAGCTGGAATTTGGGAGACCTGCATTGTTCAGAATGTAGAAACTGCACTTGGAACATGCCAACTAAAAATGAATTAGAAATACACTACTCCGTAGGGTTTGTAACTGGAGTTAGGAAGTCTCTATTCTACTCTGGGATACCGAATTTACTGGGGATCTTGAGGAAATCGTGTAATCTGTAATTCTGCCTCAGTCATGTGCACCTTCCTTGACACAAATGCTTAAACAACAAACAGCACTGCACCTTTTAAGGACTGCTGTGGTCAAAGCAGCTGACTTCAAATAAAAATGCTGAAATTCAGCAGAGCTTTGGCTAAACAAAACTCCCACCTTTCATGCTCACAGCTGAACGAATTATAACATCAGTGAGAGCGAGGAAACTTCCCTTCTGCAGACAGATGTACGACATGATAACATGCTTCAAATTTTTCCTGTGAAAATACCCCAAAATATTTTAGATAATAGAAAGCATTTCTTAGTCAGAAATCTTGCCCAGACTCTTTAAACAGCTTCTAATGCTGCCCATTCTGCAGTCATTGACACACACCCCAAACATTTTTACTGTAAGTCGTGGCTCGAGGGGGTTTTGTGCCTTTGTGTGCAAGCACTGCAAATGAGTCATTAAGATGCCGATTGAAAAGTAAAAAAAGAAGTTTTGAATGTCTAAATGGCTTCACACAATGCGTGTCCGAAATGTGCATAAATCAATCCCGTGAGCACTCACCTATTTCAAACCTCCATTGGAGCCCAGCAAGTAGAGACGTTGGTATGAAAGAATTTTGAACTATGCTGAGAGGGTGATTCCCTCATCACATGCTCCTTCTTGAAATCAGAATGAGACATTTCTGCCTTAGATGTGGTTCTGCTTGGCCAACAGATATAATAATTAAGTTTAACAAGTCAGAGTTTTCACTGTCGGAGCCTCACATGGTGGTTGCATGAGCACTTCTGTACTTACACAAGCATATAAATTAATCTATATATAACTGTCAATTTGGGGAATCAATAAAAAGTGTATTTTAACTGAGATATTCTGAAGAAGCAAGAATACTGAGGGACTTCATCCCTGGATTATGGCAAGTTTTATGAGCTCTCTGAGCTGCCTGGCTGGGGAAGCAGCAGATTCTGATTTTCGAAGTACCAAAGCTGTCTTCCAGCTTCAAACCCCTGCACATCCTTTCCCAGCAGGCTCTGATAGACAGGTGTACCTCCAGTGACTTTTTTTAAAAGTAAAAAATAGCCCAGGACAAATTTAAGGATGTCTCATGCAAAAAGGGGATGGTGTGTTGTATATACAAGTGGAACTTCCCAGCGTTTCAACACCGCTGGTCCTCCCAGTGGGCCAGATTTATTCATGGTGCAATTTCTTTGATTTCATCAAAGCTATAACTGTGCAACGTGTTGTCATGACTTGAGACACACTTATGTACATCTTTAGTCTCTACTATATGACTTAATTGTTCCCAGTTTCAGTTTCTGATATGTCAGCACTGAAATGTTTCCTTGATTTTCCCAAAACACAATTATCTTTCTTATAATTAAGAATATCATTCTCAAGGTTATTTCACTTATAGAATTTTTTTTAGGGGAAGTATTCCTGAAAATACACTATCCAAAGATTTTTTGTTTTTCAAACTAGTGGCAAAAAAATATCATTTAACTGAACTTCAGGATTCAGTTGAGGGCCTTCACATTCTAACCCTGCACAGACCCACACTGTATGTGCACAGCAAATATTTAATTTAGGTAATTCAAGTATGCAAAAAACTACAAGAAAGAAAAAATAAAGACCACCAGCTCAGCAAAACCAAACAAAGATCTTTTAATGCCTGTGCTGGGTTTTTGTCTCACTGCGTTTACATACAGTTATGTTCAGAAAGAAAGCAGCAGGGGTTATGGTCCTCAGTTTATTTATATTTTTAAAATTTATTTATTTATTTATTTATTTATTTATTTATTTATTGTGGCGTGCATGTCAGCAACTTCAATTTTGTGGCTCCTACATATATAATTTTCTTAAGGTGAACAGTCTGAGGTTTCCACAGAAAGTTAAAACCACTAAGTCATATTTTAGTCTGCTGGTAAAATGTAAGTTGACTCTTTTTTTTTTTTTACTAAATAAATCATAATATTATAGAAGGACATAGTAATAGGACATAATGTCTCTGAAACACTTTTAAGCAGAATTATGGTCCTGTACTAAGCTGCCCAAATGGTTTATAGAACTAAATCCTCCAGGTATTGCCCCAACTCTACTGAACATTCCTAAAGAGCAGCAGGGACACTGACGTCCAGATCCATGCAGGAAAGATCCCATCTGTGCTGTCAGCATCTCCCTGGTGTCCATTCACCTGGAAAGGGAGAGGATATTCACACCCTTGGGCATCTGCTGCTCCCGCAGTGCCCCGGGATCCTGAAGTGAAGGTTTGTACTTTAAAAAACACTGGGACGCTCCTCTTGTGTCACCTGTGTGTGTGGAACAAGGTGTGACCCCTGCACTCCGTGGGTCCCAAATCCTCCATCCAGCTGTGGGAATCCGAGCGGGGCGCTCCCAACATTCCCGTGAGTGCGCTCAGGGTGGCTGAGCTGATCCCCCCGCAATCCATCTGCTTACTCTTACTTTAAAAAGACTGGGACTTGCTCTGCAGTTCTGGGCTTGCTTGGAGTCGGTTATTACAACTCTGAGCATGTGAAGCCCCCGCAGCAGGGAACCAGGACCCAAACAAGTTGGGAATATTAATGCCTTCCTCCTCACCTCCTTTTGTTTGGACTTGTGCATTTTATATCTCGTTTTTCTCAAAGCTTATAAATAAAAGCCGAGCCCAAGTCCTAATGTTGCTCTTTGAAACTCACAATCCCTTAAATTTTTAAAAAATGCTGTTGTAAAATAATTGGATCTGTGATTAAATTGCCAGAGGTTTGAGGTTTGGTTTACATTTATCTTCCTGAGGAATGGCATTTATCAACTCCTTGTGAGCTATCATCACCTTATAGGATCTGCTAAATACACAATGTTCAGGCTGCTGTTTCAGCGGAGTGTGAAAGCCTTGTCCATTGGCATTAACATATTCGTTGAAAACATTTAAACAGCATTTGAAATCTTTAATACACTGAACTCTCCTGCTGCCCGGGAGGGGCTGCCTGGGATGAGGCCCGTAGGAAAATAGTAACTATTCATAACTACATTAATTGCAATAATAAAAATTAAATATAAATATTATAACATTTATAAATAATTATAATAAAAATAATAATAAAAGCTCTGCTTTCTTCAAGGAAATAAGAAGCAGTTTCTTAATGATTTGCTTGTTTATGTCTTTATTTAATCCCGTTATTCCTTGAGAGGAGGAAGCTGTTAGGAATGAATTCTTATTCAAACCTCCCAATCAAACCTGTGCACTTTATCATCCGCCCTCGGTTGGGTCCAAAGTGATAGGATGAACCCTCAGGACAAAGGAACAGAACAAGAAAAGGCATTTGGAGAATCATTAAACCACAATCGAGCCTAATTGCTTCGTATTGGTTGAGAAAACATCCAACCTATTTAACTTTACCAGACATCTGGTATGTGGAACCTGTAACCGGTCTTCAAGAGGGTTGAGGTAGTAGTTTATTTTATTTTATTTTTCTTTAATTTTACTACACCTGAGAATTAATATCTTAAAGCTTCTGGAGTAAATTTCTCTCTCAGGAACAGCAAAATAAATCTGTAGCGAGTGCATCACAAACTCGTCTAGTCAGGGATTGTGGCTTTCCAATTCTGTTTGGGGACTTTGTGTTCAGCTAATAAATAGTAGTGGGATGACATTTGGCCTTAAATATGTATTTAAATGAGTCACCTTGAATGAACCGGACTGCTCCTGCTCAGAAGGAAGGAACATTTAAGGAGATGTTTTTCAGTGTGGCTTAGGCAAGGCTTTCTTGTCTGAACTGTAATTTATGGGTGCAAATTTCAGTAGTCTGAACCTTGCTTTATCTGATCTGTGTGTACATTGCTGGGGAGGGGGGAAGGGACTATTCAGATTTATGCGTTACAGCAAAGTGGTCTAAAAGAGCAGAATGGAAACAAGCACGGGGGGAGGAGGAATTGCCTCTGCTTTATGTTTAAAATCCTTCTCCTTTTCTGGAAAAAAACCCACTTGTGAAATAGGAGATTTTCATAAAAGGGATATTTCCTCATGTAAAGCATCACTGCCCACGTGCAGCTCTCTCCATCTCTACCAGGGCCTTCCCTTTGCTTCTTAGACAGTAAAAATAAACTTGTTTCCTAGAGTTTGGCTGGCTGCATCCAAGGTACCACTCCAGAATCTCTTAAATGTTGTTATTTAACAACTCAGAGCTGCTAGAGGGAATCCAGGGTTGGGTGTTGTGACAGAACCCACTTTTTAATCGTTCATCCTTAGTTCTTCAGCAGTGTTGGCACAGCACAGGTAGACAAAGCCACACGTGTGTAAAAGACAAGTTTATTTTTCATTCTGTATCCACAATTGTCAAAAACTACTGCCAGAAAGGTGTTTTAGGGATTCTATTCCTTTCTCCTTTTTACATCACCTTGTTTAAGGGATCCCAGCTGGGGTGTTTTTGTGCTGCCACTGCTGCCACAGCCACCATTTCACAGCAGCCCCCGTGTTAAAACCAAATGGTGGCACAAAGGGCTCTGCTCATCATTCATCCCCCAGCTGTCTTTTTGCCTTTGCCACCCTCCTTGTTCTCCTCCTCCACGAAAACCTTTCACTTACTGAAATTCAAAAAAAAAGCACTTAATCCCCCCTGTCCCTGCAACATCAGCCCCACAGGTTAATGCACACTCCAATAGTTAAAATCAAAGAAACGGGGCCTTCTTACAATGGGGCCTTTAAAAAAAAATCCTATACATCTATTTATAAACCATCTAATCTCAAAAATCCTTATTACCTATCATGTTACTTTAAATCATGGACATGAAGGAAAGGGAGTCTTGGCATTCAATTATCCTCCTGGCTTTAACAAGGTGTGTATAATAAATGAGCAGTTCTTAATTGACTTCCATGCAATTTGACACTACTGGAGTAGGAGGAAGAGGGAGCCAGAAAGAAAGGAGACATGCAGGTTCAAGATGTTAGACAACACAGTTATTTATAGCGTGAAACATTATTTTCTGACATTAAAATAGTTATCCAGTATCTAAATAAACCATATTTAGCACAATAATTACTACAAGCAGTGCTTTGCCAGTAGTTATGTTTTACATGGGTTTGTGTTGTCACAGATAATATTGTACCATTGGATAATAGGTAAAATTCTCAAGATTTTAACAGTCATTGCTAAAGAAGTCTGCTGGAAAATGTAATTTCCTACTTTATGAGTTTCTTTCTTTAAATTAAGCTTTATAAAAACAGATAATGCACTAATAAAATCCCTGCTCATAAATATTTTATCTGGACACTGAATGACACAGAAACATATTCAACCTGTATCTCTGAATTTAGATGAATTTAGTTAATTTATATTTGGTGTTTACAAGGTACTGGCCAGGTCTTCAGAAGGGACATTTGTCACTGTAGTCACCCTGAATTAGGTTGTGATGGTTTGGGGTGGCACTTTAATGTAAATATGAGCCTCCAGGCTGTGGTTTAGCCTGGCACAAACCCTCCCTGTGCCCTCGTTCATCCTCAACTCCCTGTCTGACATCTGTGCCAGCATGGGCAAGGAAGGACAGGGAGAGGGTACCACCATTCCCAATGGCAGGTCAGCCCTGGGATGGCTTTCCTGGGAGCAGCAGCAGCAGCAGGATGTCACACACCTCCACAGCTCCCTGCTCTGTTCTGGTGGTGCCACACCAGCTGTTCCTGTCCTGTGGAAGAGTTTGGCAGAGCTGAGCTTGGCAGCTCTGCAGGGGAAGGACAAAGGGGGAAGGAAACACCTTTGCCCCTCAGAGGCCAAGTATTGCTCTGTACAAAAACCCTGCCAGCTCTGCAAACAGACAGGATAAATCCAGGCATCCACAGCGTGCCCAGACAGTGCTGCCCCATCCCATCTCCCTGAGTGGGACACAACTGGAGTTACCAGCACTGATCCAGCTCCAGTTTCCTGACCCTGCTCCAGGGATTTATCTGTTAAACTGCACCACTTCCTCCCTGCTGTGTCAGTGGAGTGCAGGGGGTGTGCACTGGGCTTTAGTTGAAGCTGTTCCCTCTTTTGGCATAGTAAACACTGAGCGAAAAAACTCCTGGGGGAGGTCCTTCTCCTGCATTGATCTGCTTTGAAAAACCATTTTGCTAACTGGTGTTACCATAGATATTCTCGAAACTGGTGTAATTTTCAGTTAGAACAGGCAGTTTCACCATTCTCCTCCACCCGCTACACATTTTCTGCCACTGCAGCTTCAAATCTGCCTTTCAGCCTCTGCCCTCAGTCGAGCTGGGCCAGGAGCCAGAGCACAGTAATCCTTATCAAGAGATCACTTTAAAACTTTAACCACAGGAATAAGGTGCTACAGATTCTTAGATCTAATGAAGAATGTACTTCCATTCCCAAACTTGAGCAAAGCCAGGCTTGTGTCTGCTCAGTAAAGATGAAATGCCACGAGAGCAGAGGATTCATAACATCCTCTGTCAGCTCTTTCGATCATTTAGGTATGATTTGCATCAACATTTACAGCTGCTGACTATTTACAGTTGCACAGTTATTATGTCTTCCATCAGCTGCTAAATGAACAGGTGTTTACCATTGTACTGCAGAAGAGGATGATGGATGGAAACCAACAGCCCTCCCATAGGAAAACTGTTCCCTTAAGGAAGCAGCAGAATGCTGAGTACAGATATAAATTTAGCTAAGTTGCCTAACAACCTCTAATTTTAATACTGACTCCTTTATTTTGGCACTGGCAGGGGAGAGAGAGGGCTGGCAGGAGAGGAAAGGCTCAGGTTGTGGACAAATGTGCTGCCCTGGCTGTGGCTGAGCTGGTGCATGAGGCTCCTCATCTCTCTTGCCTGAGGCTGTAACTGGCTCTCTTCTGGCCACATAACGGCACATGTGCTCACTCCCAACCTGCCTTAGTCTTTCTTTTTGCTTAGGTGGGGTCAGCTTGGGATATTGGGGCTGGGGAGTAGCTGGGGTCCTGCCTTCTGTCTTTTAAAGACCCCCCAAAACGCTCTGCTGAGCTGGGACATCAGACCAAGTAACCTCAGCATGTTCTGACTTCAGCATCGCTTTGGAAGGACAGTTAAGGGAGACAGGCAGGTTTGGCCTGAATCACTGGGTTCTTCTTATATTGCTCTTTCAGGGTAACCTCTAGTTAAAAGTTGGACTCGATGACCTACCTTAACAATTCTGTGATAATTCCCTCATTTTGTGTGTCCTTCCCCACTCACACGTGCCATCCCTTGGGAACATTCCAGCATGGAGCTCTGCAGGGCTACTGGTAAGTCTGTAGTGGAGAGAGGCTATTAATAATGTTATTAATGACAAAATTATTAATATTAATTAATCCATGCATCATGGATCAGCAGCTTTTGAGTAAGACACTGTAAAATGCTAAAAGAGAAAGACAAGTCCTTTCCCCCAGAAGCTTTGTTTGCCAACACTGGAGGATCATATGCCAGGACTGAAAGTCATTTGAATTTGCCTACATGGGCAATTTTTCTGGTTTACTGAATTACTATTACACAACTGTACTGAGCTGCCTGCCTGTTTTCCAAAATGTAGAGTCATCAATGAAGTTATATTCGTATAACTGGAGTGGTTTAAAGTCAGCACCTGGTCTGTACCAAAGATGTCACAACCATATAAATTAGATTTTATGATTTGTTTTCAGAAGAGCAAATACAAATGGTATAAGGGCACAGTTAACATTTTTTGGCAAATTTATGTAATAAAAATCTAGTTTGCTTGTTACAAAGCCAGAAGTTTTTGGTGTAGACAAAGACTGTATTGTGGCTGGGTTTAGTTCCAAAACTTTTTTGAAGTTTTCAATCCATTTTTGTGTCAGTTCTGTAGTAAGACTGTAATCTATTTTATCAACTCTGTCCCTCCGCAGACATGTGTTAAGCCATTCCTATTTCCTTAAGCACTTTAAACATGTGCTTAACTTTAAGCACATGGTTCACTGGGTTTTATTAAATAAAATAGTAAAAAAAGAAAATAAATTGGCTCACTCTTCCCATTTCAGTTCCCAGTGCAAGCCCTGATGACAGTCTAATGACAGTACAGAGCGTGCTCTCAGCGTTAGACTGAGCTCTCTGTGGGGAGCACATACAGCCTTTCTATAAGTGGAAATTTATTTTCTTGAGAGTTGTTCCTGGTGCCAAATTTTCAGGGGCCCGAGCAACTACAGACCAGAAATCAGGAACGATTTGAGCAGTGAATTTAATGAAAAGCTGTGATCTTATTTAGGGTTTATGCCTTTCAAGGCAGGTCTAAGTTAAAGTGGTTGCACTTTCAGACTAAAATAACCTCCACTTTCCTGTGATGTTAAATGAACTTTTTTATTCTGTTGACAGACAGGGGTGGCCTCTCATATGAAGAACAGTTTCCTTAATTATTTTGCAAGAGCTCAACAGTGCCATTGCCTCTCCTGTGAATCCAGTGTTCTGGGTAAGGCTGGGCCCCACCTTGGTTGGATCCCACTTCTCCAGAATCTCCTGCTGTGACCTGGGAATGAGGAAGACCCCTCATGTCCCAGCAGAACACAGGGACATTGAGGAGACAGGAAGGGGCTTGTTTTTTACAGCTAAAAACGAAACCCAAAACCAGGAGTGTTTGACACAGGGCACAGCACTTGGCAGTTCCTGGGTGCTCCAGCCCTGACCTTTTGCAGGTTATTGTTTTTAACTTGAGGGTTTTGTTGCTGCCTGTGCCTTTCTCTTACGTGTCTGTGTTTTACCAGTGACATCTTCTAATTGGAGAGTTTGGCTCTTGGCAGTGCTCTGTACCTCAGGTTATTCAGCCAGGCTGAGGGGCCAGGAAAATCAGGGATGAGACCCTTGGAAAAGGGCTTGTTCACAGCTCTTAGAGTGCCCTCCACACTCGCTTTTGTTATAATTTTATCCCAGGTTGACTTCAGAGGAGTCACACCCAAGGTACACGGGCATATCTGGGAGCTGAGTCAGCTTATTGACTGAGTTTCTGTTGTGCAAATTAAAAAAAACAACAACAACAACAAAAAAAAACCAACACAAAAAACCCCCAAACAACTAAAACCCCAAAACTGCTGTATAGAAGTAAAGCTTCCAAATTATCACCCATGGGGTAGGGAGTCAGCTAGAGAAAAGTCAGCAGAAGAATAATTTTTTTTTTTTTTTTAAACAAGGACTAACTATGAGGCAACAAAATAATTAGAATGAAAAATCCCTTGGTGTAATGATTTGGCTTCAGGTATAAAATTATCAATGCCACTGAACTTCTTTGTGTAAAGGTACATTACAAGAATTATTTTCATGCATGTGATGAAAGCAAGCCCACATTAACATCACCTCTTTCTCTTCTTGTGGTTGCAGCACCCCTAGAATCACGTAATCTTGCTGCAGTAACAGAACATTTTAGAAATAAGTTTTTCCACCTTTCTGAACAGAGGGCCAAAGCCTGAGAGGAAATAAGGAGCTTTTTCAGTGCTGGGTTTTTGTTGCTGTGTAATATCCTGACTTTCTTTAGGCTATTATCTGAGTTTAAAGAATTGGTGGACTTCATTTATAACTACTCATTATTTATTTTGGGGTGAACATGTTCTTATGCAAACAGCTTGCTTTACAATTAAACTTGCTAATTAGCAATATAATAGACTTACTTTTTTTGCCTGAAAGTAAACCAGTGAGTATGTCAGAGCATCCTGTCGAGGTATGAAGTTGAAGCATTGCTTGTGTATGTTCAGGACAATTAA
>JAWWLV010000057.1:12726266-12757811 GCA_035041135.1 Platyrinchus mystaceus
ATGTTCTTCTAAACCCAGACCAACCCTCAGGTCTGTTGTTTGCCCATGCTCTGCATCCATGGCATGGCTCTTCCCTTTGCCTCTACTTGGTGTTACTGTTTGAATTATTTCTAAAGCTAAAGATTGCACAAACAACGCATCAGGGTGTGAGTAAGGGATGTGTCAGCCCTGATTACTCATGTCAGGGTATATTTACGTTACTCAGCTGAGGACTCCTCAGCATCTCGGCTTACTCAGTGCAAAGCCCAGGCTGCAGGAGCTGTGTAGGGTACCCTGGCACTGGAAAGAACACACACCATATGATTTGTCTTGTAGGAAGTGTTTTCTTCTCTGTCACCTAAAGCAAAAACACCCCAATAAGCAGTTTTAATATTTAGAGCCTTGTAATCTCTAAACTGTGGTGCCTCTGGGCCAAGACCTCTTCAGTCTGTCTTAGGATTCTCACAGGGTCCTGATTCTCAAACTGAAAAAGGGGAAATTTAGGTGAGAGATATGGAAGAAATCCTTCCCTGTGACAGGAGTGAGACCATGGCACAGGTTGCCCAGAGAAGCTGTGGCTGCCCCAGCCCTGGAAGTGTCCAAGCCCAGGTTGGACGGGGCTTGGAGCAACGTGGGCTAGTGGAAGGTGTCCCTGCCCATGGCAGGGAGTGGAACTGGGTGGTCTTTAAGGTCTCTTCCAACCCAAACCATTCTGTGTTTCTATCTTTCATCACTGGGATTCCTGTGTGCTACCCAGCACAAGTTATATAAGATATTACCACTAATATTTTCTTTTATGTTGGAATTTTCCAGGCTTATTCTGTGTGGTGGCTCATGGGAGATACATGTTGTTTAGCATAATTTTCTTTGATCTCTTTTTGGTGAAGGAAATTCAAAAAAATGACTGTTTCTTGATATCTGAAGCAGAGTGCAGATCTGAACTCTCGATTACAGCCTGCACAATACGAATACTTGATTAATAGTTACTGTAAGCACTCATAAGGAATTTTAGGCAT
Organism: Platyrinchus mystaceus; assembly: GCA_035041135.1. Taxonomy (NCBI): domain Eukaryota; kingdom Metazoa; phylum Chordata; class Aves; order Passeriformes; family Tyrannidae; genus Platyrinchus; species Platyrinchus mystaceus. The sequence continues at coordinate 12,727,262 of JAWWLV010000057.1, forward strand.
CTGGTTTGAATAAATCACACCAGGATAACGATATCTAAATTCAGCCTAATTTTCATCGTCTTGGAAATACAGCCTTGAGGATGGAACCTGGAAACTGTGGGAATTGGTCTTTGATATAAATATTCTCGCTGTCCTCTTTAAATTAATGACTTTTGCTACTGATGCCAAAGGACTCAGGATTTCCCCAGAACTTCCCATGTAATGGAATAGTAAAAAAATCAGGAAATTTGCATATAAGAATTAATTCTTATGAATCACTGGTGGTGTGTGGTTTGGGGCCTCTGCAGTTCAGCCCCCCCAGTTCACACCAGTCTGAACATGTACATCCCACACTCCCACTACTGTTCTGCTGCACTGGGGCAAGATAAAAATGCAAATATTATTTCCAAGTGATCAATGTGTTGTGCTGGCTGCTGCTTTCATTGTTGCTCTTTTCTCTTTGGGGTCTGTGTGCCCTGAGCTCGGGCCAGGCTGGGAGCCTGCCCTTCCCGGGCAGTTGTAACTTTAGAGCAGGACATCGTGGTTCAAGATACTGCACCTGGCAAACCCCCAGCTTGCTCTCTCTGGTGGCAGGGCCTGTATCCGTCTGTCAAATGCAAGTTTTTCTGTTGAACTTTAAAAATTACACCGGTTCAACTTAGAGCAAACTAGTAATTTATTCTTTTTCCTATTCTGGAGCAGTAGATCCTCAGTACCTACAGAAAAGGGTCCAGCACCAAGGCTGAGATCTTAATCTTAATGAAAGAAATCGTCATGTTCCTATTTCCTGAAGTAGAAGCAGAGTTTCTCTTACGATTTCCACCTCAGATCTGATGAGAGATTTTCTGAGTGGGGAAGGGCTTCTTGCTACTGATTATTCTTGCTTGATTTCCCTCCACCCTCTTTTGCAAGCATAAAATCCCTAACAAGGATTCAGTTTGCTTCTAGGATCAATTAGTCCACTGATTTGCTTTGCCTTTTCTTAGGTATGCCCACAAACTGAGGATCTAGCTCTTCAAAAGTTCTGCTTTTGGATTGAGAGAGTTAATTTTTTTTTTTTCCGGATAATGTTTTGTTTGCTGCTTTCCCTTGTTCTATTTGTCTATTAACACCACAGACAGTCCTAGCTCACTTTTAATATGACATGCAACTTCCTTTTTATGCTTGCCTGTTCCTTTTGCTTTGCCATAGCAAGTTAGAGAGTTTCTGCTGTCTGTAAAACTACAGTGCCTTTGAAATACTTCATGGAAGAAGTAAAAGGAAATAAAATCCACCACTGTATTTTCCATTGGCCTTATCACAAAATATCATTGAATGTATTTATACACGTATAAATTTCTCTGAGTTTTCATTCACATCCCTCGCGTTGCAGACAGTGAGACGAGACACAGGATCTGCTCACCACGCTGAGACGAAAGGTCATGATCTAATTTATTTGCATCAAGGCACAGGAGGAATATGTGACCAAGAATTACTCAGTACCGAGCTTGGGTTTGAATAAGCTGATGGAGGATGTTTCACAGAGAGCCCTCGGCGTTTATGGGAAGCAGTTGGGTTTTTCACAGGATCTTTTCTTCCAACGAGGGAGAAAAGATGATTAAAAAACAAAAACAAAATTAAAAACAAACCCAAAAACCGTCGGGGAGAGCGATGAGCGGAGATATTGTTCCTTTAATGGGTTAACTACAGTACTCGAAAACAGAGCTCGCCTTTAAAACGGTTAATTCAGCCAGGCCTTATTCACTAGATAAAAGCGGTTTAAGGACAGGTGCCAGCCCATCAGTCCCCTTTCAGCAGCTGAGGTTTCAAAGGGTAAGTCACTTGCAAATGTTGCTTTCAATAGGTGAGAAATCCCTGACTAGAATAGGTGCTCGCTGGGCTCTGCCTAAATGGCACAAAAGGCGCTTAATGCCGGTTACCATTGCAGGGAGAAACTGCGCTTATTTTGTCTGTTTATTAACTATCTCTGACTTTATAATTTACAACCCCCCGGTTATTTACTGAGCAGGGCAGGAGCAGTTCCGAGCTCACATTACTTTGTTCCAATCATTCAGAGAAATTAAATCTCCCGTGTGGGGCTGGAAATACAATTTTTAGAGAAGCCGTATAACTGGCCAGGCTTGTTTAGAGCTATGAGAGTTTAACTCCATTGACTTTCCTGCTTTGCTTTGCTGTTTAGTTGTACTTGAGTGACTTCATGAAAAAGGAGGGCAGTTACTTAATCATACAATCCAACCCACTGGTGTCATTTGCAGTTTCCTGTTCTATTCTTACTCAGCGAGCTGAACACGGATTCTTCTTTAAACTTCTGGAGATTTCATCTAAACCAAAATCTCCTCTAGATTTCTTTCTTATCCTTTCCCCTTAAGCCATCACGTTGGAAAATGATGCAGTAAATGTAAATGCATTTCTGGTTAATGCCAGACGGGCCAGATTGTGCTCGGCACAGCCTTGGCAGGAGCCGGTTACCTTTGTTCGGTGGCTGTAATACAGTAACACCCAGAGGCCCGCTATGAATCCTGGCATTGTGTTCCCAGCCTTCCCCAGGAGCTGGGCCCCGAATTAGCGAGTGAAACAAGGGGAAGAGCAACAGGGAGAGTTTTAGGATGCTGTTTCTACCGCAGAACAGATGCTGGTGCCTCCCAGCAGAGATGGTATCTAAGAAGGGACTCAGAGCAGAGCGGTGCAGAATCTCGGTTGGTTCTTTTTCATTTGGGAAGTTCATTAATACATCAATATTTATTAAGTGATTAAGTACTAGTACTGCCATTACACAGTCAGATATCAGGGTGTTGGTATCTGACATTTAACTTGCATGTGGACATGAAAAGCTGGGACACTGCTTTTCAGGCACAAGCTTTGAAAAAGAGGCAACCCTCTTTTAAGGAGTTTATTTTCTGAGGAGAATTAATGGACTTCAGTTTTGCATGCAAAACTCTTTTATCCCCCTATCCTGCCAATATAGCACCAGATAGGATTTTGATTCCCACTTTGTGCAATAAACCCCAGATTTCTCCCCATCCAACTGAAGTAAACCTCTTCTGGTATCTGTCCTTTTGCCACCTGGGTGAGGCTGTGGGCAGGTATGTGCTGATTAGTTCTACCTGATGGTTAAATAACAACGGAATTTCACTTGCTTTTCCCTTGGTTGGGTGCTCTCTCCCCTCTGCCGAGTCATACTTTTTGTATAAAAACCCCAAGGGATTAATCATCACTGTGATAAATGAATCCAGAAATTATTAAGGAATTTCAGCACCTCTGCCAAAAATGGTCTACAGGTTCTGAACTTTCCAATAAGGGGAAGGAGGGTGTTAAACACTTTGGTTTCATGAGCTCCCTTCCTCAGGTGCCCCTCAAGTGCCAGGGCATTTGCAAAGCTTAACAACACTGAGGCATTTTGGGAGAGGAAAATGCAATTCCTGATCAGGTGTAAGGAAAGATTTTTTAAGAGAAGAAAATGCACCTGTAGTTTCCTAAGTAATAACTTGTAAAAGGATATAGTTGTACAAATACACGTGGAGTTATATAACAATATCTTAAATACACAGACTTTTGGAACAGTGAGGCAAAACCATCATTCTAACCTGTCTGACTTGGTAGCTAAACATACCCTGTGCTCTGGTGTGGTGCTCCCTCTGAACTCCTGAGAGGAGCAGCATCGTTAAAAACATCATTTCCATCCTCTGCCCTGTGTTGTACAGCTGCTTTATTTTTGGGAGACACTTAATGGCTCTGAGTGATCACCCTTTGCCTCTTCCCCAGCATCATTCTGTGTTGCTTTTCTGTTAGCTCTGCTCTGGCAATTAAAAAGTTGCATGCAATTATCGCAGAAATCACACATTTTTAGGGTGGCCTGGCAAAAAATAATCCTCAAGTCCTTTGAAGACAACTTTATCTTCATGTAAATGTTGCAAATATCGTGTAAAAAAGTTTAGGGCACACATGGGGTGTGAGAGTCCAGGGCGGTCTCGTTTTTATTTAATTAATTTTTCTGTAAGCTTGAAAATTATCTCAGCAAACGTTTTTCTCTAATCCTTCGAAATGTTATTGCTTGTTTTGTAGGTGTTTAAATGTTATCGAGAACGCCCGTAAATAGAAGGAGGAGGAGGGAGGGGGTATCTATTTGTAAGATGAGAAAAGGAACCACTGCCTATTGTTTGACCTGAACAGCTCCCTGATTGACTGGGAGAAGGAATATCTCCATGGGAACAGATGAATGTCTGGTTTTCATGTGGTGAAATCCCCAATCGAGCTCACAGTGGCTTCACTAACGTGCCACTCTAAATTGGTTGTTTGCATGCTGCTTCTTACCTTTCGCTAAACTAAATAAGAATATCCTGCCAAAGTTACCGTCCCCCCTAATGCTAATGATGAAATAAAAATGCAGAACAAATAACGATTGAAATTAACGGGTTTGTTGTTTTATGCCGCTCTTGGTTTTGGGGTTTTATTTTTATTATTTATTTTGGTTTTTAAGTAGAGCAAGCAAAATAATGAAAAGAGATTAAGCATTTAGTACGGAGCAGTCTTTTCCCCGTGCTCCCTTTTGCAGATTTGGGGGAGAGGGGAGATCTTGTGATGCAACCTCACGACACAAGAATGCTGTTAGTTTGGGGGAATTTGGAGAACTCCCGAATCCATTTTGTCTACGGGTTTGTTCCAGCCATTTACAATGGTCTGTTTTCCCTGTTTTCAATGTCAATTGACTTCAACACTGCTGTATCTAAAAATAATTTCAATATATCAGAGGTAACAAAAGAACCACAGTGAACGTAAAGAATAAAAGAAATTCACAATCCAGGTTGGATGAAGGAGTGATTCCTAAATATTAAAGCCCCAGTGGTCTTATCTGGACCAGCTGCTTATAATGTCTGTGAGGAATGTGGCACATCAAGTGTGTGAACACTGCAGCTATTGTATCCTAACAGGCTGATTGAACCCTGGATAATTGGCATGTAACCTTCTCTATTAATAGTGCAGACAGATATGTGAATTAGCTGAATGCCTCAGACATATGCCATGCATTAACCAAAAGGGCTTACAATTCTCATAACAACTTGGCTAACTATTACACCAGTAATTATTCTTTAGAACTTGATAATATTAGAGAAAAATCAATAAATAATTTGTAGTCTCAGGCCAGATTATGAATAATCAGTTGCACTGTAACACAATCGCCAAAGGTTGGGTCGTAAGGAAGATTCAGGACTGATAGTGGGGCACTTTGATGTTTTTAAAGGGGTCAGAGTGTGATTCTCTGTCTTTGTTTAGCGCTTGTAACTTGAAGGAATCGAAAGGCATGTGAAACATTTAGAATAATTTCAGGATTGCTGTTCTTTCTGTTGTACAGGAGATGTACAGCCGGGGCTGTTGTCCTTGGAAAGACAATGGATCATTTTCCTTTGGGAAATATGATATAAAGGGGTAAATTTGACTTCTTATATATTTTTTTTTCATTACATTGTCTTACAGTGCTGAACTTCTCATCCTTCCATTTCAGTTGTTTGTCTAGAATGAAATGGCAAAACCACCTTTTACTTTTTAATTAGGTTGTTCTTTTCCTTAAGTGATAGAGTGTATGATTCAGCTCTGAGTGATCTTGAAAGAATGCAACATTACAACACTGTAAGGGCACAGAAATATCAACTACAGGCAGAGAGTATTTAAATCTGAGAGCCCCTAGAGCTGCACAACCTGTCTGAGTGTGTTTAGAGTAAGAGGCTGGCCCGACAGAGCTATGAGGCTTTTTGTTATTTGAGAACCTTTTGTGAAGAACAAAAGGTTTTCCTTAGAAAACCTTTTTACAATTTAGTGGAAAATAATCGGATATTTTAGGACAGAGATTCAAGTTTGGATGTTCCAACATTTACAACAATTGTGCTGTTGTTTTGCAAATGCTTTAGTCATTTAAATGCTTCTCTTAGAAATCCACCTCAAGTCAAGTCGGAATCAAATAAACACAGACAGTGTTTTAAACAGCTACAAATATTACACAAATAGACACTCTTTCATTTCTGAGTTAGTTTTATTTATATTTGCTGTATCCCACAGAGGCTGAGTTCAAAACAAGCTGTTTAGAAGGTGTTATGGTTTTAAGGCCAGAACTCAAAGAGCTTCCCAATAAAACTCCAACCCCTAATCTCATGTTATTCTTTGGCATTAGTCTCCCTTCGTGCAGAAGCTAAAATATGTCTATTGCCCTTGTCTGATTGTCTCCTGCACTGAGCTTCCCATCATCACCTTACAAAGGTAACACTTTCTTCCACCTGCTGCACCTCTTCTCTAATTACCTGCCTTCTCCCTTAGGATCCTGCTGGCATCTCCTCTCTATGGGCTTTTCAGCCACAAGATAGATGAGACCACGAGTCATCTTTCAGGTTTAAGATGAACTTCCTTCTCTCGGGTCCCCAACCACTAAACCCCTGCACAGTCTCAGCTACTGCCAGTGTTAGAGAAAGCCCTGGAATCAGGAATGTGCCCAGGAATGTGATTTGCATCAGGCAGTGGCCAATGGTTGTGATACACATAGTCTAGACAAACCCCAAATCAGATCCATGGGCTGAACCCGGATGGTTTAGTTTTGCTCATGCCAGTTCAAGAGTGTCTATGAGGAAACAGGCAGCACAAACACTGTAAAACCACCTTGGTAGTAGTGTTATAAAAACAAGGAGCCAGCGTGGGAAAGGTTGAAATAAGCCCTTTTGTGTGTGAATTTTGCTGCTTGACATTGTCCTTTCCTGTCCTCCCCGTGGAAAGATGAAAAGAAAGAAAACTTTAACTTCCCACAGCCACTAGAATGAGATCTGAACCAGAACCCCAGAGCTCAGCGCTCAGTTTTGAGAAGAATCAGTTTTGGGTTGGTCTCTGCACTGAGTCCTGTCCCTGCTGGTGATGGTGGAGGCCCAGCTGGGGCTGCTTTACAACCGCTTAATTTCCTATGGCCAGCAGGACCCCTCAAATCCACGTGGTGGAAGCCCTGCTGCCTTTGCTGCTTCCCTTGGGAGCTCTCGGGGCTCAGGAGAACAAAGCACAAGGAGCAACCCTAATTCCTGCACCCTGTACCCTCACAAACAGAGGCCATGCCATTTCTGGAGGTGACTTCATGGGGTTTGAATCTCTGCCAAACATGGTAGTTGTAGCCCCAATGTATAATTCCAATTCAGTGGGTTGCCATCTGGTTCAAAAGGCATTTTATTCTGATTTGTTGGGAAGTCAGAACAATTTGGTATGGTCCTTCACTAGCTCTTGTGACCATAATAATAATTTATATAAAGATTTTTTTTCTCTACATCCTGGCGGATTTTGGAGGAGTGCATATCTAAGAAGACTTTAAATTCTGCTTGCTTGAACTCAATTAGGTTTTTTTTTTTTGTTTGATACCTATCTATACTTTGATATGTCTAAACTATACACTTTCATGTGTCTAAACTGTGCCATCTGTAAAATGTATATAAACTTGTTTTGTGAGAAACATATATTAAAATGTACATTAATTTCTATCTGGTCTATATAAGGTATATTTTAATTGTCTCTATCTACACAAAATTTAGAACTATAAAAGCCTGGATTTGTGTCTTTCTCTGGGAAGATGCAGAGAACAGATCCACTGCTTCAGTAGTTCTCTGGTTTTATCCATTTGTCAGGGTTCATATTTTCCTCAGTGGCAGAGGTGCCACAGTCAGCAGCCAGGAGACACTGGCAGATAGATGCCCTTAACTGGGATCAATACAAACAGCTTCAGGAACTTATGGAATGAACCACTTTGAAGTAAAATGCAGAACTGGATTTCTCAAGCCGTCATCACTGTTCATCAGTTTGGGGAGGGGAAGACTCGTGTCCCCTCTGTGCTGTATTTAAAGTGTTCACCGTGGAACAGGACTTGAATGACCTGAGTTCAGAGCAGGCTTCAAAGATCATACTGCCCCCTGAGCAAATTACTTCAAAGCCCCCTTGCTTAAGTAAAAAAAAAAAGTCCAAGAAATAAGCTGGTTGATTTTGTGTGTCACCGATGCTGGACAGTGTCAGAAGGATGCAGTGAACTGAGAATTCGGGTATTTTGGAGCTTCAGCTTCCTCAAGATGCAGGGCTGGAATTCACACCTGTGGATGGGTCTGAGCAGGACACACCTGAGGCTCTCACACCTACCTGGGGGCAGCCACATGCCCTTGGGGTGCTCCTGGCACCACAGCAGGGACAGACAGATAGGTGGGTGCGGATCTGCTCTGCCTGGTGGGCATGGGTGGAAAATCAACCCTGTGGGTCAGGTTTCTCTAGATGAGAACCTGTGTTTGGACTCAGTGTCACAAAAGATGTTTCTCTGAAGATGTATCGAGTCTGTACTGCCTTTTGGCTGCCCTGTTGTCGCTATTCTGAGATGATCAGATTTATTTTCATAATTGATTATTAAATCAAAGTGAGTATTGTCATCTGGGGATGTGAATGACTAGTAAGTGTTGACTTCTGGTGGAAGGTGTTCCTGCCCATGGCAGGAGGTTGGAACAAGGTCTTTTCCATCCCAAACCATTCTGAGACTCCATGACCTCTGACACAAGAAGCCTTTACTTCTCAGAGAAGGGAAGGTTTGCTTTTTGTTTTGTTTGGGAGGGCTGGGTCTGCCAGGCTGGGACAGCTTGATGGGATTCCTCAGTTTGGAATTGATGAAACTTTCTTGTGTGGTGGGTGAGGAAGCATTTGACTTCCTTTGAGGGACTTGCAAAGCAAGGAGCTGCTCAACCAAAAGTTTTTGGCATTTATGGATCAAAGTAGGAAAATATGTTTCTGTTTTGGTCCTTAATGCCCACCCACCATCACATTTTTCTCCCCTGCTCCTGAGAAGGATTAGGTGAGAAGAACAGGAATCTGTCTTTGATTTAGAGTCCTTAGGCATGGTTTTCCCTCTCTTTAAAGTACTGAGCAATGATTTTCAGCTTTTCTTAATCCTGAGAACACCTAACCTCGGGGGAAAGAAGTCCAAATTGGGTAAAAGTTAAAATAAACTTTGGATATACCTCCTATTTATTTTTTACAATATTCTACCTTTTTTCACACTCATGGGGAAAGTTTGCTTTGTTTCATTTGGCAGCAGCTTTGTGAACTGCCTTCTTGATGTTTAAAGGAGCACAAGTGTGTGGGCCTGTGGCTTGGGAAAAAATGGAACTGATGCTACTGAAAGTGCCTGCTTGGGTAATGTAGATGGGGCATCCCAGGTGGAAAGGGTTATTGATGCAGATTTGGCTTCTGCATTTAATCCAGATGGCCACCGCAATTAGCCACAATGTAGAGTAAATGTTTCAGTTCGATGTTGCCATAGAAAGAAGCACAAGCTTGCACAAGCTGTGGATCTGTCCCAGTCCATCTAAAAAGATGGTGAGATACTGGTGACAAAATGCTTGCAGTGCACAGGGAAACTTTGTGAACTAACTGGAGAGTGGGACAGAACTTCTGTCCTAAGTGAGGGTTGGGGAACATTCACTGTTCAGTGAGAAGGGACCAGAATAACCCACAGCTTTGTGGCTTAGGCTTCTGTTCAGGATGGGAGAGCAACACTCTTTGGGGTTCCAATTTGGATTCCTCTGGGATGGAAATGGCTCAGAAGCAGGGAGGGGGCTGGACAAGTCAGCATTAGGACATATGTGTAGAGTGACAGAATCCATTTAGTTTAGTGGACAGGAGCTACTTCATATCCAATTTCCTCCTAAAAATGAGGAACCATAACAATGAGGGATAATTGTCTTTCTAATTCAGCATCAAAATCAGGAGGGAGACCAGGAATTCTTACTATTAGCTTCTTAGAGTAGAAATCCCAATGTTAATGGAGATTAAGAAATGTATTGATTTGTCACAGGCCATAATGTTTCCTGTGTGCCTGACTTTCTTTAATTCCCCTGGGTTTGACAACATTGACTTAATCTATTTAAGGACCTATGATGAAGGATAAAACATCACCATCTGCTAATGCAAACATTTATAAGTTACAAAAACCCCATCCACTTAGTGGGATAGAGAATAAAATCTTCATGGACCTGTCTAACACGGTGAAAGAAACAAAATAATTCAGAGTTCTTTTCAAGCTCATACAAGAATAGCTGGGGAAGAAGATGAATGGGAGAGAGCATCTCCTTGGTTACAGATTTTGGTTTATGATGAAATGATACAACCTGGTAGGCAACAGCATATAGTGTATTTAAAATATGGTTAAGATGCCTTTGTCAGTGGGTATTGTTGTAGTCTGAGTTCCCCACTCATTCCCAGACAGACAGACAGACAGACACGAGCTGTACTCACCTTTCCTCACAGACACCATGAGTCACAGAGCTTGTCTTCCTCCACAGAGCAGCACTTTGTAGGATGACAGAAAAGTGAATCACTAGACAGCTTGGTTTCATCAGAGATAAGATTCTGGACCCTCAGACTTATGATCTGGTCTGGTGCCTTTCAAAAATGCACATTTTTGATGTATTTTTGGTAACAGCTGCCACAACAATTCCTGCAGATCCAAATAAACAAGGAAATACTCAGTCCCTGTTGGTACCAATGTGATGGCTGGGGAACATTTAACAACTATTGCTGCAAGCATTTGAGAATATGCTCCTTCAGCCAAAATTAGTAGGCATGTACCTTTTCCCAAGCCCACCTTAACTGGTATTCTGAGCTAAGGCTCTGTCCTGTCTCAAACTGGGCACTCTAAGCAGGGACTGGTGTTCTTCCAGCTGTGGGGCAGTGATGGCTCATCACAGCCACCCCACTCTGAGCTGGTGTTCCTGAGCTACCTGTGCCACCTGTGCCTTGCTCTCCCTTGCCTTGATGGGAGGGGGGACCTTAGGGACAGTAACACACTGGAGGCAGGAACTTTTTAAACTGCTGCAGCTCCATCTGCCTGGACCATCACCCACAGCCCGTGCCTGTACTGCACTGAGGACAGGACTGCAGGCTGTGTTGACAGATCCAACCCTCACTTAAATTAGGTAATTTAGGTTCTGATAACCAAAAGAGATGAAAGCTCAGAAATCCGGACTCAGGTACTTGTGCATCTGAGCTGGAGCTTCTGTTATGGGCCATCTCCGTGTCCCATTGTGTTGCATGGATTAAAATATGCAGCAAGCAAAGAGCAATTTAGCACTGCACTTAGGCCAGCCTAATGGCTGACTGGCCTGAGAAAGAACCCACTGTGAGACTGGTCTGACTGCTACACCAGGCTGCACACTAAACTGTTTGGCTCAAATGTCCCCACTTTTGTAAACCCAGTGTCATTTACCTTTTCTGACTCCCACTTTCATAAACAAATATGCAAACATAGCAATATTGCTCACCTGTAACAGAGCCATGGAGTCCCAGAATGGTTTGGGTTGCAAGAGAACTTAAAGACCATCTCATTCCAATGCTCTGACATGGGCAAGGACACCTTCCACTGGGCCAGGTTCTGATAATACTAATAATAGTTCTAAATAATACTGATAATCCTTCTGAGACTCCTGTGTGTGGCTTTCTTGATCCAGCCACTTTAGATCCTGTTCAAGAAGCTGCTTTATGTGTAGCCCAGGAGTTGCAGGTAGGAATTGTTTACACTGATAACCATGATTAACATTACATTTCACTATAAATAAGTGTGTGTGAAGGCACACTGAGTTTATTTGGCATGTTAGTGAAAGAGCACAAATCCTGGTAAACCCCTGATTTTTGAGGCTACTGTTTTTAATAAAATAAATGTTTATATCAAAAGAAGATGCATTGCAGTGTGTTCCTTTAGGGTTGTGGTGATACTATTATTCCATTTTTCCCTCATCTCTCAGTCCACACAGGGAAGAGTCTCCAAATCACTGAGGTCAAGGAGAATTTTTCTTTTGATTCCAGTGAGGGTGGATCAGGCACAGGGAAAGCTGCACACGAGATCCTGGGAAAGGGCAATGTATCCAAATGAGAGGTTTGTTAATGTAATGTAGACATAAAGCCCGGATTTCAGTCATTCACCAGCAGCAGCCTGGGGTGTAACTGCAGGAATTCTTGATACCTTTGCTTCCTGTGCCTCTTAAACACACAGTGAGCAGGAGGGAAATGGATCGTGATAATTAACTGGTTAAAATAAGAGTGAAGAAATCCAACCTCACCAGGGTTCAGCAGGTACTGGATGGTGCACAGAGCTCCTGCTGGTTCTGTGGGAACAAATGAATTTCAGCTGCAGAAAATAACCATCCCCTAATTCAGTATGGACTGGCTCCTCCTCTTACAGGTGCTGGCAGAACTGGGGGGATTCAGGGCACAGTTTGATGATACCTTTGCTTCAGGGAAAAAAATTTCCTTTAAGGGGTAATTTGTATGATCTGGGTTGCAACACAATCTGATAGATTTTATAGACATTTTAATCTATATAAATGAGGGTGGTGAAGTCTGGCTGTGGCAGGAAAGAGGGGAGGGGGTGGAAAAGGAGTAGGAATGTCTTGCAAATGCCACTGGTTAAGAAAACATACAGATAACCCTCTACATCAAATATACTGATATGCAAATTTAATCTTATATATATATATCATTTAACATGGGCAAGTTGCTGGAGTTTTGTTCATTTGGGGTAAATAAATTATTTTGTTTATTTTGACAGAAAGAGAATTTTAATGTGATATTATGTTATCTTATTTATGATAAAGATTAACATATTATAGTCTAAGAACATAGGCAACCCTTCCCTTGCATTTGGAGGAAAAATAACTTCATTAGTGTTTCCATATCTACAAAGCTGAAGATTTGGTAAAAGACAAGTCCACGAAGGGAAAAAAAAAGGGAGTGAGCACACATGGGAACGCTTCCTTTGAGTAAATATTAAGGAAGCCCTAGAAAAAGAGGAAAAAGATATTGAAATGGCATTCAGAAAGTCAAACCATAAAGATAATTTCAGATTGGGAAGGGGCTGTCAGCTGGAGGGATGCCAGTCCGTGCGGGAGCAGCGGCTCCAGGGGAGTGTTTCTCACACAGTGTATAAAGGGTGCTTTCCCCAAATGTTTTTTTAATCAGTCCATTTTTAAACAATGTGAGCTGACAGCAGCCCTTTAATATGCATCGCCAAGGCTTTCTGAATTGTAAGTAGAAAGGACGAGTAGATTTCCCTGAATTTAGGAGCGTGGTCTGGAATTTCATAGGTGGAGAGAAAAGGCTGCCTGGCTTTGAAGTTTTCTGCTTTATATGCTAAACAGTGCTGTTGACTGATTTACTGCAATTTCACATTCAGGGGGTGGGGAAAAAGGAAAGCCATGACTTTTTGTTGAGTGTGATGAGGAATTATTGACAGATAGGGATACAAGTTCCACTTGCTTGCAAATTTGCTTTCAAACACAACAAGTTAACACAAGCAAGGGCTTGTAACAGTGCAATGCAACATTTAGTAAAGACCTGCCACATCTGGCAAGCTGAAAACATTACCTGGTTTTCCACAGGGTTTAGGAAAGGCTGTGCCATTGAGGCAGATGCAGAGTTTGCAGGCAGCATGAACATATTTTTTATTTTACTGCAAATGCTTAGTGTACCACAGTCTTTCCCTGGTATTAGAAAAGCCCTTTTACCCCCATCTTTCTCCTGAATGTTTAAGATTCCTGGAATATTTTGTCTCCACTAGAACATTTAACCAGCCTGATTATGCGTCAGTGGCAGGGACCCATCCTCAGCAATAAATTCATATTCATGGGGTGAAATGAACTGGAGCATATGTGGAGTTCCAAGACCAGAAAACCTTTGTAACAAAGAAATTCCTGCTAAGAAGTGACCTACTGAATTGTATTCTGAACATTTCATTTTGGTTAGAAATTGTATCTTTCCATGATTCAGGAATAAATGCCAGTGAATGTGGCAATACTGAAGCACGTTGTACAGTCTCATGTCAGCATGTGCAGTTTTAAGAGTGGTAAAAAAAAAAAAAAAAAAAAAAAAAAGAAATAAAAAAGAAATGATATGAAGCCATGAGCACAAGAATTCAATAGAGGTTTTGTTTTAGTGCCTCTGAAAGGAAACTGTCTCCTCTAGGAGAACACTTCTTCCTCGATAGCATATCATTAGTTACTTCTTTACATGCTCTGGAAAGATGTTTCTTTGAATCTTTATGTGTGGAAAGAGGCAGAAAAGGGTGCAGGATAAAAGAGGCTGCTAAATATAGCAGGAGCATCTGAATGCACAAACACAGCATATACTTGTCTGCAAAATGGGTAACAAAGGGAAACATGCCTTAGCACATCAAAATATTACTTTTTGTTAGAGTGTATTTATGCTCTGTAATGACATTTCTATTGGGAAGGAAATTCTTCTTCTCTGGCAACAGCAAATAGGACAAATTTCATTCACTTAATTCCCCAAAGTGGAATTTGCTCCCATTCAGTCCCGCTTAACCCAACCCTTCTGTGCCTTCATTTCCTGTCTATCAATTATCCTCCTTGAATTCTCAGGCATATTATTAAGTTATTTATATGTTTTTAAAGCACTTGGATATCTCATAAAAATGATCGCATAAAAGTGCAGTTATATTAGTACACCTTCATAAACCCAGATCATGCCAGGCACAATTAAACACTTTTTTATGTCCCACCATGCAAATCTTCCTGTAGAGCTTGAAGTTTGACTTTCAAAGCTCAGCTGAGTTTATTCAACTGATTACTATCTAATCCACCCACCCATCATCCCACACTCCCTCAAAAAAAAAGTTAAAATCCTGCCCAGAGTGATATTTTTATTTTTAAACTTGAATGTCTAAGCATTCCTCACAGATGTGAGAAAACTTGAGGCTTAATCGTTAAAGCAAACCCATGCTGCCATTAGACAGGACACAGTCCTTCACAAAAAAATCTAGATTTTCATGAATAAATTGGCCGGAATATCCCAGCACAAAGGCACATTTGAATACCTGGCAGTCCTACAGCAAATAGTGCACATTTTACTTGTGTGTTACACTGGGAAACAGGAGTCACCATCCCCTCTTCCTGCTCCAGCTCCAGCTGTGGCAGCACGTTGGGTCGTTTCCCAGCTGCCCAAAATTGTTGGACCCAAAGGAGAGTTTGTTTGTGCATCAGCCTTTGCTTAGACAATTGTTTGTGGGTTAAAATAAATGGCAAAACAGGGCCCTGTGATCTGACCTGTGGTGAGGGAGGGGGCAGAGGGGAGAGTTTGAGGGGGTACAAGGTGGATGTTCCATGTTTTGTTGGTTCTTCTGACCCTCCTGTCACCTGCTCTTCCCTTCACTCCCTTCACCATCGTGTTCCTCTCAGGGCAGCAACATTTGGCTCTTGTTTGACTCTTAATTGTCCAAATCCATGCCCAGTGCCTTTTGATCGCTCAGTGCTGAAAAGAGGATTCCTGAAAGAGAGTGAATTTCTGGTTGGAACACCAGTCTTACCAAAATCAGACTTCCTTGGCAGTGAGGGAAGGGCAGGCATACTCCTGCTGGAGGTCGTGCTAGAATCTGTTGGAGGCTTTGCTGTACAGTAGCAAAGCTGTTGTGTAGGAAATATTTTATTACATTGAACTGTTTAATTCCCTGGGCTGGTGTAAACAAGTATAACTTGTTGGTACTCAGTGAAGCCATGAATATTTATGTCTGCAGAGTGTCTCCTCCATTATTTTTTAATCTAACTACATTAATAATTTTAATTAGCCATCAGTACTCGACACTCTGTAGGAAATCTGACCAATTTTGCCAAGATACAGACTCAGTGTCTGTCAGACTGAGGTGCTGCACTGATATAAAAGGCTGGTACTGATGTGGGAGGTTTTAGTTATCCCTGTGACATTTTGGGGTACAACCAGAACCGTGTTCGTTGTGCTCAGCACAGACCTGTGTTACCATGACAAGCCACGGCAGCTGATCAGGTCTGGCCAGAAGGAATCAGCAATTTCTGTCTAGAAAATTTTCAAGCCTGCAAGGTGGTCACAGAGGGCTTTGGAGGCAGCACAGGGCTCCTGAGCACCCTGACAGCTCTGGAGCTTTGTGGTGTGTGAGATCCAAAGAATCCCATGGGGGTTTAACACAAGGAAAGAATGATTCCCAAGCAAATCAGTCCAGGAGGAATATTTTAGGGCAGTTTAGTGGAGAATCCTCCTGACAAAGCCCCTTCTGAGACAAAACACCCATTTTTATGCATTGATGCAGCTGTTGGGTTGGACTATCCATCTCTGGGTCCATAAAAGTCTAATCTATTTATATGAAAAGGGCTAATTAGCACAGGCTGGGGTGAGGGAAACCTCTTCCCAATGATCAATACTCTGTTATTTGTACCAACATTGACTGGGTTATCATTAGGCTTCAGATACTGCACATACTGGTGTATCAGAAGGAGATTAATCACATCTGATTATGGACAATTTTAGGATCAGTTCCAACAAACCCAATTACAACGTTCCCTAACTAATAAGACCTTCTTGAACTCAACATACCCCTCTCAGGATGCAGAATCACATGGTGCTGAGCACTTCTGCCCAGAGAGGGAAGAGCCCCTGTTAAATCCTGAAATCTGGGAAAATCAGGCCTGCCAGGAGTTAATTATGGGGGATTAACGGCCCTATATGAAAAATAACAGATGTGACTAAACAGTAAGTTTGCAAGCAGCGCTATGACCAATCAATATAAAGCTGTTTTTCTGTGTTTAGAGGGATATTATGCACCAAACATGGAAGGAAGATTAAAAAAAGCAAAACTCTTCCTACTTGAAAACATATTTGAAATGCTGGCAGTATGCAAAACACGCAATTATGAACACAGCATGCTACAACTGCTGGGGGATCTTCTCACTCCTGTGATTTTGTAAAAGGTTGTCTTATTTTCATAGTTTATTTTCACTCCTGCTAGACCAAAGTGAAGCACAGGTAATAGAACTTCCTTAAATAGTTACTTAGTTGGCAAAGCATATTTTAAAGTCCATTTTAAATCTGTATACTGGAGTGATTAATCTAAGCTGGAAAGGATGGGAAAAAATAAACATTATGATAAGCAGATATGATATCAGGAGCTGGCTGTGCTTGAAGTTTCTCTTGATTACTGCAGCTAATGCTCAAGACAGACAGGAACTGCAAATAAATAAATACGTTCTGTTAATATTTGCTGAAATTTTTGAACACATTCCCTTTGGCTCTGCTTGTATCCCTTCTCCCTTTTGCTTTCTGGGAACATATGTGTGGCTGAGTTAGAGAACAAATGTTTGGAGAAGAAGTTCAAAGTTTCTAAAACTGGCACACACTAATATTTGTGTCAGAGATTTGTGCACTTTAACCCCATCTCTGAATTCCTGCTCAGGACAGCACTGGCACACCAGGTAAAACCCTGCCTGCACCACAGCCAAGGGGGATTTGGATGGGGACAACACTTCTCCCATCATCCTGATTTTTTTGTGCATATTTGGTTTTAATCCTTCCCCAAAATCTAGAAAAAAATCAGTGAAATCAGACCCTTTGCATGTTAAAGGACTTTGGATGAAGCTCCCAGACCACATTTTATGTGACTTTGTCCCAGTGCTGCAAACTCAAGGATCTTCAAAATTTTTGAGTCAGACCCTGCAGAATTGTAGCAAAATTATATTTAAAATTACAACTTTTGAATCTTCCAAGTTTTTTTTGTTTTGGTTTGGTTTTTTTTTTTATCTCAAACCTACATTGTTCATATTTTCCAGCTTCCCCGGCAATTTAGTGGCATAACTGCCAACTGTATTTCAAATATCAGATGCTGCAGATTATGATCATTTGGCAAAATCTTAATTTTCTGATGCGAGTTTTCCAAAACACTTTAGTAAATCCTGTCAAACCAGCAGATGAAAACATTGCAGGAGAACTTGACTCCAGATGGACATTTTGCCAAGAAACGGGGAGTTTAATATGAATTTATGTTTATACTTGAGGATATTCTCTGTGCCGCAGCTGGGAGGTGTGATGTGAAACCTCCTAAAGAAGTGTCAATGTAGCCTGGTAAATGCTCTGGATTTTATGCCCCCGTAGCTTTGTTATTTATTTGAGGTCCCTAATATATATATAAATACATATATATATATATATAAATATGCTACAGTCTCTGAGCTCACTTCTTATGGTGCCAGATCATAACACACTCTATTGTTGCAGGTTTGTTTCTAAAGTAGAATCATGGAATGATTTGGTTTGGAAGGAACCTTAAAGCCCATCCAGTTCCACCCCCTGCCCTGGGCAGGGACACCTTCCACTAGCCCAGGTTGCTCCAAGCCCCGTCCAACCTGGCCTTGGACAATTCCAGGGATGGAGCAGCCACAGTTCAGACTGCCTGGAGTTTTCATCTGCTCCTGTGTTAGGGAATGACCATGGAAAGGTTGGAAAGCCTTGTGATAGGGACTGGATTAGTGCAGCCCATCCACAGGGGAAAACGGAGTAGATCCAGTAGGGAACTTTGAATAACCTTGAGCAGATCCTTGCTGATTCAGGACAATCAATTATAAAATCCTTCCAGTCAAGTAGGTACCTCTTGCAGTCATTCAGAAGGTCATAAAGCTTCTGATTAAGCTGATTCCTGCTCATGATAAACCAGACACGGGTTTTAGGTGTGTTCCAAAAGGCCAAATTCTGGCTTGTGAGAATAAACCCTGTTGCTACAAGGAGCTCCAATTCTGTGACTGAAAAACAACAGCTCAGCCATTAAGTTGTTCAGCTATTTGTTAAAAACATTAATGAAATGTTTTCCTCAGGAGCAGGAAAAAAAACAAAGCAAGCAAACAAAAACTATATCACAATTTCCCTGAGTTTCAGAGCTATTATGGCCTTTGATTTATGAGTTTTAGCAGGTTCTGGAACAATGTCAGAAGAAAAAGCTTGCTGTTACAACATAAGAATACTAAAGTATGCTGAAGTTCTGTATCAGAGAATTTAATATTTTATTTTGTGGCTTTATGACCCCAATGGGCTGCATTACTTGCAATTTGCAGACTCACAAAACTGTAAAATACAGTGTTCTTACATTTTGGAATTCAAAAACATTTTCACAAATAAATCCAAGCAGATTGGAAATAATACAAAAATCTGTTCGTTTGACTGGAAGAATCTGAACAGAAACTGGGCAGGGTTTCAAAGCCAAAACAATGCAGAATACATTTGGATTTGCAGTGCTGCAAAGATGGAACCAGTTGTCATTTGCTCACTGGTCATTAAATCAGAGCAGGTTGGTATTACTGAGGTGGCAGGATGGAATCAGCATTCCTCCTTTTTCTGTTTATTGTTCTTATCTTCTGTACAAGTGGATAAGGGAAAAATTAGAGCCAGAACATAAGTAATTACAGGGTGCAAGTGATCTCATTTACCAGTGTTAAGCCAGTTCTGTTCTGCAAGGAAAGGGACACTGAGAGAAAACCAAAATTTCTTCATCTGAATCATCCTATCCAATTCCAACAAAATTCCCAGGGAAGCTTCAGGGCAATCCAGCACATCCCACAGTATTTGCTAAAGGGAAATGTTGTGATTTCAGATGTGCCTTGGGTTCCTGTCGTGCCATCCATGCTCTTCAGCAGGACAGTGACATTAACACAGTAAATCCTGTGGTCCACTACCTCAGGCATGGAAAACAATCCAAAATGTAGCATTTCTCCATGGAATGGCAGCTGGTTCCCTCCTGAAGGACAGCAGGGATGGTAGATAAAGGAGTTAAAGAGCTGCTAATAAAAGTATTGGCTGCCAAAACCCTGCTATGGTCAAACAATACTTCCCAGGTTCCCAGAACCCTGAAGAACCTGTAATTATTTTTTTTTATTAGCAGATATGTATGGATTTGCATTTTTTCCCAGTACGTTTTAGCAAGATAAACAGGATATTTTGCTGGTAGCCCTTTGCAGAGTAGGGCTGGGTCTCCTGCCGCAGAGTTTGTTGGCTGGGTGAAACATTTTGACTGATTTTTATGTAGTAGGGGAAAAAACCACAAGGGAAAGGGGAAAAATAAAGGAAAAAAGAAAGAAAATTAAAAAAAAAATTAAAAGAAAAGCAAAAGAGAAAATTAAAAGAAGAAAATAAATAGGAAAAAAAGGCCTCCCAGATATTTTCTGACTAATTTTGTTTCTGTACCAGGGCTGTAATAAAAATGCTGTTGAACTCTGAGCTACATGGAGATTAAAACCAGTCACCAAGCAACTAACTTAGGAAAAAAGGATGAGTATTAGTAGGAAAACAAGGATATTAGGAAAGCAAAAGCAGAGTTCTGGTTGTTCCAAAAAAAAAAAAAAAAAATCACTTCAAAACAAATTCCAAAACAAACAACACTTTTCACTTAGAAAATCCAAAACAACACATCAGCATTCTAGTAATTCCTGCCATTGACTGTTTGCCTCTTAAACAGCACATATTTTAGGAGGAAATATCTGAGCTGTATAAATAAAAACCATCCAAGAATCTTTGTTCTCCTCTGAAATGCAAGGCCAATAACTTAACTCTTATTAACAAGTTCATCTTTTGTTTCCCCAAGGTGCTTGTGTTTTTTGCTGCTATATTTTTCTTTTTATTTTTTTATTATTTCCCTGTGTGTGCTCTTGGCAAAATTGTTTGGAACACAAAGAAAGCAGCTTCCCCTCCCGTTGTTTTGCTGTCTTTGCAAGCGTTTATTTTCATGGAGACAAAGCTGGGTTTCCTCTGGGGCGGGTGTTGTGCTGCGTGAAACGGCCCAACATTCCTATGAATGAAGGCTCTAAAGACGAGCTGGGCTGTTTTGAACTTGTTATGACAAAAATAGCCAAAAAAGAAAAAAAAAAAAAAAAAAAAGAAAAGAGGAGCCAGCTTGTCAAATTAGGAATTACATGAGGTCAGCAAATTTGGGAACAACCGCAACTGGAGGAGAGAGAGAGACCTAATTACGACTTGGGGGAGGGAGAACGGGTGGACCTTGCTGGAAACCCGGAGCTGCTTTTGATCTCCGAGCTCAGTGGGGCACTTGGGACGAGGCTCCACTAATTTTGGTGGCAAACGATCACCCTTAATATGCCTAAAAATAGCATTCCTGCTGGCCAGCATTCCAGCCTGCACACCACAGGTTATTTCTGCCAGATGCAGAAACTATTTGAACTGGTTTTAGCCCTAAAATCCTGTGCCCTCTCCTGACTTCCTTGGGTTTTTCTCTAGTACCTGTCAGCGTGACATCAAAAGTCAACTTCTGCAAAAGGGCAGCTCTGAGACATCTCTGGAAAGGGAACTCAGTCCGTTTTGGAGAAGTTTGACATCCCAGCACAATAATTTTACCCCTTGGACCTTTCTCTGGCCTCAGATGTCCTCGGGCACAGGAGCTCCCTTGGGCTTGGTGCAGGAATAACTGTAAAACTCCCATCCGGACCCGAGCAGTGAGTCCGGCAGAGGTTTTGATTTGTGCCAAGTCTGATATTTGTAGTTGTAATTATAGAAAGCAGCAGTCTGGGACACCGTGGAGAGAGCAGGAAGCCCAAACTCCTGCATTCTGATCTTCACTCAGTGACTCACTTTGCTTATCTTGTACAGCCCAGATAACAATCGTGCTGACCAGCAGCAACACTGGCAGCGTCAGCAGCCCCAGCTCCATCCTGGCAGGGCTGGGGAAGCTGCAGGAGATGCTCACCCTCCACCTGTCCACTTTGTAATGTTTGACAAATTCCTGTATTATATATTTTTTTTCAAGCCCTGTCTAGCACAGTCCCGTGATTTACTGTAAAATTTTATGTTCCTAAAAAAACCCCCAAATTAAATTTCGCATTTATTATTTCATAGGCGAGTTGAATTAAAAAATAACACTTTTATGCAGCCAAAGATCTTAAAAACAAAAGAATAATTGTATTTTCCAAGAACATCATGATTCCTAGGCCAGCTGGGGTTGTGAGGGTGAAGGGTGTCCTGACTCCTGAACACTTGGGAATGGCATTCCCAGTTGTTTAGACTAATACAGCTCGAGCACAATAAACCATAAGGCAGGGGGTTGTTGAGCCCTCTGCCAGGGCTGCAGCACAGAGCAGTGCTGTTCTTGCTGCCTGCCTTTGCTCATATGCAGATGCAGAGTCCAAATCACCAGCTAGAAGTTAACTATTTATTCAAATCAGATTCAACCAACTAATTGTTCCCAAGCTTTTCCCTTCACTATCCATTATTTGGGACGTACAATCGGTCCCACAGGACCCGGGTCAGATGACATGGCTTTTTTTGGGGGGGGGGAGGCCTGGATAATTGGAGTGTGAAAGTATAATAAACAGTAAATAGCAAATTTACTTGGAAACAGCCACTTATAGACACAAACCCCCTCACCCACCCCAATATCTCTGCTAATAAAACCTCATTCATTGCAGTGCTCACAAAGAGCAGATGAAATGGGGCACAACGCGGAGTGTAAAAAGCAAATGTGCTTTGCAAATGTTTGCAAATCCAACTCTGCATTATTCTGTGAGCAATAGCCAGGGACAGGGAGGTGACAGATCTCTCACCCTGTTTGCAGCAGGACATAAGTCAACTCTAATAAATGTGGCATCTTTGAAGTATTACGCCTGGAAGTGGCATATTTTCACCTACATTTTCAATCCTGTGCTTAAAAGCTATTCTAGCCTTACATTGTCTGACTGGGGAGTTAAAAGTCCAACATTCTGATTCGTTAATTTGTAACCTGGGTGTGTAAAAATGTTCTGATTTTTTTTTTTTAAATGAAGATGTAAAATTAGCAAATCCACCCCTTCCCCGTTTCTACAAAAATGCACAGTTAAGCACCATTTGAACAATCCAGTAATAACTAAACTAGATAACCTATTTGGGTTTAATCCAGGCTGAACAAGGCAGCAGTTCAAGTTGAAACTGAAAGCCAATATTTAATATATGAGCTGGTAAAAACAGCATTCGGTGTAACTTTAACAGAATCACCAAAGTTTAACAATTGATGTGGGGGAGATGTGAATTTTAACCTTCTGTTTATTGCAACCAGAAAGGAAACATTTTCAAACAGCAGCTGAGGAAGCTTACAAATTAAATTACATGAATGTGCCTCATCTGGGAAGAAGGAAGTCCTGCCTCACATACATATGTTTTATGCAACAGAGCTGTTTACTCTATTTGTAAACCCTTCAAAACACTGTCCAAAGTTCAGTCTTTGTTCAAGGTAAGAATGTAATTGCACTGCCCTGAGATGCAGTGTAAGTAATAAAGTTAGGATTCACTAGAGGAAGACAATTTGGAATTAAGAAAAAGCAACTCAAAGAGCCTTAATGCCTCTCCTCCCTCCCCTCCTTCTTAATGACTCTCGTCCCCTTAAGAAATCTTTGAAGAAGCCAAAAAGCACGAGCGAGTCTGTTTAAAGGTCATGTGTTTCACTGCTCTGCTTCCCTCAATGTGCCTTTGATAATCCCAGGAGAACACACTGTTGTTTTACATTTTCATCCAAGTTTCATTTTTAGGAAGACACAGCAATGCCCAAGCTTTATACACAACCTTCGAGATGTGTTTAATATTGTTAATTAGACTCTCGTTGGGACTTTTGAAAGCAAAGCCTCTCAGTGGAACTTCAATGGAGATCTATTTGCAAGCACAGAGTGTACTTACAGAGAAATAAAATCAGGGAAATAGGAAGGCATATTGAATATAGGCACTCCTTCTGCAAAGATAAATGATTTAGTAATGAATAGATTCTTCAGGCCATAAAAAAATCCATTTATTTTCTTTCGAATTTCAACTAAAGGTCTTGCACTTTCCCACTCAGTTATAATCAGCTAAAATTAGAATACAGAGAATGAAACCAGTGTACAGGCAGAGCAGGCAACAACCACAATGTATAACAATAAATAGAAGTTAAATTAGCAAACATTTTAAAAGAGGCAGCATTTCCACAGAAAGGTGCAGGTTTATTCAAGGTGGAAGGAAGATGTGATCTAAAACACACCCGCTTTTACAAATCATCTGCCTCGTAACAACAGGCTCCCAGATTTTAGTCAACTCATTAAAACCAAGGATCCACTTGACCTCTTCTGTAATTGTGGAAATGAACCAGAAATATGATTAGTCCAATGACTGCAAGGGTTGCTCCACGTTACGTTTGCCTTATGAAGGAACCCGATCCTGCAGGACTTGAACAAGCACTGGTTCTGCTTCGCTCGTGTTTCCCTGTGTCCTGTCTGCATGAGAAGGGCAAAGCTGGCACAGTCCTGGCTGGGGAGCACCACAACCTCCCCTCATCCCTCTTCTCCAGAGGGGATGGACACATCAGAGGGGCAGGCATGGCAACCTGGCCAGGTTGGAGCTGCAGGATGGGGCTGTCTGGCCCCACTCACTGATGACCACATGGCCGCTCAGAGCACAGTCCTGGGGCTGCTCCTTTGGGACAGTTCTGTGGCTCAAAAGCCAAAGTCAGCCTGGGCAAGCCAAATAGCCTTGTTAGGGCTGTAACAGTCCTGACTTGGTGGCTTGACAGAAAATCTGTTAAGCAGTGATCAGCTGCTCCTGTGGCACCATTTCCCCTTTCATTTCTGTGGTTCCCAGGATCTGGCTGAACAAGACAACTGTATTCTTTTCTATTTAAATATGAACTGGAAGTAGGTTCAGTATTGTTACTCATGAGTCCATAGGGACTTGTACTATTGAAAAGGTCCCACTGAGGTCAACAGAGCCATTTGCATGATTAGGGGTTTAGTGAAACAAGGGAGATTGGAGAAATGTTTAATTTTCATGTTACCTGTAGGTTTTATATTATTTGGTGTATATTAATGTGTCAGGAGCTGGGTACACGTGTTGAAATTAGCTGGAAGGTTATATGAGATGGGAGCCAGTTCTGCAACAACTCCATTCCCAGCACTGCTGCTGTTTCCCCTTGATATGAACAGGTAAAAACACAGTTGCCTCCAGGTCCAGTCAGACCTCAACAACCCCTGTCTGCTCCAGCTGCTGGATTTGCATGGTTTTCATTAGAAAATAAGATTTCTCCTTAAAACCCTTTTCCAAACACCAGGTCTGTAAGGTCTCTTCCAACCCAAACCAGTCTGTGATTTCATTAATTCAGAGCTGGCATTTGATCATCAAATTATTTTCTAGCTTAATGTCTATAAAAGTTATGAACTGTACTGTGATGTTCTGAAATCATGCAGGTTTTAGCATTTTTATCTGTGCAGATTTATAACTGGGAAAGTCTGTATCATCTTCCTTGAGACACTGAAATATCTGGATCCTATTTTTGTAATGATAATCCATATAGTTTAGAAATTAGAATAGAAACTAAAGGGAATGGAAATTATGTTGAATAAGGACGAAGTAAAAATTTTAGTCCTGATTTTATGCCACTTTTGTTGTTCTCTCTTTCCCTGTGCTGCTCCTCAGAGCTGGATCCCCACACAGACACGTTGGGCACATCTGGGAGCTGAGGCAGGAGCCATCCTGACTGTTTATTCCAGCTGTGCTTGGAAAACCCATTTGAGCCAAAAGCATCTCAGAGTTTGAGTCTTCCTTATTATCTATAATTTGAGCTGTGGAATTTCTGTATATCCTGAAGCCCAGGAATTTTAATCTAACAGTTTACATGTTTAAAGACAGGAGCTTTTGGTTCCACACTGGAGCTGCTCAGTCCATGACTATAAATCTGAGTAAATTGTTAAAGACTGAAACTCCAGAAGGCAGGAGGACTGATGCAAACAGAAGGTCCTGTTCTGACTCAGTCACTTACCAACTTGTGTTACATTTTTATTGCAGGTCAAAAGTCGACAGAGTATGCAAATTATTAAAAAAAAGGTTTTCTTGTTTTGGAAAAATACACCATTTTAGTATTTATAATTACACACTAAGGGGCATTTATGCTCAGCCTCATTTATCTTGGATTTTTGCATAATTTGAACTGTAAGTGGCAATATATGTAGAGCTCATTTATTCAAATGATACAGAGTTAGTGTTTTCCCTCTCTTGAACATGGTGTGCATTTTGGGATTAGTGCCAGTTTCAAGGAGGGAGGAGGAGTACAAAAAGAAGAGACTGGAAAAAGCCTGTGGAGACACTTGTTCCACTCTTAAAATGGCTTCCAAACCTCTCATGAAAAATTAGATGTGCAAGTTAAATCCTCTTCCCTTTGTAAGACAAATATATTCTCTGCAGATCCCAATAAATCCACCTGACATTTGCAGTATTACTCATGCCATTGAAGGTGTACAGAAAATTGCTGTTCTCACCTGTGTAATATAATAGGAGGCGGATTTTCTGCGTCCTCAGACACCAAATCTTCCCTTTTCACTTGCCATTCTACAAAATGACATATGTCAAATCTATTACCTTCATAACTGACTTACCCTGGCTGTGTGCACGCTGTTACAGGTTTTGCTGTGAGGATTACTCACTGGGCATCCTGTTGTAAATAATGTTGTGAATAGATATTATCAACCAGCCCAATCCAGGCAAAACATGTTTACAGTGTGGTTATCCAGTAAATGAAGTGTTTTGTATTCAGTTTTGCACTACGCTAATGAATACTCAACATGTTGCAAATTAAAGGTATGAAATTCCTGCTGAACTGAAAATCCCTAATGCAGAACAGGACGGTGTCTGTCCCTAAAGGGAAATGGCTTTAAGAGAATCAATTATTCCCCAACATAACAATTGTAGCTGGTGTTGAAGTTGTTCTGTCCCCTCATGTTCAAAATGGGATCTTTCCAACCTCCCTGCGGGTACCTGAGAGGGGCTTTTGCAGAGATGTGCCTGTGGAGCAAATTGAGACGAGAATATGTGATTTCCAGGAGTGCTCTGGGAGCTCCCAGCTCAGCCTGGAGCAGGTTCCTCACTCCCAAATGCAAACTGGGTGCAGAACAACTTAATATTTACTTGGAGACCTTAATGATCTGTCCTTAAAAAATTAATTTGCCATATTCTCCACTGGTGTAAATCAACATTCACCCATTGGGTGCAGCATAATTTTTTGCCAATATGACAATCTCCTCTGAAAAAGGAGATTTCCACACAAAAAAACTCTTTCCCCAGCTGAGGAAAGGACATAACACAGGTTTTATAAATGGAGTTGTTTTTGTGGGCCTAAACTTCCAAAATGTGCTTCTGTGAGCAGGGGCAGATGCAGCCCAGATGTGAGCTGGACATTTGAGCATCATCCCTCCCTTCCTTGCCCTAAGTCACTGTGACTCCTGGTCGTTCTGGCCTGGCCCAGCAGTGCCTGTGGGGGGCACAGGGTCTGCATGGATCCCCTCCCATCTGTCCCACCACCTTCCAGGCTTCTCTGGGACCTTCTGACTCCCACTCTTTTCCAGAGACCTGGCCCTATTCCCAGTCCTGCTCCCATTCCCTGCTCCGAGGAGGTGACTGAATTCTCCTTGAAATACAAAGTGTAATTGTCACTCCTGTGTTTTTTTATGCAAAGCAGTAGTTTCCAAGATTTCAGCTTGTGATTCCTGTTCCTGCCTCTCCTGTGGCCATTTCCTTCTGCACTTCCAGGTCATGATCCCAGCGGCATCACAAGCTCATCTTTGGGAACTGCTGATTTAACATGTCCACATAACTCCACTGCCAAGCTCCAGTGAAGTGCTGTGATTAGCAGGATTTATTTTGCTTTCCTAATAATACACTTATTATGGGAAGAACTGAAGTTGAGCTTCCATTCCTTAGGAAACAAAGATCCAGTGTTCCTTTTGTAGGGAGATGGCCTCAAGGAACAAGTATTAGGGGGGAAAAGAAAGTAAAAATAAAAAAAAAAGCCATCCACTTTTTTTAAGACATCAAACACTAAATTGTGCTGTACAGAAAATCTTTTAACAGCCCCTGCTATGCTTATTTCTCCTCCATGATGGGCCATTTTGTTGCCCCAAGGAAATCTGTGGAAAACTCCCATTGGAAAGTTGCTTTAGTGCTGCTGAAGGGCAAGTGCTGGATCCATACGTGTTCTGTTTTGAACCACCCTCTCTCCATGGCTTGAAAAGGAGCATCACTGCTTCCACATGTACAATATGAACTCCCAGTGATACTCTTCCCAAATGCTAATGCACAGCTGTGGAGTTTGGATATTCCAGAGCTGACTCATTCTGCAACACAGCAGATTCACAGAGATGAGGTGGAGGAGGGGCAGTGCAAAATAGCTCTTTCAGGAATTAAAAGAACTCCTAAACCCCAAAGTATTACTATTCCATTACAGTATTTCTTTCATTGAAAAGTTTGGGTTTTAATGACCCCTAATTGATTTTTTTTTTTGGCTTTGCTTTGTTTCAACATAAAATCTATGTCACTCTGGCACAGCCTGCCAGTCTTTTGTCTGATGTTACAAACAAATCCAGGCAAACATTAAGATTCATAAGGGGGATGGGGGGGAAGCACAGCTTCTTAAAGCCACATCAAGTATGTTAGAGACAAAACATTTGATTTAAATGGTAGAAACTAACACAAAACAGCTTCAAACTTAGTAAGCAGAGTTAGCTAAGTAGAAACACATGTTCTTTTGACATTTGTTTTCATGACAATTAGAAGCAACTAGTTTTCAGCTAACATTCTTGTTCATCCCTCTGAGGCTTTGGCTCGTACATGAATTTCAGAGTTACTGCAGAACAGGTGCTGATGGGAACATGCAACCTCGGAGGATGGAAAGCAAAGGAGCCAAGTCTGGCTCAGGCACGTCCATGACCATGGATTCAATGAGTCAGGCAAATGAGGAACACAAAACGCTTTCATTTTTATGTCGCTTTGACCTCAGTGTATGTTTTGTTCTAATGTGTTTTGCATGCTCTGATCACCCTGATCACATGCATGTGGCTCATTCACTTGCAGAGCATAGAGTTTCTTCCCCCCTTTTGAAGACAAAGCCCTCTGACAGCTTGCAGAGACAAGAACAGGTTTTTAAGTGTCATTAGCTCCTTGGGTTTGGTTGCAACAGTTTTCATGTCAGCCCAGAGCCCCTGAGAGGATTAAATTGTCAATAGGCCCTTCCTACCTTTTTTTTTTTCTTAACCAAGAAGTGAATCCTCACTTTGTTGAAGTCAGTGAAAGGTTTTGGGCTGATTTCAACAGGCATAAGGCTACAGACACGGTCAGAGGGACAGCTGAGGTTTCAGGAAGGCAGGTGTGTCTGAGGTGCCCTGCTGACAGCAGGGAGGTGATGGGGGGTGAGGAGGTACATAACTGCCAGGCTTCTGTTCTGGGATGACTGTACAACTAAAAAAAAAAACCCACAAAATTGTCTCAAAGCTTTTCAGCAACATGGGCTACCCTGAAATTTCTTGTTCCAGGAATAAAGGACACAACAGTTTGGCCAAGACTTCTTTTGGAAATAAGGGTGGAACTGGGCTGAGGAGACAGGTGGGGAGCAGTGAATAATTTGGCTTTCAATTCCTGGGGGCCTAAAACAGGTAAGAATGACTCTGACTGCAGAAACATCAACACACACCAGTCCTTTTGGGCTGACCTAGAACTGTTTTCCCTGTTGACCATCCCGTTCCTCCCCACTGCCTTTAACAACTCCGTGCCTTATCCACACTCCTGAGAGGTCACTCCTGAGAGGAATGACCTGCTAAGGGTCTGATGGAGAAAGCAATGAGCAGATTGAGTCCCAGAGCACATGGAACAGGGAGATGTCACCGGGAACATTAATAGGAACTGTGTTAGCACCTCTGAATCCAATTGTCAGAAGCGTTATGAGAAGTAGAAGCTCCCACTGCTGCTGCTGTCAAGGGATTTGTCCTCACAGGTGAGATTTTCAAGAAATCCAAGAGACCTATTTTTGTTAGCCAATTAATAATTGCTTTCTTTTTGTTTGTTTAAACTGGTTTACCAGGCTACTGAAAGACAGGAGCAATCTTAAAAGACTTGCTAATGAGTTAGGAAATGCAGAAACACCACACCCTGTGCCTGATTTCAGTCATACAATGGATCTGTATGTGATGCAGAATGCAGATGGTGTCACATGACAAATCCTTTATGGATCTACGCTGCATTAAGTAGATATAGATGTGACCTTGGCTTTCAGGAAAGACCAACAAAAACTTGGCTTATTATTCCAAAATCTAAAAACATCATTTCAGCATCCATATAGGGCCTTGGCATGTAACATCTGTAACTGCAGAGCTGGGGTTTCTCCCATATAGCAGAAAAATGTTCTAGAGGATGTCAGACTTCCCAGTCTTGCTGTATATAGAGCAGGGCTCCTGTAGGGTGAGGATCACATCCCTCCTCAGCTCCCACTGATGCCATTGCAAACCCACGTGCTGGGGTTGGACACTGCTGTGTCCCCATGTCAGAGAGGAGTATTTGCAGTGCTGTGCTTGAATTTTAATACTAGTACAGGCTTCATATATCTGTGGTAATGAATTTCACTTCATGTAATAACAGAGGTAAAACTTTACCAGAAGGATAGGATTGAACCACTGTGTCATAAATTGATGACACTGATGTGTAATAAGATGGAGCAGAACTTTTTACAGGAGCATGTAGTAACTGGACAAGGGACTCAAACTGACAGGGAGTAAGATTAGATGGAATATTAGTAAAATATTCTTCCCTGTGAGGGTGGGGAGGCCGTGGCACAGGTTGCCCAGAGAAGCTGTGCCTGCCCCAGCCCTGGAAGTGTCCAAGGCCAAGTTGGACAGGGCTTGGAGCAACCTGGGCTAGTGGAAGGTGTTCCTGCCCATGGCAGAGAGTGGAACTGGATGAGCTT
>JAWWLV010000057.1:12759862-12779837 GCA_035041135.1 Platyrinchus mystaceus
TCCACTAGCCCACATTGCTCCAAGCCCCGTCCAACCTGGCCTTGGACACTTCCAGGGATGGGGCAGCCACAGCTTCTTTGGACAATCTGTCCCGGGGCCTCACCACCCTCACAGGGGAGAATTTCTTCCCAATATCCCATCTAACCCTCCTCTCTGTCAGTGTGAAGCCATTGCCCCTTGTCCTGTCACTTCAGGCCCTTGTGAACTGTCTGTCTCCATGTTTCTTGTAGTTCCTTCAGGCACTGAAAGGCCACAATTAGGTCCCTCCAAAACCTTCCTTTCTGTAGGTGTATCAGGGATACCCCTGGAGTTCTCATATGAAGGTATGAATGACCCTATAAATCAGGGCTTCATCTTGTGGCTACAGAAATGCCTGGAATATGAAGGATAAGATTCTTTTTGCCCTAAACAGGAATACAGGACCAGGCTGGTACCAGGCAGGATTCAGATGAGGCAGCAGCAGGAGGGGCTACAGGCGAGTCACCTGCAGCTGAACCTCCCCCAGAGCCACTGCCCACCTCCCACACCCTCAGGCATCAACTGCTGTGAAGTTACCTCACAGCTGCCCCCTGAAGGGTGTTCCAGGTGGTCCTACAGGCTACAAACATCTGGATTTCTCCTTAACTATCCCTATCATGATACTTCTTATCCCCACTACTCCTCATAAGGACTCTGCTTTGTGCTGAAGTAAACCCCTGTTTAGTGCTATACCCTCCTGGATGCCTTGACCCTTCTTGCATTTAGGGTGGGCAGCACCTCTGAGATTTGGGCTCCCTACTGAGGTGTTTCATGACTTGACTATTACAGATGCAATCCCAAACCCACCGAAGTCAACTGGGGTTGTACAATCTACTCATAGGCCTTGATCAAACCTGACTTTGTTAAATCAAATTGCAGCCTGCACCCACAAATACATCCCTATCCCTCACCTCCACAGGTCCATAAAGACTGCTATTATGGATAATCCAAACCAGCCTCAGTTGGTTAACACCACAGCTGCTGCTGTGTCACCTAAAAACATTTGAGTTCATTTTGATTTGACATCAGCAGAGCATATCACAGAAGGGAAAAGAAAATGCACAGCACAGGGGGGAAAGAATACTCAAAAGTACGTCACACGAATATGCTGATCTATAGATGATACCAGAAGAAAATGAAGGAGACAGGAAGAGGTTTGTTTGTAAGAGGAAAGATCTCTCACACACAAAGTGAAGTGTGTTATGTCAAGATACCGAGTGAGGTTCTTGCTGTGTTTTATTTAGATCACAAAAGAACAGATGCACTGCACACCCGTCTGTAGGAGCTATTTTGTTGCATTCAGTTTCCCAGTGAATAATTATATTTGGAAAGTGAAAATATATAGATATAACACCTTGATATCTCAAATCCAAGCCCTCTGCAGTTGTGTGGCTGCCTGTTCTCGGGGCTCTGTCTGATTACACAGCCTAATCTCCTGAAAACACGAGTTTCAAGGAGATGAGTTTCTCCTCCGTTCAAACCTACACCTGCAGACTCTGTAACTGCCAAAACACACGTGGAAAGAGTTTAAAATGTTGCTGCCTTTCTGCATTATTTGTATCACACCACAAAGGCTGTGTTGCCAGACAACGGTGTTAGAAATAGTCACAGTACTGATTCTCCAAAGGATTAGGTTTTAAAAATACTGATTCTACTTTATTTATTTGTTTTTGAGGCTTTATGTATTATCAGTTTTTATTTTTGGGCTTTTGTTTTCATTCAGAAAGAGTAAGAGAAATAAAGAATTAACTTCAAGAAAGTACTTGCAGTTCTCATGGAAACATGAGAACATTTCTGGCTCCCAGAACTGAATCCTAAAAAAACCCCAATATTACAAGGCTTACTGACATTCCTGGAGTTGACACACCATGCAAAACATCACTTCTGTTGTCTTTGAATTATTATTTATAAAACAAAGAGAATGTACAAACAGTTCTGCAATGAAAATATATCTAAAATATCTGCACTGAATGTTTAAAATTTTATACAGGAAAACATGGGCTGAGAATTAGGAGCCCTGGCTCCATTCCCTGCTCAGCCACTGGATTTCCAGTGAGGCTCAATTTCACCAGTCCTTTGCACCTTCGGTTCCTGCAACTATGAAGTTGACTTGTATCGTTTAAGGAATGAATCCTTAAAAATATTCTCTGAAATTACTGTGCAGAGTATTAATCCGTATTATTAGTGCTCTGACTAAGAAGCATGAATAATTAACATTTGGAAACATAACTGTATATGGTCTACTATAGACACTTCTCCAGCAGGGAAATTATTTCTAACTATGCCACTGATTTATTATCTCATTTGGGTAAATTAGATCTGACGTTTGATAGTTTGCCCAAAAATAAATAAGGAACACTAATTCCTCCTATCCTTTCTGGAAATGTTTTTCTTTTGATTTGGACAATGCTGAGTGTTTAACTTTCAGTAATCACAGTTAAACATCAGTACCAAGAAAATATTCATATGGGCAGATAAAATAATTCTTTATTCACTTATTCATGAATTACTGACCCTGGCACACCTATCACCTAAACAGCACAAACAGTTTTATATTGCCATTAATTTTGTAAATTTTCTTTGATTTTTCTTCATTTTGCCTGTGTATATTTAGAACAACATTTTGAGGTGCAGCAGTGTCCTTTTGTGGTATTTTTTTTAACGTTTTATCTTTTATATTTTTCTGTGGCCACCCTCTACTAGAGAGAACAATAATTTTAGACAAGAGGATGCGTGGAAAACAAAGATGCTCATTCAAACACAGGCAGAAAAGCAAGAGAGTTTTACAGCCCCATCTCCATTAGTCCACAACTGACAAATTACATTGCAGTCACCCAGAATTTCCTCTGCTGTTGCACTACATTTTTGCATGTTATTTATGAGCTATTGCATTCAACTCCAGAAGTGGCTGCACTTCCCACAATGAAAAATTCACTGTAAGAGTTTTGAAAAACTCATTAAGTTGGCCCACATTTAATTTAATCTTTGCTCGGGGTTTGACTGGGTGTAAAAAACCAGTGAGGAGCTGAAGAGCTGGCCCAGTGTCTGCAAAGTGTGAAGTGTGGTTTGTCAGGAGAGATGCCCCTGGAAACAGAGAACAGGCTCTTTCTGATGTCAGTTAATATAAAATCTCTTGTCCTAAGAGCTGGTTGGGGGGTGTCCAACGTGGTTGGCACAGGGGGGGATGGGCTGCAGGTGAGAAGGATGATCTGATGGGCTGGATAAAGAGCCCAGGGGTGTTTCTGGGTGGTGTTGTGCTGGCAGGAGACAGGGCAGCTCCTGCTCTGAGCCTGCAAAGGGGCTGGGAGGGTGGGAGGTGGCTGGTGCTGCCAGGAGGGAGCTGGGTGGAGGCATCACCAGAGGTTTTTAGGGAAGGTGGCGACATGAAAAGGCTCGTGGTGCCACTGTCTCTCCATCGGCCTGAGTGTGTTCTCCAGGTCAATTCTGCCCCTGCCCCAGCTGTAAGGTCTGGGTGCAGCATCAACATCCCCCTCCTGGTTTATAGGGCATGTGCAGCTGTTCCTTGGTGCTCTGCCCCGTGCCCAAGGTGGTGCTGATCAGTCCCCTGTCCCTCCCCAGGAGGGTCCCGGTGCTTCCTGCAGCTGTTCTGGTTTGTGGATCTGTTCCTCTGGTCCCTACTGACGTTTCTGCTTCCCAGGTCAGACATTCCCTGTTCTCAGCTCACACATGAAGCCCCTTATTTTATATTCCTCTTCTATCAGAAGCCATAGATTTTGTACACTCATTTTGAGACCTTCAAAACACAATAGCTCCATTAAAAACTCCCAGTGTTCAGGCACTGAAAGCCCCTCTTAATACTGACAGGGTTTAACCTGTGTCCTTCCCCCTGTGATCTCTGCAGGGTCAAAGCAGAGCAGTGAGAAGTTTTTTGTATGTCTCCATGAACCTGCACACTTTTTTCACTATTTCACATGTATTGTAAGGAAGATTATATCTTCAGTCTTTATTTTTTTTTCAGTAGCTGCACAGATATTAAAGGTACTGCAAATTAAAAAAAAAAAAAGGAAAAACGCATTCTGAGAAATGATCACATGACCTTTTCAGAAAACTTTTGTCCAAGCATCCTCTTTTCTTAGTTTTATTAACTACTAAGCTATTTGCTTTGTTTTGTATTTAATCTGAGTCATTACAATGATGCAACAATAGCAGTAGAGCCTACTAGGGAAAAATATTTGCATGTGAATCCAACTGAGATCAATTTTGAGTATAAATTGTCAACTATTGATGAAATCAGTCTATTAATTTGGTGGCTGCAGGTGCAGGAGTCTCTACACCTGGAAGGCATCAGTGGGGCCGACAGTGTTGGCACCTAGTGAGTGAATCCCCAGGAGGTGACCCAGGAATACACCAGGATTCAACTTTTCTGTTGTTTGCAGGTCAAAGCTGAGAGTGTTCAGGGCATCTTAGGAGACATTTCCTACTTGCTCTGTTTTTAGAGGAAGAAGAATTTACTTCTTAGGGTTGTGATGTATTAATAAGTACTAGATTTTTTTTTCCCCTTTCTGCCCAGATGATGAGCGTTAACTCAAGCAGAAATCTAATATCTGATTACAGGTAGCTGGAAAGTGTGACCCAGAATTGTGAGCTTGACTGCCTGGAGAAGTCCTACCTCACATGTACAATTTTTTCTTTCTCCATGAAGCACTGGGAATAGGGAGTGAATTTCTGATTAATATTGGAAACACATGGAGATGAAATTGCCAAGTGCCTACACATAATGTGAATTCACCACTCCAAAATGAGCAGTTTGCTATTGAGCTCAGGGTTGCTGTGAATTCAGAAGGTAAAATACAAACCTTGGTGAATTCCAACCCTCATTTACATTAAAAATATGCAGACACATCCTGTGGGGAACCATCTTCAGAACTCGGCAGTTCAGGGCAAATTTGCAATGCAAGATGTAATTTATCTTAGCGGGGCTGTGAGATGAGTGGTCGTCACACATGTAAACCTGGAGCTGTGCACTGACACATTCCCGTATTCCTTCTCCAGCAATTCCTCAGGAGTTCTTCATGCTTGGAAAAGCACCTGGACAAGCCCAGGGAAGGTCCTGTCCAGCTGCCCGTGGGCAACCCCTGCACTGCCAGTGGTACTGTGGGATTGCACCAACAGGGGTTCACTGGGCAGGTTAAAAAATTACCCAAATCTTCCCTCAGAGACACAAATGCAGATGATGGGAGCTCTCTAATACACAGGATTGTCTGGCTTTTAAAGGGAAAACAACATTTGATGAGCAAGAAATTATTCCAGGTGCTTAATGACCTTTGCTGGTGGTGGGACCAGTGACTGTAATGGAGATTGGTGCAGTTATTTTTAGAAGCACCAAATTGATGTCTCCCTGACACTGCATTTATGGGTTTTATGCTGCTTTCCTGAAGAGCTCACCAGTTTCTTCATGTCATCTGGGCAAACTCTCACAATCGTTTAGAAAATGAGAACAAAGGACACATCCTTCTCAGCTATTGCCAAATCATTCCACAATCTTGCCAAACTGTGGGACTTCTGGTTTTTTTTATTGCTTGAAACTGTACTCAAAAATAGTTTTCAATTTAAATTGAGTGGAGGAGACAGGAGGAAAGAGGGAAGAATTATTTTCTTTGTCAAAACAACTGACAGTGTCCATGTAGTGAAAAAGAACAACATGTTGCTGGACAATGGTTATAAAACCCATATTTTAGTGGATTAATTTGCAACCATATAACTATTGTCAGGCAAAAAAAATTTATTTAAAAGATTTTTTTTTCCCCTAATAAAACCCCCAGCCAGCTATTCTTCCATTCTTTCTAATCACTCAGTGTAAGTGCTTTGCTAGGAATACATTATCTCTGTTTGCAGACTGCAAACTTGTATTTCTGATGTTAATCTGCTGAGACATTGGCTCGGTTCTGAGCACAAATCACGGGGAGCTGGACAATATTTCATGTACTGCTTTATATCTAAATTCAGGCAATATGACCCTTATGTTCCTAATGCTGAAAATGTTTCACAAATGTTCAGATTGTACCTGAAATGAAGTTCATGGAAACAGTAGGAAAACCCCAAAGCTGCAAATAGAGGCAAAAAAAACATGTGTACACTTTGTTTTAGGTACATATTGAGGTTACACTTCTTTTTAAAACAGTATTTTAATGACATTAGAATTTAATGTCATCAGTAAATATATATATATATATATTTAACTTCTTCATTGACTTCTGAATGCAGTAATATTCTCCCAACAATAATCAGGCAGAGCAGTGGGTATTCACAGCTGGAATTCTCCTCGATGAGGTGTCCTGAGCATCCCCGAGCAGGTACAGCAGTTAATTAGTCCCCCAGTGTGAAGTTTGCAATCAGGTGTCGAAGCAGTTTCAGTTACAGTGTTGTGGTGAATCATTTCCTTCTGATGCTTGTGGTGATCAATCATGTGGGGCCCTCTTCTAGATTTTCACACCAGCTTTAAGACAAAAGACATTCACAAAGAAAAACAAAATATTATCCATCTGGGTGCCCAGCATGTATCTCGCCTCGCTTTGATTATTTTCAAACCACGAGGTTACACAAACATTCTACTTTTTAAAATTCACATATTAGTCCTAAACAGGCTTCATAAGGAAATATATCAGAGTCTAAAATATAAAACCTGTATATATTTTTGAAACGCTGGTTTTGTTGTTGCTTTTTGATTTTTTTTTTTTAATTGCTTCTATATCTAACCAATATAACACTCAGGAAAACATCCTGCTTTTCCAGAGGCAGCTTTTCAACTGCACAACACACAAAAAACCCTGAAATACTTCACTTTTTTTTTTTTTTTTCTGAAATAAACAGCAATACAGGCCTGTGCTTGTATGACCAGGCACATTTCACTGAAAGCATGTATGAAGAATTTTCACCTGCAGCTATTTGGATGGATTGATTTGGATTCAGGAATGCACCCCTGCTTGAGCCCACACTTAAGCATGTGGGTAAAACACACACAAGGTAATACTTCACATTGGTCACACGCTTCGATGTGGTCTTGAGGAGGGTGGGATGGGAGCATGAGGGAAAGTGATTTCTTGACTCGTGGCCTTTGTCATTGGAACATAAAAAACATGTACAAAGAACGTGGCCACACATGGCAATTACAGCCAGAGCTCCTGTCCTCAGCCGTGGTTTAATATAGAATATAATTGTGTGATGATGAAGACCTTGGGCTCTCACAGGTTTCAGTGGGAATTAAGGATTGGTGGAGATGGCGAAACTAACAGTATTTGCATAAAAATGCACATGGGAAAACAGGAACATCAGCTAGATAATAATATTCCAAACCTATTTTCAGTGTGTTCTCTATCCTTACAGCTCACTGCAGGATGGGTTTGGCTAGAAATGTAAATGAACATGCATTTCCAAAGATACACTTTTTTCCCTTACCTGGTGGTAATAGATTATGGGAAACAATTTTGAACTTTTCCCCATTGTTTCCTCCATTTTCCCAATCTGTACCCTGGGGTCTGGGAAGATTATTAACTGTGGAGATGTGAGGATTGCTTGCTTTCCATCACTACTTATAATTATCAAACGGTTAAATGAATAAAGAATAAGGAACGTGACCTTGTCACCCTGACTCATGAGTGATTGTCAAGTGAGGGATCCCAGTAGGTCAAACACTGAAGTCTTCATTTATTTTTTCATTTCACCATGAACTAAAAATGGAAATGCTGTTCTCCCAAAGATCTTCTGCACATTCATGCTTTTAAGCATCAAACAGCAAAGCTTGTGCCTTAAATACACGTGTTACAGAAGGGAGACCTCAGGAAATCTGGAGTCACCCCCGTTGACTTCAATAGAGGTTTTCCCATGAAGGATTGCAGGATCGGATTCCTGGGTGATACAAAGGGAGTTTACAGCAAGTGCTGGGGGTGGGGGAGCTGTTAGTGGAGATATAATTAAAGTTGCAGCCGTAGTTACAGACGATCACTTCTGATGACAGAGGCAAACTCTACCCTAAGTAAACGTGAAGGTATTCTCTCTCCTCTTTTTTTTTTTTTTTTTTTTTAATTTCCAGCAATAAGGATCCCGAAAAGCCAGAGGAGGGCAGGGCTGGGGGATGGGTGCATTTGCATTTTCGTGAGAGATGGGGGATATCACTCAGGGATAGCACAGCATAGTGATTTTGTGGAGACACTCAGGATGTTATTGCCCCTGCTACAGTATTTGGGAGAGCTGGATCAATAGAACATTGGCTGTCCTTGTGAAATACAACAGGTCAATAAATAAATTTGTCAGCATTTTTCTGGCTGGGAAATAATACATGTTACTAAAGAACTGTCACCTTTGATTTATAAAGCTAATTAACTGTAGGTGGGTTGATTTCTCGCGAATCATTTAACAAATTAAAAGATACAGGCGAAGAAAATTCTGCAAGTGAGCCAGAGAAATACACAGTACATCTGAATTCTTCTCAGCTCCTGGAGACATCTGCCCTCAATTCCTGCAACTACTTTTAACACCAGGCTTTAGTGTTGCTCACCCCTTGTCTATTGACAAAATATGATATGCAAGATAAATCTGCAATGAAGCAGTTTTAACTTAGCATTTAAGATTCTAGAAATTCATTACAACTTAAGTCCTGGGGCAACAGATTTTTTTAAATCAGGGACTTTTTCCTGATCAT
Organism: Platyrinchus mystaceus; assembly: GCA_035041135.1. Classification (NCBI taxonomy): domain Eukaryota; kingdom Metazoa; phylum Chordata; class Aves; order Passeriformes; family Tyrannidae; genus Platyrinchus; species Platyrinchus mystaceus. The sequence continues at coordinate 12,768,540 of JAWWLV010000057.1, forward strand.
CTTTTGCTTGCAAACAATGAGAGTCACAGATGAGGGTCTAATATTATATTTAATTAGGTTTCCTTTGTTACATTTTCATAAATAACTTGGGTTAAGGATTGTCTGCATCCGACTGCCATGGCCCAAACTGTGTTCACAGCCTTTCCCAAGGAAAACAGCCTGGCTGGTACTTCCTGAATATTGTGGGATGAAGATTCAGCCTGAAGAAACCTAGACAATGAACGGGGGGAAATGAAGCTGAGTGGTTAATGGAAATTTCTCATATTTCCCCTTGGGATTTTGCATTGGGATGACAGGTATTGTGTCCAAAGCCAGGAGTCAATGTATTCCTCCCAGCTCCCTAATCCACTCAGCCCTTCCTTGGCTGCGAACAGCTAATCTGGGGCAGATACATTTCTGTCTGGGATTTCCTGGACAGAAACAGGGGCAATGGCATGTGGAATAAACTGGAAAATAAAGCTGATGTATCCAGGATGCATCAAACTTACTGTAAGTGTGTCAATGAACCATCCAACATGTGCTCAATAAATCTAACATTTCCTATAAAGTGGTAGAACATTGACAAATCCATTGCACAGATCTGGGAATTTAGGATGTAAATTTTACTTGTGATGCCCTTTTAGACAGAAATCCCAGATAAAGGGCCAATCCAGCCCTTGGATCTCTCTTGAACAAGGTAAAAAAGGACAAAAATTTTTTTCTCTGTGTTGGTGAAAAAAAAAAAAGGATATTTGCCTGCAAACATCTAAGCCCAGAGTAGTCCTTGCTAATCCCAGGGTATTGCATCTTCCCATTCTGTTCCTCCCTTGGCTAATTAGTGCCAGATCCATGGATTTGGCTCATTAGATGTCACATGGCTGTTGCATGGTATCGTTAAAGGTGTGATACACTTGGTTCAGTGGCTGTGTCCCATACTCAGATCTTGGGGAAAATACTGTGCCTTTGCAAGCCTCAGTTTCTCCCTCTATAAAATGGGTTTGGTGATGATTTCTACTGTTTGTAAAGCACTTGTACCACTACACATCAGTGGTTCTCTTGTTCCTGTGGCCATCTATGACTTTTAATTAAATTGTGGATGACTTCAATGCTGGTGCTGCCTCTGCAGCCTGTGCCTCTGTAAGACACTCAACTCCTACACAGGGCATGCTCTAAAAGCCCCACAAAACTCACATTACCTTTGACCTATTCCTGTGACAGACATGAAAGTCCAGGACATTAACATAGTGCACGACCTTCTCTGAGCCAGCTTCAAAAATGTGATACAGTCAGAGCTATCTTCAAAAAGTCTTTTTCCTCCCCTGAAACATGATCAAGTAGAAACAAAGGCTGTTCAGGTGATAAATAGTTCTTACTGAGAATAATTTAAATAAATGAAAATATTTATAAGCCTAAGTAGTAGGTGAGTTTAGTGAGTCTGCTGGCTTTATGTAACTGGTTATTATATTAAATACAAGGCATCCTGTTACTACAAATCCATTATCATTCACTGTGAGGCTTCTTGTTCCGAGCAGTTAACGTAGTTATGAACCTGTAAAAAGGATTAGTGACTTTACTGCCCTAGAAAAGAATTCTTTCCCCTTTATTTTCCAAACTGTGATTTTATTTCCGAAGCTGAAACAAAGGGAAGGCTGTGCTCCAGCAAGGAGATGCACTGCTCCAGGCTGACAGCTGGAGTACTGGATATAGGATGGCAGTTCTTGATTTGTCAGCATGTTGCCAGGGGTAGGGAAACTGAGAGCAGAGGAAAATGCTATTGAGATATTCTGGTATCTCCTGGTGCACTCGCTCTACCCCTCTCTGTCTATATTCCAAAAATGAAAACAAATCCTCCTGGTGAGCCCAGAAAGACATATCCTGCCTTTCCTTTCTTCTCTTTGCCTTTGTGCAGGGGGCTAAAAAGTACCAGAGTGAGGGGCAGTGCCAGCACTGAGCATACAGGGGCAGTGCCAGCACTGAGCATACAAAGCATCTCAGTGGAGCTGCAAAGCTCCTGGGGGGCAGCAGGATGAGGAAGGGGGGTCGGCAAACTGGCATGGCCTGGGGCACTGAAAACTGCAGGATCCCATTCCTCCCAAAGCAGTTCTGTATGGGATCCATAGCAGGACAGAGCACCTTAGATCTGCCTGGGGTTGCTGCAGGTAGAAAATGCAGAGGGCACGTATTCACAGTGAGCTCTTCCCATCTCTCCTGAGTGTCTGTGCAGGTAAAAGCAAATTAAAATGTGCTCAATTAGCTGCTTCCATGTACAATTACCTGGTTTCCATACCCGAATTAAAATAATTACATGCCTAAAGCAGCCATCCAGCTTAGCACACATTTGCAATACTCATCGAGTTCCTAATTTCTCTTGAAAATCCACCTTTCACAACCATTTTGGTCTGTACCCCAACAGAACAGAACATGGAGCTTTTCTGCATAAAACAATGACATTCACTGTAACCTTTCAAAGCCTTCTGAAGGTATTTATCTAAATCTACACACACAACACCAGAGGACACAGCATTACCAGTTTGCACACTTTTCTAGACTCGTTTGTTAAAGGCTTTAATTCACCCCTCAGCCTGACAGACACGCAAGCACGGAGCGATCCCCTCTGTGCTGCTCCTGTGGCAGCAGCAGGAAGCGGCAGCAGGAAGCGTTTTTTCACGCTCGGGGTTTGTAATGTCACCAGGAGCCCTTGATAAAGCTCTGGTTTCATCTTGGTTGGGCAAGGATTTTGTCAGCACCAAAAGCAGTTTTAGGGAGACCTGGGAGAGAAGTCGACCATCCCACAGACACCTACTGCATGTGGCACAGTCTATACCAAATATCCTGCTTTCTCAGTCACAGGAACGAGCTGTTAACAGAAACTTCATTATTGTAAAACTGTAATATCCCATTACTCTGGAAGAACAGTCTCATATTAAAAATGCCCCATGTAACAATTTTCTCCTATTTAACCCATGGTGACACCACCTTAGATGAATAAACTGGAAAGGGTTTATGTTTCAATTCTACTTGTTATTTCATGTCTGATGGTTTAATTTCTGCATTTGCTTCCACAGAACAAGTCACCTTCCTCTTTGCCTCATGAGTAGTTTAAGCTTAAAGTGTCCTCAGCTGTATGTGTCACTGTCTTGTTTGAAAACAGGCTTTTTAACTGTATAAAAAATTCCAGTTATGTTTTTTTTTTTAAATCTTCTCAAAAATGTCAATATGAAATAAGAGCTAATTTATTTTGAGGGGAAAAAATGTTATACAGGAAATAATGTAACAATGGCAAAAAAAAGAAGCAAAATCTGATGATTTACTTTGAATAATATCCTGGCACGAACAGCCTGCAGGAAGATATTACTGTGTCCCATAGACAATACTTCCATTGTAGCAAAACACCAATGTCAAATTTTGAGTTTCCACATGTAAGTGGAACTCTGGTTTGTTGAAGAACAGATTTTGGGGGGGGCTGCCATGTCCCTGCAGCCCCCTGCCCATCACCCCAGCACTGGGCCCCGCAGAATTGGTGGCTTTAGAATCAAAACTCCCCTTAAGCACGTTAAAATGCTGTGGTGAAGTCATGGCTGCTGGAAATGATTGTGGCTCCATTAAAGGCAGGAGTGTGATATTGATATGCACCAGCTGAAGCCTTGCTCTGGTCCCAGCCTTCACCTTCCATCCTCACCCTCCTGCAGCCCAGCAGTGAGTGAACAGTGGGGGCAACGCACTGGGTAAGCAGGAGCGCAGCATTTTCTTACATTTATTACCATCTGGCAGGTTTTGCTGATAGTGGCTGGCTGTGAGAGTTGCCTGTGCGTGAGTATTGGCAAAACTTTCCTGGTGGGATTGTTTGGGAAACTTTTGGCCTGAGTCAGCAGGCCAGGAGTGGTGCAGAGGCTGCGCTTTGGTCTTGGTTTCCAAAGTTACTTGAAAGCTTCTTAGCTCTGGGAAGTTTGGTTTTGCTGTTCCCCTCCCTCTTTCCCCCCAGAACAAAGGTGGCAAATGTTCATCACCTGTCTGCCCCTGCACCCACCATGTCCTCCTGCACTTGTAAGAACCTGATTTTTGCAAGGAGAGGGAAGCAGAAAAATATAAATCAAATAAACATAAGAAATGCAAAGACAGGGGTCAGGTTACTTGCCAGTGGTGAAAGGGGAAAAGGGAGAATGTGTTTGGAAGTAAACGATATCTTCTTATGGTGTTGGAACAGTAATTCTCAATTCTCTGTGTGTGAGAACATGGGAGTGTCCCCCGGGTCAAGGAACACTCGTTCCCATTAACTGGCACTGGAAACCAGGGAACTCGGGCACATACCATGCCTTTGTCAAGTGTCATGCTAATTCCTGGTTTTAAACAATTCCTTGGATCTTTTAGCACCTTTCAAATGCACATTTGTGACATACCAGCTCTACTGCATTCAGAACTCAGAAGCCCCAGGTTTTTCTTCCTGCATGTCTCATACAAGGAGGAAGTGCTGCTGAAAGTACAATAGGAAGAAACAAATAATGATAACAAAGAGCCAAGCTCGGGGAATTCTTTGTTACAAGATTAGGAAGAAGGAAAAAAACCACCCGTTGCAACCCTCTAAGAATGGTAATTCCATGTCAGGATTGATCAATATTAGGTTTCTATTTATAGAACACCTTTCATTCTGAGGCTGTGTGGTGTTTATAAATTAGTAAACACATGTGCAAGAATCCCATCATCCATTATTAATGCATCAGCACTTTCAGTTTATGAGAGATAATTATTATTTTTAACACCATGAAAGTTGGGAAAGGAAACAAAAAGTGGTTTTATGAATCCTCTTCTCTCTGCTCTGTAGTTTGGGGGATTAAATGCTGTAGTAGCACTATAGCCCAGGGTCAGGACACATTCTAAGGTAAATACTTGTGCAAAATATGGCTCAAAAAATCAACTGAACTGGTCACGTTGTTCTAGGTATTACACCTAGGTAATTTTACGTAATGATTGTATTCAATTTTACCAAATGAATACTTCCTTAACTCTGAATTAAAGTGAACAGATGCATCCAGTCTCTCTGCTATCTTAAGGCAGATAACTTTGTTTCCTTGCTCATGGGACAGTCCTTAAGGATCTGCCTCCACATCACAATTACAAGGAGCAGTAACTGCCACCCTTAAAGGCAGTGTTGGAATATGCCATAGGAAGTAAAGAAATGAACCTTCTTCAGTCTGGAAACATTTTGTGAGACTCTGAGAACCCACTTCCATTATTTTGATGACAGATCCTGTTGCAAATGTTACTGGTGTACCTGCAATTTCGATTTCATTTAACATCAAGACAAAGAGGAAACAAACTTCTATAACTGAAGGCAAAATAAAAAATTACCCCAAAAGGAGAAGTGGGAAAAAGGTGACATTTGAATTACACCTACAACACAAGTGTCAGCACTGAAATGTGACTGTAAAACTCCAGTTTATCTACAGCAAAAATCCAAGATCTTACAGAGCTCGCAAGTCGGTAAACCCAGAGTTTTTTCAACTTATTTTGTAACAAGTGTGGACTGAGCTCAGTAATAGAGTGAGGAAAGTTGTATTAACAAATACAGAATTTAAGCATGCCATCCTATCAAAACAATAGGTTTCAATTTTAGAACCAATTCAGTGCACACCTACCTCTGTATATGAATAGTCAGCACAGGGTTGGGCTTTTAATATTCGACTTGCTTTTAATTGAAGAGTGGTGTCAGGTGCTAATTAGCATGAGAGAATGTGCTTTTATTTTGCCATATCCAAGCAATAGAAAGAAGCAGCTTATAAACTGAGGGTGAGAAGACTGGAAGCTCAAACTAATCAAAGAAGGGAGAGGATTAACAGCCAGTCTCTAGATCTAACCCTTGATATTCAGAGTAAAAGCCATGTGATACTGGGAAGGACAATTTGGAAAGTTACAGCAAGAGTTTAAGGCCTGTGGTGCTGATAACTGAGCCATTCTGGGCACAGCGTATGACTTCATCATCCTCACTGTGTTTATCTGCCCAAGAAGCCCTTTTTGTATAATTTGTATCTCACCAATGTATTTCTCTGCACTCCCTGCACAGATGCATGTGGAGCTCGTTTCTGTTTCCAGCCCTGAGGAAGGGCTTGCATGTCTGAGAGCTCTTCTCTCTCCTTCAGCCACATCTAATAAAAGATTTTACATGCAAATCTTCATTCTTTCTATCACCGTAGCAGCAAAAATGCTGCTGTTACTGATGTTGTGATAGACCCTACCAGACAACTACCGTGTGCTTGAATAAATAACAGTGGGATCCCAGGGATCTCTCACCCCACCAAAAGAGAACATTCACGGTGTGCTGTGCCATCATCTCGAAAAGTATCCATTTGCAGGACAAAGTACACAAACAAAACTGTAGGTTGAGCAAAATGAACAAGAAATTTGATGTGTTTTCTTTGAGAAATCTATGTGTTACTGAAGAGGCTTCTGTTTGCATGTATTTTCTTATGCCGTGTGCACTGCAATAAGTAAAAAGAAAAGGCATGTCATGCTTCGAGTCTGTTAAAGTTCATACACAGTGAAAAAAAAATCAAGGTCAAACAAAATCTTTAATAGCTGCACTGTCAACGTGTCTCGCAGGACTTGAAATCTATGAGTTTACACAGACAGGATGTACAAAACAGTGAAAGAAAACCCCTGCGACTTCTTTATCATTATAAAAATAAACGGTTGTGTGTTAACTGCGCTGCTCAGAAAGCAGCTGAGCATCGAAATGCCTCCGACTAGCATTAAAATACCTACTAGTGCATGTATAAAGAATGCAGCTCTTTGGTGTAGAATGCAGAGGGGGGTGTTGATGAGGGAGCTGTAAGTGAATATGGGTGAGGAGATAGTCACTAATGCAGGAGACAGGCGCATTCTTGGGGGGAAGGGCAGCGCCTGCTGGTTCCTGCGCAGCCCTCCGTGGATTATCTGATGTCGCAAGAACCCGATTGCTCGCAGCTTTCTCATCGCCGTCTCATCCGTGTCTTCATTTAGTCGATGTGATCATGTGAGTTAGTCAAATCTGAGCCCGGGTCTAACGAGCACAGGCGTTTCCTGTAAACACGCACCAGCAGCCCGATCCCCGGCACGGCGGGATCGGCTTGATTCGCTCAAATAATGCTGAAAGAAGTAATTTGTGCAAAGGGGGAAACACAGAAAAAAAAAAAAAAAAAGCCACAAGAGACTGATAAAGCTTCTCATAAATGATACCGTTTTCTAGTCTCGGTCTCATCTGAACGTTGCACAAACAGTTTGTGAACTGTTTTGTAAGCAGAGAAGCAGCGTGATCCTGATTTGGCAAATATATATTGTGCAGAAATGAAGAGTGTAGAATATTTGTATTCCAGCTCACGGCCCAGGCACTCAGAACAGCTTTCAAAAGGACTTCTAAAATGTGTTCTCCAACTTTGAGCCATTAGGCTACACTCTGATCATGGATTCAAGCTTATCTCCTCAAAAGCCTAAACAGGGTGTATTTACTTTATTTATCTGTTCATGCCAGCAAACGGAGAATTTCATGTAATGACTTGACTGCCAGAACAGGGGCTTGAAAAAAACCCCCCCAAACTGCCCCATTTTGTGAGCCCTGGGAGAAGACTTGCCCAAGATGACGCAGGAAGTCTGTGGCAGAGCTGGGACTGAGCCCAGCTCCCCTAAATCCCGTTTGTGCCTTAACCACACAACGGGCCAGATTTAATAGCTGCCTAAATATGAATCTAAAATGAGAGAGTCCCTGTGCAAAAGAACGAAACTTGGCTGATCTCCTGCTGCCAGGGATAGACCAGGGGTGTTTTGCTACTCAGGTCAGTTGTTTGAGACAAACACCCACAGATTGCAAGATTTTAAATTTAGGTGAAGGCTTCCTGCTGCCTGCTCAGCTCTGTTTTCATTCTCCCTGACAGTGAGGGCTTTCCCGTGTGTGCTGTGAGAAGAGCAGGACTTGAGCCAGATCACCAAACTTCCAGCATGGATTTTTATATAATGTAATTGTACATAACGTAATTTAGAAGTACTTATACATTTATGTGCATTAGGAGTTTGGGGACTGAGACGAAACTTTTCAGCTTTCAGCAATGTTATTTTATTTCTTTCTGTTGTTATGGAGGAGATTATCACAATTTTGGGCATGCTGCCTGGTTCCAAAGTCTAGTTTGGGGCTAGGTTTAATATTGCAAGACTGTGTAGTAACATATAGTGCAGAAAAGTAAACACAGGTCTGTCAGTGCATTTGTTGTGGAAGTTTTTGCCTCATACATAAAACATTGATTGGTGAAGCTTCTCCAGAAAGGCAGCAAATGTCCTCAGCACAAGGAAAAATGGAAGGAGGAGAAAATCTAGGATTTATTTTTCCAGGTTGGCCCTTGCCTCCTATCAAACATTTCCAGTGCCATGAGCATAAATTACAGAGGTCACCGTGGCTAATCTGTAAAAATAAATGGGATGTTTTCATTTCAGTCGTGTAATGTGATATTATACGATGCTTTTTGAGGAAAAAGAAGAAAAGTTTTATGATATTCTGAGCCTGTCATTTTTTCCTGAAACAGTCTTTTTATTTCCTTATATTTTCCACAGAGGTACTGCATCTCAGTGGATAAAACCCACACGGCTTCTGGGTTCTCTGCTAAAACATGTTTACAATCATGCAGAGCCCTGGCTCAAGTAAAGTGCCCCTTGTGATCCAGAAGGTCAGTAGATTTCACCTGAAAAAGTAAAATCATTAAAAAGTTGTAAAAAATGAAAGGGGGAGGGGGAAACTAATGGGTTCTGCTGTGTCATGAGAACAAGAAATATTGCAACACCTGACTCAGGGAGTCTTTTAGGAGACACAGTTAAGAGCAAAAGTACAGGTTTAATATTTTTGAAAGTTTGTGGGCCCTGAAGTTGTTTTTGACTCTTCAGTGTAAGGTCTTTCAAAATGCTAAAATCAGAAAATAAAGACTAAATTTTTTAACAGATTGTTAAGAGAGTCATTTGGTGTGACAAAACTGGTCACTCTCACTCCCATTTCCAGCAAAATTCTGCTTTGTTCTCCTTGCCACGCTGCCATTTGTAGATAATCGATATTTAACTGGCCCAGTCCTGTGCTTAAACTTGGGAGTGTTTGTGGGATCAGGTTTGGCCACATAGTACAAAGTGCTGTGCAGCAGCTTCCAAAGAAATGCAAAGCTCTTGCAAGACAATGGAATATTTTGCATGCACGGATAAACACCTGGCTTGGACACATCCTACTGCAACAGAATCACACTCAAACCAACTGGAACTGCTCAAGGTGCAATAAGCCCTTCAGAACTCCATTCAGAGCAGTGGCAAGGCTAAGATCTGATGCTTGAATATCTGTATTTTAAACTTTTGGCCTTATCAGGTTTGATCTTCTCTTCATGAAAATAAATCTGTTTCAAATTATTTTGCTGCAACATTCAAATTTGCCAATAAAGATATTTTACCTCCCAGAATTACCTGGTTAGTGAGTATATTACCTTGTGTGTATTACACATACTGCAATGGTTTTGATTAATCTTTATTTGCCATATAAGTGACCTAAATTTCAGCCCGGGTAGCTTTGCTCATTTTAGACTGGGAGAACATTTTAAGAAAACTTTAAAAAAAAAAAAAAAATTAAAAAAAATCCAACCCACATAATTTTAGCTGCAATTATTTTAGAAATGTCCTCCATTCAGGCAGGATGATTTTTATATTGAGGGAAACAAGCCCCTGGGTGTGATCTAAACCTACTGATGTAAACTAAACTGACTTTAGCAGGTCTTGGTGTGTCTTTGGGGGAAAAACGAGAGCCCACATGGAAACTCACCTCCTTCTTATCCCATTTTCTTGCAGAAGGTGCTAACCTCAGAGTCTAGCAGAGATTAAGCACTTTGCTAACAGCATTACAGATTGCATTTAACTCCTAAAAACCTCCTCAGTGCCAAGTGGGATCCTTGAAAATATATTTTGTCTTTGTCTGCTGCACTGAATTCCTCTGTAGCGTCTACACCTCTAGAGCAGAGCTACCCAGGGAGCTGGTGCTTTGGTGTCAAAGCAAATGAAAAATAGATGAACCCTTGGCCTTTTTAGGGTGATGTCTACAGCAAATCTCTGTGTTCTGGGTGTTCCCCTCCTCGGGCAGCCCCGACGGGTGCCAGGCCCATCACTGAGCACTGGCAGCAGTGAGGGTGGCAGGGACTGGTGGCACTTGAGGGTCATTGGGGCTCTTACAGAACCACAGGAAGGGCTGGTTGGGGTTGTCATGGCAGAAAGGGCTGGTGCCATCATTGCAGGAGGGGCAGGTTGGGGCCATGTCACCCTCAATGACCCACCCAAGGACACTGATGGCCAACAGTTACAAGGCCCTTTGATTCCATGGCGCTCCCCTTGGCTCTCAGTTTGTTATCCAGGTGATGCCAATCGCCCAAATCCTGCATCACAAAGTGCCCAGCGAGGCTGGCACCTCACACCCCAACAGGACAGAGGAGCAGCAGTCAAATATCAGGGTAGGAAGGTGATCACCCAGTCCAAGCCCCTGCCCGGGCAGCGTCACCTGGGGCAGGTGACACAGCGACACATCCAGGTGGGTTTGGGATGCCTCCAGAGAGGGAGACTCCACGCCCGCCCTGTGTGGCTGTTCCAGTGCTCTGCCACCTCCATGGGAAGAAGCTCTTCCTCGTGTGGGAAGCTGAGGTTCACACATGAGGTGGAACTCGTGTTTCATTTATGGCCACGGCTCCTGTCCTGAGAGGGGCTGAGGCGGCAGGGGCGTGGCCAGGGGGCGTGGCCAGAAGGGCGCGGCCCAGATGAGGGGCGTGGCTAACAGAGGTGCGGCCAATTAAAGAGCGAATCGAGCAAGGGGTGTGGCCAAAATGGGGCGCGGCCAATAACGAGGGGGGGGTGTCCAGGTTCGGGGGCGTGTCCAAGAGTGGGGGCGTGTCCCAACCCCCGGTGGGCGTGTCCCCGGCGCAGGGGGCGTGTCCTCGCGCTCCCCGAGCAACAGCCGCGGCGGGGCGGTTTACAAACATTGCCGCGCTCCGGCCCCGCTCGGCCCCCCCGCTCCGCCGGCCGGGCAGCGCCGCAGGTGAGGCCGCGCCGGGGGCACCTGCGGGGGCCCCTCATCACCCCCACCCCACCCCCACGGGGGCACCTGAGCCGGCCGCAGCCCCGGCGCGCGGGCGGCCCCTGCCGTGAGGGGCCGGCGGTGCGAGGCAGCGAGGCGGGGGGGCCGCTGCCGGCCGGGTGCGTGAGGGGGTTCGGGGCGCGCAGCCTGTGAGGAACTGGGGGGCTCGGGGCGCCCCTGGGGGTCGGAGCAGGAGCCGGGAGGAGGCGCGGGGC
>JAWWLV010000057.1:12779937-12790233 GCA_035041135.1 Platyrinchus mystaceus
GGCCGGGCGGGCGGAGCGGCCCCGGCCCGGCCCCCGCTGCCTCCCGCCCCAGCCCCGCTGTCCCTCGCCCGGTGCCGCCGGTGGCCCCCGCCCCGCACCCCCGAGCAGCTCCCGCCCCACACCTGGGGGTCGCCCGGGCCCCTCCGAGCCCCGCCGGGTCTGGGGGGGGGATTTTCCGCCGGGGTTGGGGGTGTGCGGAGCGAGGAGAGACTTTATTTCTTTGTGAGTCAAAGATGTTCCTGGAAGAAGGATTTGTAGTAAGTGGCTCATGGGGCGGAGGAGCTGGGGGGGGGGTTGTTAATGAAAAGTTTATTGATCCGTTTTGCCAGTTTTTGTTTCATTTACCTTTGTCTTCTAAAGACCGAACCCCTCCTGATCATTTCTTCTTCTGATCGTTTCTTTAGCATCGTGTTTCTCTTTCTTCTTTCTTTTTTTTTTTTTTTTTTTTTTTTAAAGGGGAATAGGAAGTTTAGAAAATAAATAAATAAGCCTCAACTGACTTCTTGAACAACAAAAGAGGTTGCCAGGCGAGGACAATAAAATTCTAGAATATCCAAAGATTGGATTTAATTCCTGTTCCGTGATACCCCCTGGACTTTGTGCTTTGGGGTGTGAGGGTTTTTTTGTTTGTTTGTTTGTTCCCCACACAGAAAACCTGCAGCCAAAGTAAGGTCTGTATGTTCCCTAATGAGCCATCCCATAAAATGTGCTGTGTGACTCCCTGTAAGTATTTGAATTGAGGTGTAATAGTTTTGAAGTGGTGGGGAACAAAAATCTTTATGTTGGGTTATTGATCTGCTGATGAAAGGCGTTTGAATGTGAAAAGGGTTTAGTTTGGGGGGTTTGGGTGTTTAAAGTTTTTTGTTTAAGGCAACTTTTTTCATTTTTGAAATGACCTTGAGAGCTTTAAAACTACATCAGTTTCTACCAGTGGGTTTGAGGGGGAGGCAGGAGCAGAAGAATCTAGTGAAAATCGAAAATAGAAATAGGAACTGAAGTGTAGCTGCAGTGAAATATTTTCTTATAGAAGTATGTGAAAAGGGAAGTTTTTGTAAGAATGTGTGAAAAAGAGGAGAGGGAAATAACGCAGTTTCAGATACCAAGGGGGGAGAGAGGGAGCATATCATTCTTCACATTTTATTAGGCCGTGAAATGCAGGAGTGATATGATCTGGAAGACACAGAAATAAAACGCCTAACTACAAGTTGAATAGCAGGCATTGACTTGCTGACCAGTGCTCACAGGCTTGGTGGGGGCTGGTTCTGTGTCTGCAAAGGTATCAGAGCACAGGGCTATGACAATGGCTTGCAAATGCTTTAACGCCATGTTTTATTGCTCTTAGGAGCTCTTATTAACTGTAGGTTTGGGAATACGACTAAGACTTTAATTTGTGATGTCCACACTGAGATTTCAGCGTTTCCTTGGATAATAGAAAAGGACAGTTGCAAATAAGTAGGATAAACTGCATTCTTTGGCAGAGGGGGAGGGAAGAGTGAGAGGGTGGAGGAGGGTTTTTTTTTCCTTCTCCTTTACTAGTTCTGTAACTGAGTCAATATTTTAAGATCTGTAGCAGGAATGTGGCTTTGTGATCACTGATCTTTCTGCAACGTATTTTTTTAATGAGCAATATTGTAATGCTGTGCAAAATACTTGGGTTTATAGATCTCGCAGCTCGTTCTTGAAATCAGTGCCTGAGTTTTCAAGTTTTGCCTTTTAAGTTTGCTGGGGTGATGAATATGAAAAACAAATAACTTTAGAACCGTGGCTATTACAGTGATTATTGATTGGCTTGGCCTCCAGCCAGGCAACTCTTCTGCATGCACCAGAGTTGCTGATTTAAATTCTATGGATTCTTTTTCATATGTTAGCTTTTTTTTTTTTTTTTTTTTCCTTTCTTTTAAATCTCTAAACGGCATATATGGCTATTTAGGAACAGTAGATCAGTTTTTTAGTTAAGGTTGTTCAATTATGTCTTCATCGCTTTGGAGTTGGTTGAATGACTTGACATGAGATTAAGCACAACAAAAGAAAAGGCAGGGGAACAACAGCTGCCTTCCAGTACCAGAGCTCCAGATTCTGAGCAGTTCAGCATTTTACCTTTTAGCATTACGTGGTGTCAGGTTTAAATATGAATATTTCCAGTCGCCTTTACAAGAACCTCAGGCTCTCTGATAACACATCAGCCACTCAAAGCCTGGATGTTCGCGTTTGGGGCTTGTTTGTCTCTTGCATTTTGAAGAAAATGATCTGAGGATCTGATACTGAGGAGTGAATTGATCTCATTAACTTTTAAGACAAAAGTAGCAAACAGTCACCACTAGTTTGTACTTGTTTAGTTACTGTGTGGTAAGAACTTTAAGGTGTGTCCTTAATGGCAACTGACGATTCTTGCTGCGAACCTTGTTTATTTTAGGTAGATGTTTTATACAGAATTTCCAGTGGGACAAATTACTCCACTGACTGCACTTATTCTTTCTGAAGGCTGACTGTGAGCTTAAGAGAGTAGTTTTGCCATGCTGCAATCAGTATGTATTTAAAAATTGAAGCCATTAAGTTTTGCTGTGTATTTTAAGGCTTTTCCTACTTCCTTTGTTTAAACATTCTCAAACAGTGCATATCATAGATGAGTTTAAAACATTCATATGGCACTGCTGGGGCCGAATTTAAAATTAAAATGAATACCTACGTCCCTGTTGATCTAAATAGAAAAAGCATTTCTTTAAATAAGTGGTTGTTTTCTGGTTTTGAGTGTGGTAAGGAGGCTATATTTGTATCTTGTAAACAAAGTTTCATATTAAGTAGTCTTTAGAGAATGGCTTCCAGGCTTTGCATTAGAGGATTTTTTTTCTCTTTAAATGAATAATGTTTTTTTTCAGGTTTGCTTTGTTTTGGTGTAGGGATGGGGAGAGCAAGATTTAGGGTAGGGGGTAAAAAGAGGAAGATAATAAACTTTAGCACCTTTTTATCAGACTGTCTCACACAAAAGGTTACTTGATTCTAGTTTCTCCTTTCATTAGATCACACTCAAAAAATTCCTTATTTGAGCACTTTTTTCTAATCTTCAGAAATATCTGCTCTTATATTTTCATTTAGAACCCTTTTGATAGATTGATGCCATATTTTATACAAAGTGCTAAGTAATTACTGCGATCAGGGGAAAATAATTTTAAAAGGAACTGTGGGTTTCACTTAGACTTTCAAAACAGTAATTACAGTAAACTTTTAGTTACAAAAAATCCGAGAGTTTGCAATTAAGAAGCTCTGGGGGAAACGTTAAGTACATTTTAACTTCCCTTTGTTCTTTGGGACTTTTTGTTGTCCCAGCTCTTTCTAACCTGAACCTTGATTTGGAATCCATTGTCCTGGTAAAGGATTCCATACAGTGGGTATGTAAATGCACTCCCTCTTTCCTGTGTTATGAAATGCTGGCATATGGAAGGAGCAGCCCCCCCTTTCCCCAAGGTAAAATGGGCTGAGCTTTCTTTTCTTTGCAAGAAGCTGAAAGAAGAGTTTGACCTTTGAACTCCCCCTCACACTTCCACGCTGCTTTCAGGATGATTAAATAACCGAGGATATTTGCCTGTGTCTTATGCTTATTTATCTCACTTAAAACGTTGTAATACTTAACTGTTGAGGCATTGTCTTTAAATACAGCAGGACGGTGCCTTTGGGTTGCGGCGGGGCTGCCATGTGCCAGCTCAGCCTCTTGTTTGTGGGGCTCTGCCTTTGGAGCCTCAGCGTTCCGGGCAGATCCTCTTTCCACATCTCATAACTGCACTAATTTCAAACTGCTCTTTGGGGCGTTTCTGGTGACCCGTGACACCTCCCCCCTCCCGTTTTAAGGTGACTTTAGGAACAAAAAAGTTTTTCTTCCTGGTGCCTGAGTGTGCTCAGGGGATTCTGCTGACTACTGTATGTGTGCTGTGAGGGAGATGTGACTCATACCACGAGAGATTTGCAGCTGAACACAAAAGTAAGGAAAAGGATATGACCAAGCTACGTCAGAGTCTCAATACTATGTTGCATTATAGGATTAAAAAACCCCAGGCACACTTTCTCAGCCTAACCTTCCCTAGGTTTTTATGCACCTCCAGACAGAAAGCTGCTCTCTCAAAATAATTTGCTTTTAGAAATCAACTTTTGTTTGGTTTTTTTTTTTTCAGTGAAATTGCCAAATAATCGCCTTTTGTTGCTGATGAAACTTGTTTATGCCAAACGTGGGCGTATGTCAGTGGGGAAAATACACTCAAACTTCTACTGTTATAACCACATGACTTTGGTCAGAGCATAGTTTATAGCTTATCATAAATCTAGCTCTTGATTCTTCCTCTTTTTTTTTTTTTTTTTTTTTTATAAAAAAGCTAAGTGGTGTGATAAGAGCAGACTTCCAATTTCAAAGTAAAAGAATGTATGTGCTGGGAAAAAATGAGTTTAAAATTATAAATATAGGCGCCATACTTGTTTGGAAACACAATGCCTTCAGTTTATTGCAGGGGATGGAATTGGTTATCAGGCTGCCTTGAGGATTTCAAAAGAAAGTACAAGAGGAAATGTGGTCAGAATATGCTGGGAAATCTATGTAGATCAGTGTGACTTCAAGATTTGAGCAGAACACCATCCAAGTAGAAGTGAATAATTGACCGGATAGAGATTTTCTATGTGCTGAAGATTTTATGTAACCAAAAGTATCAAAGTCTGAGTTTGTTTATGCGCAATAGGTCCGGGGGCATTTCTCCGTGCAGTAAAGGCGGTACAGTTTGCCCCTGACACGAGTTACAGGAAGGTTCTTGTATTGTTTTTATACTTTATTGTGATAGTTGAGAACTGGTTGGGTGGGACCTTGGGGGTTCTGTCAGCCTTTCTCTCTTTTGCTACTGGGGAGGAAGAAAATTCGATGTACACCAAAGGCTGATATTGAGTACATGGTAAGGAAAATGGGTGTAAAGTGGTCCAGAGAAACCCAAATCACAGTTTATCTTTCCTGTTCCTTCCTAAAGTTTTTCTTATGCTTAAAAAGTTGGTATGTGAGTTTGCCTGTTGAGGTCAGTGTGTTGTGGGTGCTGCCTCTCCTTTCTTTGGCACTGTGAAGCCCAGAATGTTGGCTCACATAAATCCCTGCAGCCCTCTAGGGTGAGATAGGTAGGACTGGGTAATTAAGTGGGTTTATTTGTGGATCTCTGGGAGATCTCCCACCTGCATGGGAGAAAGGAGGCAGCAGTTGGAAGTGTCTGTTTCTATCACTTTATATTTTAGTATCTTCAGATGCTAATCCAGGATGACTGCAGTACAAGTAAATGTCTTTTCCCTGGATCATGTACCTTTTTCCACCTTCCAAGAGTGACTTCTGCAAGTACCTAATTGTGGGTATGTTTGAAAGTGGCCACTTCCAAGTGCTCTGCAGAGAAGAGGGATCAGACATTGCTGCTTCCCCTTCCACTGTGCAGTGGTTTAAGTGTGTTGGGTAAGAGCTGGATTCAGAGATGAAACAAGGTGAGAGCACTGGGGCAGAATAATGACCTTAACAAAGGGAACTCTTTGGAAGTGACCACTTGTCTCAAATACAGGAATAGTAAAACAATCTCTTTTCCTGTTAGTTCACCTATGCTGCCCAAAGGGATGCAACTTGTCCATAATTGCTCTGGAGGAACTTCTGGCTCTTGAGTAATAAGGAATTAAGTCTAATTTGGTAAACTGAATTTACCACTTCTTTGGAGTTGTGGCTACTGGAGAGACCTTACATCCTTCTACCAAGAAGTAAGAAAGTCAAATTTCCTTTTAAGGTCTCTGAAGATATCTCCTTTTAAATGAAAACCAAGACTAAACACATGAGGCTGTCTGTGTAAGGTGAGACTGACTCAACAATAAAAATGTATCACTCATTCCACAGAGAGCCTTTACCTGCTGTGGAGAGAACAATAAACTGTTTTGTAAGGTAAGGGGTCATTGCCAGTTTAAGTGCATGTAACTTCTTGATTTAATGAAGTTGCATCATCCTGTAGCAGTGGTGAAATGTGGCCCAGACTTATTTCAAATAGGATCACTCCTGTGTCTTTCAGCCTTTCTGCAACAGGTAGTGGCCACTTCATCTTTGGCTTGTGGCTCCTGAGAAATTCTCTCCTAATCTCAGGGGAAAAAAAAGGAAAAAAAATCTGGCAGTTAGAGCAGTCCTTCTGAACTTTAAAAGTCAATACTTATTTGTAGCACTTCCTCCTTTAATGCCAAGAATTAGTCTCTTTTATATTTGCTCTTGCTCAGTGGAGGAAAAACATGTGCAAAATGATGCAAGCTTATATGTTCCCTGCTTTAAAAGGACTAATTACATCTTTTGATAGAAGAGGCTTTCAGTTCACTGAGGAGACACATTGAGCTCATCCATCCTCTGCCAAAACACTGGTAGACATATAGCCTTAAAGAATAAGGGACTCCACAGGAAAAGGTTTCTCAGAGAAAGGATATCCTTTGTTTTTATTAGTACAGATGTCTGAGATGGGGGGAGGGAGTTTTCCTAATATTGTTCATTATTAACTAGTAGTTATTTTCCACGGGTGATTAAAATCCTGTTTGCTGGACTCTCGTGTGTCTCTTTTATCTGACTATAAAAGAACTTTCCACCCAAAATCTTTCTGAAGTGTGTGTGTGGAAATGCCTGGATAATAACATTCTTGAATTCTGTATGTGTGTCTGTTTTTGTGAATTGTCTTGGTGTCATTGTGTTGGGAATCTCTGTAGTATTGTTAGAAGGGACTGTAACTGAGCTGCTCTCTTAGAGAGGATAAAAAGGATAAGCCATGAAAACCCCTCTAAGAGTTGAAGTTTAGGATAACTTCGAAATCTTCAAGCCTGAAGGATGAAGACTAACAGGGGGACTTAAATTTGCAGATTTAGGGAGTGGAAATTCCAATTTAGGGTCATCTCTTATGTTCTCCTTTCAACCTGAACATCTTCATTATGATCTTTCCTGCAACTGAAACAAACAACTCTCTTCCTCCCCTTCCTCCCCCTAAATCTCCATTTCCTTTACAAGTGTTGGTTCTTTATCAGACTGAACTGTTAAAGTTATTTAAAAACAGTTCTGTGCTTGAGCAGTTGGTATAAAAGCCTCGGTGAGGATGAGAAGCAGCTTAAGGTGTTGTACTCACGTGCTCCTCCATTAGCAAAGAACACCCTGGGAAGTTGTGTGAAATGATCCTCTGTTAAAAGGTGGGAGTAGCTCTTCCCCTCCCTAGAAAGCAGTGGAACACCCAGTAATGAGGAGTTATTGGCTTCTGTGCTGCTCTGCAAAATCGGGGTTTATCTGGGCTGACTTTTACAACTTCCCAGTGCTGTCATTTCACTCGTGTACTTGGGCAGAAATAAGGTCACGTTCTATGTAGCAGATACTGCATCATCTTCCCTGAATTTAGGGACTGTCCTTCCCTCAAACTGGGGGAGAAAAGGCATTTCTGTCTCACGAGGGAAAACACCTGATGGCCCGAGGTGTGACAGCCACAGGGTTCTTCTTAAACCCAGAGAGGAAGTTCAGTGGTTGCCATAAACCTCTGGTGCCTGGAGAGACAAACCTGGAATTCCTCACTGTGGATTTTGGAAATCTGACTCATGTTTTGGAGCAATTGGTAAATCAGAAACTCACAATAACACTTGGCTTCACTTTGTAAGTGTGGGAGCTTGTGGACAGGGCTGCTGTCACTGGTGGGTTCTGCAAACACAGCCCGTGGTGCTGGAGGCGCCCTCTCAAAAGTTTGGAGCTCTTGGATGTTCTTATCAACTGTTTAGGGATGGTATTTTCTGCTGAACATTTTTGTGTGTGCCAGGTGTGGTGCAGCTTAGCTTAATGCAGTGATATAAATGTATATTAAAAAGAAATGCTCCAAATAAGTTCAGCCTCAGCTCAGGTTTTATTGGAGGATTTATTTATGTATTTAGTTATGCATGAGCTCCTGTGCCTGTGATCAGTGTTATAGCTCAATACAGTGCCCAGACAATAGAGATAATATTCAGAAGGTAGGTTTTATTTGTGATGAAAAGGTCATGTTAAATAAAACAACCCTGTTGTGTTCCTGAGGTAAAACTGAAACAACTATTCTGAACAACTGTTCTCCAAGGCAAAACTTGTAGACTGAAACGAAAAAAAAAAAAGATGTTTAACTTGTAATTTCCATTAAGCAATCAGCAGTGTAAAATCCATTTACCAGCAACCTGTTCTGGGCTATGAACATACCAAGAGAAAAGAACATTTTGTGTAAAATGACTCTTAGTATCCTGAAATTTCTTGTAACATGAGGAAAACTTTTTTTCTTTTTTTTTTTTTTTTTTTTTTTTTTAAAGTGGAGTGGAGAGTTACATGAAAGTTTCTGAAGTGAAATAGACAGTGAAAATTAAGGTGGTTGATCTGCAGCAGCTGAAGCTGGTCATTTGTTAAGCAGTGATATCTTCACTGCTGGCCTGGAATTTGAGAGTCTCAGAGTTTGTGAGGTGGTTGTGTCTGCCAGTGCACAGCAGTAACCCAGTGTCCTGAATTTGGCTGCAACTCGAGTAGTTTTCTCACTTCTGTTTCTCAGAAAGTGTTGCAGCAACTACTTTAACTTCTGTAATTGCTCCCCTTTGCTTTTTACACTTTAACAATAGTTTTGCCAGCACAAAATTAGCAAGGAATAGATATTTTTCCTGAGACTTGGAATGCAACTTTTGTTCCCAGTGCTCTGTAATGTTTAAAATGGGAAATTCAATGGTTAGACTTTGCTATTCTCTGAAAGGTGTGTTGAGAGTTTTTATTACATATTCATGGAAATTTTGAAATGCAGGAAGTAGAAATGCAATAAAATTACTCCTGATAGGTCATTTCCCAAAGAAATCTTTGCAATTGTAATATGTTGTCTCTGGTTGTGTAATTTAATAAAATTAAATAAAATTCCTCTACAGGCACTTAATTAAAATTTTCTCTGTTTTAATAATCCATTTATATGCAGCA
Organism: Platyrinchus mystaceus; assembly: GCA_035041135.1. Classification (NCBI taxonomy): domain Eukaryota; kingdom Metazoa; phylum Chordata; class Aves; order Passeriformes; family Tyrannidae; genus Platyrinchus; species Platyrinchus mystaceus. The sequence goes on from JAWWLV010000057.1 coordinate 12,788,906, forward strand.
GGGTTTTGGTGTGGTTCTTGGGTTGTGTGGCAAGTGCAATGAAAACAAGATGTTCTCATCTGTCCAATGGAATCTTTATTTATATACGTTTTGTGGTGTTTATAAATGTAATGGGCATCGCCATGAACCTGTTGAAATACTTGGCTAAAGGCCCTACAGCCAAATATGACTCAGGTGGAACTGAAGTTTGCTGAATGCTCAGGCTCTGCACTGTTGGAATGATGAAGTACAATAAGTGGCATCCTGGAACTGAGAGGAATTTGTCACTTCTGGACAGACCATGCCAGGAAAAGTCGTGGCGGGTTCTTCCTGCCCTGCTCAAAGTGTTGGAACAGCCCCCTGGAACCTGTGGGCCTTGGGTTGGGCTGTGAGGTGCACGGTGACATTTATAGGGCAGGGAAGGCAGAACTCAAGTTTCCTTGTGAGGAGGGAAAAGTCATTCTTAATTTTCATCCTTGAGTTCATCTGGAGCAAAGTTACAGCTTTTCAGCTGTTGGAGGGAAGGATTTCCTGTTTTGTTCTGCTCCTTTCCTCATATCTCTGCTTCTGGTGTGTGTCTGTTCTTTGGTCTTCTGAAAGTGAAAGATGGCAGCAGAAACCCAGGTACTGTGTGTGTTTGGCTGAGCTCATGCACAGACCTCCAACCACAGTCACAGTGTTGGTCAAACTCACAGGTTGTCCACTTGCCCAAGGAAGCAACAATTGAGGCAACTCTGGACAGTTTTCCTGCTGCCTACAGGGTTTTGAATAACAGGAATGTGATTAATCAGCATGTTTGGTCCTCAAATCCAAGGCACATTATCTTCTGCAGGAAGAAAAGTTTGTTACTAATGGATAAAATCCTGGTGTAGATACTTGGGTTGCAGTTCCAGCGTGTATTGGCTTGTCTAAACAACAAGAGCCTAAAATTCTGCCTGCTTGTAAAAGCCATGTATCTAATCAGAGTGAGGTGTGTAATCACCAGATACAAGAATAAGACTTGAGCTTTCTAACTCACCTCCTCACTCCAGTAGTTTTGTTCCCTTTTCCTCTCAGTTTAAATATAATTCTGCCTACTTGCATCTGCAGTTTCCTTCAGAAATGCTACCTGCAGTTTTTTTCCCCCTCTGTAGGTACTGTCTCCTGTATATCCAAGAGCAATGGTTGCCTGAACTGCAAATAGGCATTTGAGATTCCAAAAACAGGAATATCTTGCTCTGCTTTGCAGTGCTGCCTAGAGGATGAGCTGTGGCTGGTTCTTCAGAACTGTTCAAAAGCTTGGAAAGCACTGAGCAGCCAACACAGCTCGGTGGAGGGGTGCAAAGTGCTGTGACCATGGAGGAAGTCTC